>JAEOAD010000024.1:9747500-10257500 GCA_036365145.1 Orientallactaga sibirica | reverse complement strand
GAAGGAGGCAAATAAGAAATATTTAGGAAGCTGAGGCAATGGATCAGTAATAGGTAAAACATGTGTCAGGCAAACAAGCAGACATAAGTTGATCCCAGTGCTCAGGAAGCAGAGGCAGAGAAACCCTGGGGCAGAATGGGTAATAAGACTAGTCAAAATGGTAAGCTCTGGATTCAAGTTAGAGACATTGTCTTAGTAAATAATATGTAGAGTGACCACGAAGGACACCTGACAATAGCCTTTGCTGTCCACATGTATATGTCCACACATAAGAACATACTTGTGCATACACATATGACCAAAAGTGAATGTGCATGTACACATGTGTGCACATATGGATGAAAAGAAAAGGAGAAATACATAAAATACTAAAGAAGACACATAAGAGATGCTTGAAGTTTCAAAGAAACTGAGGAATGAATGTTTTAAGGTATGAGGAAAAGGTCAATTTCATTTCATAGAAAACTGAATATAGTAGATTGAAGCAAAGCCCTAGAAGTGTCCTTTGGACTTACAAGACGAAAGCCATTAGTTCCTTTAACAAAACCTATACCAGGTAGTGGTTGGAAACGAAAACATGAAAGGTAGTTTACGGTGTAGTAACAGTGAATTAATATTGGACAATTAAGAGTAACCTTTGATAATTTAGGTTCAGAAAAGATCAACATGAAATAGTACTTAAAAAGTGGAATCAAGACAATTTCATTCCCATCTGTATTTGGTTGGTTATGTTATTTTAGAAAGAAGACTTCAGGGCTGGAGAAATGACTTAGTGGTTTAGGCGTTTGCCTATGAAGCCTATGAATCTTCCAGATCCCACATACAGTCAAATGCAACAGTGACACAAGCACGCAATACCAGCATGCCCACAAGGGGGCACATACATCTGGAATTTGTTCACAGCGGCTGAAAGGCTCTGGTGAGCAAATTCTCCCTTTCTCTCTCTGCCTCTCTGTCTCTCTCTCTCTCTCTCAAAAAAAAAAAAAAAAAAAAAAAAAAAAATTTCAGGGCTGGAAAGATTGCTTAGCCCTTACCTGAAAAGCTTAAGTACCCATGTTCAATCTCTCTCCAGATCCCACATAAGCCAGACCCACAAAAGGTGAGGCTAGTGCAAGGTTGCCCATGCCCACTAGGTGGTGAAAGTGTCTGGAGTTTGATTGCAGTTGCTAAGGTCCTGGGGCACCAATTTATTCTCTCTCTCTCTCTTTCACTCACTCTCTCTAAAATATTTTAAAAATAATTTTAAAAATAAAAAGAAGACTTCAAACTTATTCATGTAAACATGAATAGCTTTTAGGACAATTTCCTTTGATTAGGAAAGAGAGAAGGAATTTAGATATAAACTGAATAGATAGTCAATGGGTAAAGGAAGGGAAGACATCTAAAGGTCAGCATTTCACAGATGGCAGGAGCTGCAGATACAAGAAGAAAACAGATTTGCATTTGAAATAAACTGGGATCAACTCATGTCTGCTTGTTTGCATAACACGTGTTTTACCTATTATTGATCCATTGCCTCATCTTCCTAAATATTTCTTATTGGCCTCCTTCATTTTGCTTTGGTTTTAAAAGTGGCATCACATTACATGATCTCATTATGGGAAAGAAATGTTTCTCTGGCTCCATTTATATTCTCCTTGAAGGTATTTCATTATTCCTCATATTTCAAAATAGTATACGTTGCTCCCAACTTTCCAACTAAGCATTCCAGAATCATCCTCCCTTTGACCTTCTACGTCTATCCATCACTACTTTGTATTTGACATCTCTAATTAATGTTTCAAAGCAAACTCTAATATGTTTAAGTGCAATTGCTAAGCCCCACTGAACTTTCCACACCCATTTCTTCTTCTTTAGTTAGATTTACCACTTTTTATTAAAAATCCAGAATTTTAATAAATGAAAATATTATAATTTGACAATATTCCCCTCCTGTTGCTCTTTCTTATCCCTTCTCCCCACTCCATTGAGGCCCCTTGTTATTTCAAGTAATCCTTCTCTGTTGATGTCTCATTCTTTGTGTGTGTGTGTTTGTTTGCAAATAAAATTTTTTAAAACTTTTTTTATAGTTTTATTTTTATTTATTTATTTGAGAGAAAGAGGCAGAGAGAAAGGGAGAGACAGACAGACAGAGAGATAGAGAGAGAGAGAATGAACTCACCAGGGCAGCCAGACTCTGTAAATCAACTCCAGATTCCTGCATCCCCTTGTGCATCTGGATAATTGAACCGAGGTCCTTTGGCTTTGCAGGCAAATGCCTTAACTGTTAAGCTAACTCGCCATCCCTGCAAATAAAGTTTTATTGCACACAGACATACTTATCTATTGATACATTTACGTGTTTTCAAGCTAACAATGGTTGAGGTAATCAGTTAGGACAAAAGGCAGAGAGAGCTTGAAAATCCTGAAACATACACTGCTTTCTCTTCTAGGAAAAGTGTGCTGATCTCTGTGGGTTATGCACTGTGGGGACAGCAGTCAGTTATGGGGAAAAGGCCATGTATCTGTGCATAATGTCCCAACTTGTGGCACTAACAATCTTTCCGCCCTCTCTTGCACAAAATTCCCTGAGCCATGGCGGGTGTGTTTTAAGTCTATTTCAGTGATGTGTCTATGTTTTGGTAGGTGTTGAGTGTCCTCAGTGTCTATCTCCTTTACTCTTGGGCTGATATCAGGTTTACCAAGAATGCAGTACTCTTGCTCATTTTCCCAATTCCTCTGTGGTTTCAGCTAGGGTGGGGTGAAATAATCTGGGTCATTTATTTCCTCAGGTCCTGATCCAATCTGAAAAAGAGAAACAGAATTATGTGCTGCTCCCACCTGACCACACATCATCCAGCACAAGGAACCCAGATCAGAGAACTGGGCATTTCTTCTTTGTCTTTGTAAAGCTATAACATTGTTTTGAGATAGCCATAAAAAAAAGTATAATACGTATACAAATTATTCATTCCCTCTTTCATGATACTTGCTCTTTCTATCAAGATTACTTATACTGAATATCATCTGTTTCTTCTCTACCTTTCCACTGTCATAAGTCCAACTAATCACTACTTATTTACATATGAATTTGTCAATAGCCTCCTACCCTGCAATTCTATTCCACTTTTACATTTTTCTCAAATGTCCTATACTTACCATCTATAATAATCATAAAACTAAAATATATTAGTTCTCTTTCTAATTTAAATTCCTATAACACCAATAAAATCCATTCTTTTATGATAGCTTGTAAGTATCCAAGTCATTTTTTAAAATGTTCAAATATCCTTTCATGTCTCATGGTTTTGGTCACTGTATTCCAGACACATTGATTCTCTCATAGCTATGGCATTAGGCCAACCTCTTCAATGAATCCAAGACTCTGTTCTTGTCCTTTCTGTATTGATATAATGTGGTTACACTTATGTGGCTGCTGGGGTAAAACATCCAATTAAAGTGAGGAAAGAATTTATTTTGCCTTGTGTTCTTAAAGAGAAGCCTTAGGTTTTCAGGAAAAGAATGGTTGAGGTGAGGCTGGATAATATTTCTTACCATAACAAGAAAGTGAGCTGAACTCTGGCAAGGGGGAAACTGAGCTATAACAACCAATGTCATGCTCCCAGCAACACACATCCTCTAGCAAAGCTGTACCTCCCAAGTTGTCACCAACTTGGTTCCAAACATTGAAAATACATGAGTGTAAGGGGAAATTTGATTCATATTACCCTATTATGTAACTCTTATTTCCCCTTCTTCTTCTTCTCCCCCTCCTCCTCCTCCTCCTCCTTCTTCTTCTTTTTTTTTTTTTTTTTGTTGTTGTTGTTATTGTTTGCTTGTTTTTGTTTTTTCGAGGTAGGGTCTCACTCTAGCTCAGGCTGACCTGGATTTCACTCTGTAGTCTCAGGGTGGCCTCTTACTCCCAGTGATCCTCCTACCTCTGCCTCCCAAGTGCTGGTTTAAAAGTTTGAGCCACCATGCCTGGCTTCTTATTTATTTATTATTTCAAGTTACAATTTCCTATCCATATTCTTGACATTGGATAAAATGTCATTTCTAAGCATAAATGTATATGAGAACCATATATAAATATGTAAGATTGTGTGTGTATAGAATATGTGTATATTATTTGTGGTATATACACATGTATTTGAAGCTGGGCATGTACCATGCACATGCATGCAGAAACCAGAGGAGGACTTTGGGTTCCCTTCTCTATCACTCAACTGAATACTGATTCTTGGCTGAGATGGGGTCTCTTCCTCACCCATAATTCTCAGGGAGCCCTAGTGATTGTCTATCTCTGCCCTCCATACATTGGAGTTACAGCCATGGATGGCTATTCCAAGCTTTTTATGTGAGTTCATGTTTAAGGAGGAAGAGCTCTTAAGCACTGAGCCATCTTCTTAGCCCCCCAAAATATTTTAAAAACATTTGTTCATTACTCTTCACACACTACTTTTCTGTGGCTGTTTTAATTGTATGCCTTGTAACATATTACAACATATGAACCTATTTATCCTATAGAGAATAGTAATAAAATCTTATTCTGTTATTTTTGTACATGGCACTTGATGAATAAACAATATAAAACTGTTGGTTTGTATGTTGGGTGCTTATATGAAATTGAAAGGTCCTATGGAAACCCCCATGGTAGTGCTGTGTGCACATCTGTGTCCATTTGCATGCATATGTGTGCAAAGCAGTGTTGAGGGGAGCATCATAATTTTCTGATGAAGACTAGAAGGAGACACTGAGAAAGATATTTTAGAAATGAAGACATAGAAGTTTTCTTGTGATTGTAAGGAAAACCACATTGATAAAATCACAACTAAGATGGTCTCAGTTAGAAAAAGTCAAAACTGCTATAAGGTAAGGATAATGACAAGTTAATTGTGGCTATTGCAATCCTACCTCTACATATGTGTTGGTGGACTAACTGATAATTACAATACCTTCTCAGAATTGCTCCATGTTTGTCATCCTCTTTCTTAATTTGTCTTTCTGATCCCTTATCTTGTAAATTGATGGTGTCAGCTAAGATGTCTTTCTTTAGCTTAATATGCTTCAGAAATTGCTTCAGAATTGGATCTACATTTTCAAATAATCCATTACACTGTATTTTCCTAATAATCTTGAGTCACTATTTTCTGATACTGAAGAATTGAGAGGCTTATTGTTATTCCTATATACTTGCCAAAGTTAGATTGGTCTTTAATACATTTTTGTACCTTCCTTATTACATAAATTAATTTGCCATTTCAGAATTTTTGTAACATATGGCAATAAACCCTATGGACAAAATCTGTGCATTAGAGTGCTAGTGATGTTCTATACCCAGTAAAAGAAAACAAATTAATGTTCAAAACCAAAAGTGAAAGTATAATGTGCTCTAAATGGGAAACAAAACAGTGATACAAATGGAAACTTTTTAGACTGTTTAGGAGAATAAATTATATTTTGATAAATCAGAATAAGCTACCTGCTATGTGAAGTTATGAAAGAAAGATATCAGGGGCTGGAAATTATAAGGAATTCAGCTAAACAAAGATTAAGTTGTCATTTCAAGGACCAGACAAAATGGTGATTTGGACAAAGTGATTCAGCAGCAAGTTGAGTGGGTGATGTTTCCATAACTGCAGGAGCCATTTCATGAATAGAGGTCAGGGCCAAGACAAGAAGTGTGAGTTTACTTTAAGTGTATGCAGAACATTACATAATTTTGTTCAGTTGAAGGACAATGTGAATCACATCTTTAAAAGAGTTATCTGCCTCCTCACAGACTTCAGAATTCCATTGAATTATCTGTTGATATCTATATGACAGTGGGAACGTTATGACAGGATAAAGGTACAGTGTGGCTACAGAGAGCAGAATTGATGAAACACATACCCAGGTGTAACTAAATGAAACATTTTGCCCTGGCTCTGCCACAGGTTCTGTTCCTCTTTGTCTTTTTGATCCTCAGCATGACTGTGCCCTCTCTTTCATGTCTCATGATAATATCAGTGGACCTGTGACTTTCTTCCCTCAGATCATTTTACATCAATTGTAAAAATGTACTCTTTCTGAAATTATTCAAAGTAGAAAGTAAGTTATATCCTTTATAGCCCTTAACTCAATTTTCTCTTTTCTGTTCACTCTTACAAAAATGTATAATTCAGATATTTTAAATTACTCCCTTTAAATAGGTCTTTGCAAAAATCCTATTGTCTTTTATCCAGTTAATGGTGTCTAATTTTCTACTCTAGGCAGATCTTCACTCTGTCTGCTATTGCTGTCATGCTGTTATTTCAAGTATGTCTCTGATGTTGTTGGTTGTTGCTAAATGTGGTGGTTTGACTCAGGTGTTTCCCCCGTAAACATAGGTGTTTTGAATGCTAGGTTCTCAACTGATGGAGATTTCCGAATTAATGCCTCCTGGAGGCAGTGTATTCTTTGGGGTGGGCTTATAGTTATTATAGCCAGTTTTCCCTTACCAGTTTTTGGTGCAGTCTCCTGTTCCTGTTGTCCACCTGAAATTGTCCAGAAGGTGATATGTACCCTCTGCTCATGCTAGCATTTTCCCCTACCACCATGTAGCTTCCCCTTGAGTCTGTAAGCCAAAATAAACCTTTTTTCCATACAAGCTGCTTTCTGTCAGGTGATATCTGCCAGCAATGAAAACCTGACTGCCACAGTAAAGGTGGTATCGAGAGTGGTGTCATTGCTGATTGAAACCTGACTGGGTTGCTTTAGCCTTTTGAAGCTGATTTTCAAGAGGAATGTGAAAGGATTTGAAACCTTGGCCTAAGAGATGCCTTGCAGTACTGTAAGTTTAGCTTGATGGACTATTCTGCTCAGGGTTGAAAGACCTAAATGCAGTAAGAACCAAGGAATGTGATATCTGGCTTATGAGGGTGAGAAATAGCTTTTCACAACTGGGCTAGAAACAGTTTGTGTGAGAGGCTTCCTGTTATGTCCTGAGAACTTGTGCACGGCTGCTTCACGTAGAAATGGACTGGTGTGAGCAGAGGGATATGACACAGAAATAAAATCTTTGGGATGAAACTTCTGCCCATTCAGCTGCATTTATATGAAAGAGTGCCATCTTTGAGATTGGACCTACTGACCTGCATTGGGGCAAAAAGGAAGAATGTAGACTCTTTTGAAGGGGCCTCAGTGCTCAATGAATGTCCTGTTCTTCAATGTCTGCTTCATTCCACCCTGGATTAACAAAAGGGCAACATACCTGATATTATGGAGTATAAGAAATGCAGGAAAGAGAGGATCATTGAATTTGCAAAACGTCTTATGTTTTGAAAATGGCCAGGGACTGTGTGTAGCATATTTGCCGGATAGCCTGAATGGAGAACTGATGGATCCCTGAGGATGAACTGCGGGTTGCCGTGGAGACCCAGTGGAGATGCCAGGACTGCAAGATGGCTGCTAAAGAGAGCTGCCAGCTCCAGATGAAGTTTTCCAGGACTGTGAGTAGGCTAGCTGGAGGAATTCCAGAGACTTGTTGCTGCTTAGAATTATTGGACATGGAGAATTTTCACAGGCTAGATTTTCCCTTACCAGTTTTTGGTGCAGTCTCCTGTTCCTGTTGTCCACCTGAAATTGTCCAGAAGGTGATATGTACCCTCTGCTCATGCTAGCATTTTCCCCTACCACCATGTAGCTTCCCCTTGAGTCTGTAAGCCAAAATAAACCTTTTTTCCATACAAGCTGCTTTCTGTCAGGTGATATCTGCCAGCAATGAAAACCTGACTGCCACAGTAAAGGTGGTATCGAGAGTGGTGTCATTGCTGATTGAAACCTGACTGGGTTGCTTTAGCCTTTTGAAGCTGATTTTCAAGAGGAATGTGAAAGGATTTGAAACCTTGGCCTAAGAGATGCCTTGCAGTACTGTAAGTTTAGCTTGATGGACTATTCTGCTCAGGGTTGAAAGACCTAAATGCAGTAAGAACCAAGGAATGTGATATCTGGCTTATGAGGGTGAGAAATAGCTTTTCACAACTGGGCTAGAAACAGTTTGTGTGAGAGGCTTCCTGTTATGTCCTGAGAACTTGTGCACGGCTGCTTCACGTAGAAATGGACTGGTGTGAGCAGAGGGATATGACACAGAAATAAAATCTTTGGGATGAAACTTCTGCCCATTCAGCTGCATTTATATGAAAGAGTGCCATCTTTGAGATTGGACCTACTGACCTGCATTGGGGCAAAAGGAAGAATGTAGACTCTTTTGAAGGGGCCTCAGTGCTCAATGAATGTCCTGTTCTTCAATGTCTGCTTCATTCCACCCTGGATTAACAAAAGGGCAACATACCTGATATTATGGAGTATAAGAAATGCAGGAAAGAGAGGATCATTGAATTTGCAAAACGTCTTATGTTTTGAAAATGGCCAGGGACTGTGTGTAGCATATTTGCCGGATAGCCTGAATGGAGAACTGATGGATCCCTGAGGATGAACTGCGGGTTGCCGTGGAGACCCAGTGGAGATGCCAGGACTGCAAGATGGCTGCTAAAGAGAGCTGCCAGCTCCAGATGAAGTTTTCCAGGACTGTGAGTAGGCTAGCTGGAGGAATTCCAGAGACTTGTTGCTGCTTAGAATTATTGGACATGGAGAATTTTCACAGGCTAGAGTTGGACTTGGAGCCACAGAGTTTGATGCTTGCATTGGTTGTATTAAATCTTGTATTGGTTGCATATTTCTTTGCTATATGCAATGCTATATTTTGCAATGTGAATGTTTATTCTATGCCATTATTATTATTATTATTTGGATTATTTTGTTCTTTGGATTACTTTGGCTCTGTTAAAAGATGTCAGACTATGGGAATGTTTGAACATCATAAAATTGGACTCAATGCATTGCATTTTATATCATGTAAAGTTATCAGCTTATGGGGGCTAAGGGTGGAATGTGGTGGTTTGATTCAGGTGTTCCCCATAAATTTAGGTGTTCTGAATGCTAGGTTCCAAATTTATGGAGATTTAAGACGTAACACCTCCTGGAGGCAGTGTATTGTCAGGGCAGGCTTATGGGGTTTATAGCCAATTTCCCCTTGCCCAGTTTTGGCACACTCTTCTGTTCCTGTAGTCCACCTGATGTTGGCCAGGAGGTGATGGCCACTCAATGATCATGCCTTCATTTCCCCCTGCCATCATGGAGCTTCCCCTCAATCTTGCAAGGAAAATACCACCCCCCCAAGCTGCTTTGATTGGGTGATTTCTGCCAGCAATGAGAACATGACTTCAACAGTATACCTTCATAAAATTTGATGTGACTTTTTTTTTTCCACCATAGCAAGATCACTTATCTCTGCAATGTTTTTTTTTAAATATTTTATTTTCATTTATTGATTTAAGAGAGAGAGAGAAGAGAGGAGAGCAAGAAGTAGATAGAATTCCTGATGCATGCATCACCTGTTCATCTGGGTTACATGGATCCTGGGGAATTAAACCTGGTTCTGTTGGCCTTGGAGGCAAACCTTAACTCCTGAGCCACCTCTGCAGCCCTAAAACAATTTTTTAATATTTATTTATTTGCAAGTAGAGAGAGAGAAGAGAGACAGAGGGAATGGGTGCACCAGGGCCTTTAGCCACTGCAAATGAACTCCAGATGCATGTGCCCCTTGTGTTTCTGGCTTATGTGGTTCCTGGGGATCCAACTTTGGCTTCATAGACAAACACCTTAACCACTAAGCCATTTCTCCAGCACCCTACAACAATTTTTAATAATAAACTTCACTTGTATTTGTAGATTGTCATTGTTTGAATAAACTTTACATTTAAAATAATCGTAGGTTTGCCATCAAATTGAAAATAGAGTAGAGAATATTTTCCTATATATTCCTTGGTCCTTTCAAGCATGGCTTAATTAATGTCAACATCAGTCATCAGTGTGGCACATTTTGTTTTCAACTGGTGAACTTACAATGACACATTATCGATAGAATTAAAGTCATACATATTAAGGATAACTGTTTTTCTGGTATACAGTATGGATTTTAACATATATGTAATGACAGGTATCTGTCATTACAGTGTGATACAAAAAATTTATTTTCCTAAATCTCAATTTTTTTTACCTATTCATTCCTTCCTCTCCTCAACCCTTAGGAACAACTGATCTCTTCACTCATTGCTCAGTTTGCTGTGCTCAGGATGTCACACAGTTGGAATACTACACTATGTAGTCTTTGATTGGTTTCTCCCACCTCATAAGATCTATTGTACTCCCTCAATATCTTTTCATAATTTATTAGCTCATTTGCTTTTAGTACTCCATATAGTTGGCTGTTTGGGTTTTAAACTGATTATTTATTCACTTATACCCACAGAGGATATACTGGCTTCTTCCAGGTTTTCACAGTTATGAGTACAGTGGCCATAAACACCTGTCAACAGAGCACTGCAGGGATGTCTGTGCCTATTAGCTTTTAATTCCTTTGAGAAAATACCAGGGACTCTGAATTTTAGTTCACATGGTACGGATATCTTGCCGCACTTACACTGCATTCTTGACAGAATTTGATGTTCTGTGTTTTGTCTGTTTTCCTAGGATTTCAATGGTTTCTCATTGTCTTAATTCTGATTTCCATGATGACATGTTCTGCTGATGCTAAACAAATTTTAATATACTTATTTGTCATCTTCTATGTTATGAATGTGTCCTAGAAAGATCACATTGATATTTAATTGTCACCATAGTGATATTTTTAAAGGTAGAGTCTTCAAGCAATGATTCAATGATTAAGGACTAGATAGAATATTCTCATGAATAAGTCTGTAATCCTTGGAGGATGTTAGTTATTGTAAGAGTAAGAAAGAAACTGACCAGTTATAGTCTTTTCTCCTCTCATGTTTGTATTCATTTTTTGCCTTTTCTCCATCTCTCTCTCCATGTGTCTTTCTCTTTCCAATGTCCTCCTCTATCTTCCCTCCTATATAATATACTTTGAGATATCCCACCATGTTATAAGACAGTGAAAAGACCTTCATCAAATGCATATTGTTAATAACTTCAGTTCTCAAGTTAGGCATGGTGGTTCATGCCTATATTCCAAACCACTGAGGAAGGAGGATCACCCAAATCCCAGAATGCAAGGTTATTCTAGGCTACATAGTGAGCTCAAGACCACTTTGGGGTATATATTTAGACCCTGTATGAAAAACACCATTCCACAGGGGTTGAGGTGATAACCAGTTGATAAAGTGCTTGTCTTGCACTTGTCTTGCACAGGTTGTCTAACAACCTGACTTTGATCTCCAGAGTCATATATATATATATATATATATATATATATATATATATATATATATATATATATTTTTGGGGTGGTGGTATGTGTTGGATTGATGGAGGAGACAGGTAGAACCCTGGGGTTTGCTGGCCAAACCAGTACATCCAACTTTGTGAATTCCAGGCCAGAGAGAGATCTTGCTTCAAAAATAGTGAATGATACCTAAAGAAGGACACTTGAGGTTATTGTCTGACCTTCACATGCATGTGCACATATACACACGCACACAAGACAACATATCTCAAACTTCCATTGTTGATAATTTACTAACTGGTATTCTGTCAGGTCAGCATAAAATTGATGGATTAAAACACTATGTGTATAGCCTTTTTATTTACTGTATTTGACAAATATTTTGCTTCAATTTCTAAAGAGATTTATACATTTTGGATAATATTGCTTTAAAGAATCCTGGGAAATGTTGCCCCAGCCTATTGCCTATCTTTCAATGCTCTTAACGGTGTCTTTTACATATCAGAAAACATCAATTTTAGTGAAGTCCTGCTTGCCAATTCTTTTCTTTCCGGATTATGCCTTTGATATTAGAACTGAACAGTCATTGTATTGTTTTTGTTTATTGTCAGAGACTGGATAACTCTGTTTTTGTGATTTTATGAGGTTGCATTGTTTTTTATCTTTTACACAAATACCACACTGCTTTTTATTACTTAAACTTTAAAATAAGTCCTGGAGCTAGGTATGCCAGTTGCTCTAGTAACATTTTTTTTCCATGTATATATTTTAGAGAAAATATTTCTGCCTTCTTTGAAAACAAATGGGAGGATATAAAAATTTAGGTCCGGATTTATTTTTTTAATACATTAAATATTTGACTCAATATTTTACTAGTACATATAGTTATAGAAGCTTATATATACAATATTCAAAATCTTTCAGTTTTGTGTAAAAACCAAAAAATGATAGAAGTGTATACCTTTATGGTATTAAATTGTTAGTAATTTCAGGTTTTATTAATAAACATCACAGAATATGTTTTAATTTTAATTTTAATTTTTATTTATTTATTTATTTATTTATTTATTTTTGTTTTGTTTTGTTTTTTGAGGTAGGGTCTCACTCTAGTTCAGGCTGACCTGGAATTCATTCTGTAGTCTCAGGGTAGCCTCGAACTCATGGTGATCCTCCTACCTATGCCTCCCGAGTGCTGGGATTAAAGGCATGTGCCACCACACCGGGCTCTAATTCTTATTTTTAAATGTTTACTAGGGATTGGCAAGATGATAATAAAAATTTATACAGTGTTGTAAAAGATACCAGAGTCAAGATTACCTTGAAGAAAAAGAAAGCAAGCTGGAAGATACTATTGTATATCAATCCTTACACAAAGCTACTATAATAAGAAAAGTCTGCAATTTGTCCTGGCTAGACATACAGGTCAATGGAATTAATGGCATATGTACCCACTTAAAGTGAAACAAATGAATTATGAGAAAATAGAGACAAAATGTGTTTCTGAATAAGGAGTGATTCATCAGTCATGTAAAATGTAGGAGGAATGAACTTTGGTCCTTCTTTTAGAGCATACAGGATTCAACTTGACAATTATTATTAGGCTAAATCGTAGAATTAGATATTCAAATTAAACTAATGCATTAAAATATTTACCATTTAGTTCTACTTCTAATTTAAATAAAAGAAGTGATTAAGTCTTAGAGGGAAAGTAGGAATTGTTCTGAGATATTTAATGAGGCTCTAGTTTCTGTTATGTATCAGGTATATGGTCTGTATTTAAGAATAACTGGAGAGGGGCTGGAGAGATGGCTTAGTGGTTAAGGCAACTGCCTGCAAAACCTAAGAATGCCCCTTCAGTTCTCCAGATCCCACCTTTAGAACGTTTAGCCAGATGCAAGTAACGTAAGTGCATAATGCCATGCTTGCCCACAAGGAGGTGCATGCGTCTGGAGTTCATTCACAGATGCTGAAATGGCCCGGGGGTGCACATTCTCTCTCTCTCTGCCTCTTATTCTCTCTCTCTGTTTATCTCTGTCTCTCTGTTTCTCTCTGTCTCTCTCTCTCAAAAAAAGAGTAACTGGAGAGTCAAACAGGCATATTTAATTTAAAGTATTTTCATATTATAATCTAGAATTCAGTTATGTTTCAAATCGTGGCTCATAAATCTATACATTCTCAATTAACTAAAATAAATTTTAGTCATAAATGCCTAAGTTATTCTAAAGAAAGTTACCTCTCTACTGTCACATATCATTATTCTCTTAAAATATTGAATTAATTTTCATGTAAAATGAAGGTGGTATCCAATCACCTGGTCTCTTCTATTTCCTAATAGAAGTTCTCATTATAGTTGTGATAAAAATATTAATGAGTCCACATGCTTTACATCCAGTCATCTAGGATAATAGGCCAGAATAATTTTAAATTACTGCCACAGGGAATATTATATCCAAATATAAACATTAAGACATCAAACAAGTTAATACTTATATTAGGTCTCACTAACACTAAAGTTGTGCAAATCAAAATCAAGTTATCTGGGCTGGAGAGATGGCTTAGCAGTTAAGGCACATGCCTGTGAAGCCTAAGGACCCTGGTTCAATTCTCCAGGTCCCACATTAGCCAGATACACAAGAGGGCGCATGGGTCTGGGGTTCATTTGCAGTGGCTAGAGGCCCTGGTGCACCCATTCTCACTCCCCCCATCTCTAATAAATAAATAAATAAAAATAAAATAAAGTTTAATAAAACATCAAGTTATCTAAGACTGGAAAAACAAATTATGTAACATACTTCTTCTTGAAGGGTCTATCATTAACAATGATAACATATACACACAATCAAAATAATAAGATGCAAGATTAATAATTTGCTATGAGACTAAAAATGTTAAAATGAACTTCCAATTCTGAATCATCAAAATGAATTTTACTTTATGGGGAAATGCATGAAAAGGAAAATAGCAAACAAGGAAAAGAGAGAGGAAAATAGAACAAAGGAAAGAATGAAGGAAGGGAGGGAGGGGGTAAGAATTAATGAAGAAAGAAAGGAATAAAAGAAGGATGGAATGGAGAAAATGAGGGAGAGAGGCCAGGAGGAAGGTTGGGAAGGAGTGAAATTAATAACACAGTGGAAGACTTTCCAAAACCAATTCCTCCACAGAAAATTGAATTTGAAAAACTTTACAGGTGAAAATGCCTTCAAAAGACATAAGTTGCCATGAGTGATGGTAGCCCCTGACAATAGCACAACCTAAGAAAGCGTGCTTTGGGCTAGGGAAATGTGTTAGGTGTTACAGGCACTTGAAGTTATACGTGCTTCCTTGGAAAGCCTGTTGACTCAGGTTTGAGTCCCAAGTACTCACGTAAAGCCTGATGTTCAAAGTGGTGCATGCATCTGGAGTTGATTTGCAGCAGCAGTGTTACCTGATGTGCTTATTCTCTCTCTCTCTCTCTCTCTTCTTTCTGCTCCCAAATACAGTTAAATAAATAATAGTACAATCAGTCTCATGTGACCTGTGTTATCTCTCCTGGGATGGCCATCTAGAAAATGAAGAAACAGCAAAAGTATACCCATGAGACGCTCCTTGTGCTCTGTGGGCACAAAGAATAAGTAGGGCAACTGGACTGGAGCAGACACCTCAGTTAAAATTGTCTAAAGAACATTGAAAATTAAACTTAACAGTGTTACTTAAATCTCAGCTTCTTCTATGGATTGTGAATGTGGGGATTCAAAAAAATGCCAAGAATAAAAAGTTTATGAAATGCTCAATTAATTTGAAATGAAATGTTAAATGAATCTTAGGTGCTTCTGACAGTGATTACCTATGTTGGCCAGTATGACATCATTGAAACTTTGGTTATTATCACACAATGTGCACACTGCACGAGCCATCACATCAGCCAGCAAAAAAAAAAAAAAAAAAAAAGGTGCCTGAAACACGTTGACTCAAATTCAGCTCTATTGTATGTTATGAATTTCTGTGTTTATAATTTACATATGTATCTACTTCATAGAAATATAAGGTTTTATTAAATAAAACAAAGACTTAATATTTCCCTAATTTCATTCTTCAGCATTTAAGCATCAAATTAGTATAGCTTTGTTTTATACTGGTAGAATGCTTGACTTCTTAATTTCTCATTGACATCCTCCTTTCATATAAATAATACATGCTGATCATAATATCTTTCCTCCATCCTCTTTCCCCCCATCCTCCTTCACTGAATATCTTCTTTCCAACTATCCCCTCTCTTGTTTAAATGCCATCAGATATTATCTGTCTTCATATTATGCAGGCCTTGTGTAGACAGCACAACCACTCTGAGGTCATGAGTGAAACCAGCACTTAATGTCTATTTTAATTGCTGATTTGAGGTTCACAGAAAAAAAGCCAACTAAATTTTGACTTGGCATTAAAAAGTTTCCAACAATTTATTTTCTTAATTTAAAAATATTTTTTTTTATTTTTTATTTGCAAGGGGAGAGAGTGAAAGGGAGAAAGAGAGAGAGGAGAGATAGAAAGAGAATGGAAATGGGCACTCCAGGACCTCTTGGCACTGCAAATTAACTCCAGATGCATGGGCCACTTTGTGCATCTGGCTTATGTGGGCACTGGGGAATCAAACTCAGGCCTTCAGGCTTTGCTAGTAAACTCCTTTAACTGATGAATGATTTCTTCAGCCCTTACTTTTAATTCTCTATTAATATAGTAATAACTATAAGTTAGCAGATAAAGTGACTGTGTTTTCATTGTGGAATTTTCATATGTAAATCATTCTACAATGTTCTTACTCAAACCCTTATACCTCTATTCTCCCATACCTCCCACTTACCCCTCTTGCTGGTCTACTGACTCCCTGAATAAGTCTTCTTTCAGCTTTAGTATAATATACATTGTCATTATTTCATTTTTATTAATGAATATATATTCATTAATAAAAATGTTTAAAAATGTAATATATATATATATATATATATATATATATATATATATATATATATATTCACCTGTCAATTAAAACATCTCAGAACCAGAATAATCCACAAAGCTTCAAGACAGAATACTCCCCTTTGCTTAAGTCTTCTCCAGTAGAACATGATAATGTGCTTGCTACAAGAGTATTCTGAGAATCCAGACTTTATTGTACTCACAATTATAAGCCAACAACAAATATTTTTTTATGGTTAAGTATTTTGTCAAGCAATGAGAAAGTGTGTCTTATATTGAAGTCAATATGAAGGAAGGATAGCTAAAATACTCATCATGCTGATAAGAGGGTTTTCAAGGCATCCCAGGTACTAGATTTTCCTTCCTTCTTTCTTTCTTTCTTTCTTTCTTTCTTTCTTTCTTTCTTTCTTTCTTTCTTTCTTTCTTTCTTCCTTCCTTCCTTCCTTCCTTCCTTCCTTCCTTCCTTTCTTTCTTTCTTTCTTTCTTTCTTTCTTTCTTTCTTTCTTTCATTTTCTTTCTTTCTTCTTTCTTCCTTCTTTCTTTCTTCTTTCTTTCTTCTTTCCTTCCTTCCTTCCTTACTTCTTCTTTCTTCTTTCCTAAAGACTTCACAGGTCTGAGATCTTTGTCAGCTAAGAATGATAATTGGATGGAGTTATGATCTTCCACAGTCATATTAGTAATAACTTCCTGGAATCCAGAATTTTGAGATGTACAAATCAAGTAAGAGCCCATTCAGGCAATGTGCCTGAATTAATATGTGGAACTGAAGCTTCAACTGAATTCCATGCCTTATGTTATGGCAGATTCATCTTGTAACTACCAATATCAGAAGGCTTCTATGATCTGAAAGATGCTATTGATTAAAAACCATGAAGTGTCTGGCAAGTTCCTCATGAGTAGCAAAAATGCTGCACTAATGTTACTGATGCTCTAAAAACTTGTTGGACTCCTATGACTTGATTTGTATCTTTGCAATGGTGAAAGCAGCAGTAATGTCACTTCAATAACACTAAATTCCTCAAATCTTACATAAATGCAACAGATTTGATGAAAATAAAAGCATCATAAAACAAATATGATAAAGGAAACAGTATTTCTTCCTTTGGTTTGTTTTTCTCACTCTATAATGCATGGCTACAGGGGAAACACAGAATAAAATCTAAAGTAAATTTAATATATTTGTTCTGATAAACTACAATGGTTATTTCTCAAACTTCATAGGTGATCAGAAATCCCACTGCATACATGGAATCTATTTGAAGAACATTTTGATACAGAGAAAGAATTTCCTTATAATGGAGCACAAGTCTGTGTAATATACTCAGTTACATGTCATATTTTATACCTCAGAAAATAATTAGAATAAATAAGAATCCTAGAAAATTATATCTACTAAACAAATTTACAATTGATTCTATTACAGTATGTCTTCAATTTTCAGTTAACAGTATATTCTGCAAAAATCAATTTCCATGCTGAAGAAAATAAGCCACAATCAGAAAGACAAACACTGAGTTATTTTTCTTATATGTGAACCTTAGTATTTTAAGTCATACATGTATCTGCCTCTGTGTGTGTGTGTGTGTGTGTGTGTGTGTGTGTGTGTGTGTGTGTGTGCACTCATGAAAGGTGAAAGCAGACAATGAGTGAAGTCAAACATATTAAGGGAGGAGATGGCATAGAATGAGGAGAAAGAGACAGAAAATGACATAATGAGAGGAATGAAACTTATGTGATATGAAACCAAAAGTGGTCAATGGAGAGATAGGAAAGGGATAAGGAAGGGGTGTATTTGGGGACAGCATGTAAGGAAGAAAGATAAATAAAAACAATATAATGATAATAATATAATAAGTTTATATTATATAATTCTACCCATTAATTTGCAAGCTAACTTAAAAAACTCAATTAAGATAGATAAAAGGAGCTAGGAAGATGGCTCAGCCACCACAGGAGCTTGTTTGCCTAACCTGTTGGCCCCAGTTTAATTCTCAGCCACCTACATAAAACCTGATGCCAAAAGTGGTGCAAGTGTCTGGCATTCATTTTCAGCTACAACAGACCACAGCATGCAGACACACTCACACTCACATTCACACATACTTATACCCACAAATAAATAAATATTAAAAATAAAATATTGGGCTGGAGAGATGGCTTAGAGGTTAAGGCGCCTGCCTGCTAAGCCTAAGAACCCTGTTTCCAATCGCCAGGTCCCACATTTAGCCAGGTGCAAAGTGAAGCAAGGGCGCAATGCCGCACTTGCCCACGGGAGGGGGCGCACTCATCTGGATTTTGTTTGCAGCGGCTGAGAGGCGGCTGGCGCACCCATTCTCTATCTGTCTTCCTCTCCCTCTCTCTCTCTGTTTCTCTCTGTGTCTCTCTCCAAAAAGAAAAAAATAAAATAAAATATTTTAATAGATGGATTCTGTTTACTTAATAATTTAAGGTTATATCAAATATTGCAATATAATTTTCCAATTATCTACAATTTTGTTCTGACTTCCATGAACATTTTTTTCTAAATAATATACTTTGCCAACTACACTATGCCCTATATATTTTTAAACTAATTTTTATTTTTTTTTACCTTACTGTATGTATTTGTGAGAGAAGAAGATAGAGAGAATGGGTGTGCCAGGGTCTTCAGCCATTGCAAACGAACTCCAGACACATGCGCCACCTTGTACATCTGGCTTACATGGGTACAGGGGAATCAAACATGGGTCCTGTAGCTTTGTGGGCAAGCACCTTAACTGCTATGCCATCTCTCCAGACCCATATCGTTTTTGTTTCTTTTTTCTTTTTTTTCAAGTTTGGAGAGCGAGATTAAATAAATATCTTACTGACAAGGCCTGATGCACTCTCAGTAGATGGTAAAGTTAATGAATTTAGATGTCTCACCATGGTAATCCTTAATCTGCATTACCTTGTCTTTGTCTTACAAAATTTTTAGGCATTATTTATAAAAATCTCTGTTAAATATTATTTGTACTATATTGATAATTTCTCAAGATTTAGGTTCATATTTTTAATAGTTTTCCTTCTAGGATCTCTTTATGCACAATGCTTCAGACATAGTCATATTTTTATAAATCTTTGTGGAAGGAACACATGAATAAATACATGCATGGGTGACACACATATGAATGAATGAAGAGATCAGGAAATGTATATGCACATAAATTAATGAATGAGCCAATTAAAACATACCTGAATGACATATGTGAATGAATGAATAAATGGATGAATGAAGGCAACAATCAGAATCCCCTTGTATTTAGAACTTAACTTTCAAATGTATAAATATGCTAAGCACTTTATATTCAAACAAGTACTGGTATAACAGTGTCTGAGACTTCATTTGTGAGGCCTCAAAAGTTTTGTTGTGGGTCTCAAACTATGAAGCAATAAAGTTTATATGGATAAATGTGAGATCACTCAGTAAGTCAAAGTTTGTCAGTGTGAATTATTTAAATCCTCTGGATCCTTAATATCAGGAACTTACATTAATATTTTACTGAACATCGCAATTTTCCCTCTGATGTTTTTAGAATGACATTCAAGGTAACAGAAAGGACCATAATAGTATGAAATTCTGTGAAATCATGGTAATTTTTCTCAGGCTCTTAACTTAGATTTGGGTTGTTCATCAGATTGCAATCGAACATGGTTCTATTTTTCAGAGCTGCTGACCAAGATTCACAAACTATGCTATGTTGACCTCATCAATGGATAAGAGAAATGGAATACTTAAACAAGTTATGTATTTGCATTTGTATAGGGGTGGGTTACCCATGGCCCTTGCCATTACAAAAGAACAACAGCATCTGGTTTAGGTGGATTGCTTAGAAATTGAAACCATGCTAGCAGGCTTTGCAGACAAGTGCCTTTAACTGCTGAATGATCTTTCCAGCTCTGAGAAATGGGATATATTTAGTACTGGAATTATCTTATTGGGCTGTTCAAAAAATAAACATGAAAATATAGTGAACAGTGACTTATCAGAATAAGGTAAACTGGACTAGAAAAACAATAGCCTTGAAATCTGACTGCCTCAGTCTGTCATATTAATGATAGACTGAGTGTGTCAATCTCCAATGAAATCAGCAGCAGTTCATGGAAGAATGATCAGCTTCGTTGCTCAGAAAAAAAAAAATCATTTAACAAAAAGAAGAAATATTTAAATGCAACAAATAGCATTTTCTTTAGCATGTTTGCTAGTGAGTTGGATCAAGGTATTAAACTTTATATTGTACTTGACAGACATGAGAAGGAAAATAGAGAAAAAATTGTCTAATAGATACCAAGTTAAGTTGTATATGGCAAGGAAGGAGGGGTGTGCTTTACAAAATAAAATAAGAGGTCAAGGCTACCTACTACTTTAAAACATAATTCTGAGAAATAGAAAGATGTGAGAAAAAACATATATTATATGATAAAAGTCAAATAAACATAAAAATTACAAGGTTAGGTTGATAATCATTGAGAGTAATTTCCAATATCTAAGAAATAGAACACATACTATCCTTCCCAAGGATACAAGTCAAAAATTATGGAGTTTCTCCCCTAGTATTGTAATCCTTATACAACTCAAAATTGAAGAATCAAGGGAAAAGATTACATAAATAAGTAAATTTGAAGAAAGGCACAGACAGTTTAAGAGGAGAAATTATACATAAGATGTCACAGTCAGAAATAAAGATTCCACCCCTCATCTTTCTTCATGCAATAAAAGGACAGAACCTGACTATATTACTCAATAGAACCATTGTACCAATAGAGTATCTCATACATTTTTAATTTTAAATAGTACCACAAATAACAAAAAATCTTCTTATAAATTATGAATATAAAAATACTGTCTATAATCAGTGCTCTACTCACTGTCTTGAAACAGCTATGTTATTCCCATAGTGTATTGACTATTGTAGGCAAGGGCTTGCCAGTAGGAGTTGATCTCTAAGAATCATTTGTGCAGGGTGTGTGTCTGTATATGTGTGTGCATGCAAGTGCATATGCCACCAGTGGTTTCTACGTGAATTTCGCATGTTACAATTTGGAACTGGGAAATAAGTCAAAACCAGGTACAAAAAATGAGCTCAGTTTCCAAGATCAAGATACCACCAAATGTGGGCTAGAAGAGAGCTAACACATATAAAATTCCCTCCAAAATATATATGGTCATCCCTTCTATCTAGTACTAACTTCTCTCTCTGTTGGAGAATTTGCTTATCTTTTTTCAGATGGACAACGAACCTGAAGGGAGGATCAGCTAACTACACCTCACCAGGGCCCCAGCTGAAACCATAGAACAATGCAGGGGAAGGGCAAGAATACAGCGTTCATGGTGATCACGACACCAGAAAAAGGCTGAAGGAGATAAACACAGAGAACATCCAACTCCAACTAAACCAGATATACAGAGACACAGAGGCTCCCAAAACCTCATCAGTGAAGCAGAACTAAAATGACCCCAACGTGGCTCAGGGAAACTCGTGGAAGAGGGGGCAGAAAGATTGTTAGAGTCACAAGTTGGGGCATTATGCACAGAGACCAGGGCCTACCCCCCAGAACTCTTGACTAACCTCACAATGCATGACCCACATTCCCCATTGATGAGGATCCCTTTGAAAGAGGGAGGACAGAGAGGAGGACAATGGAACCAATACTGTGAATGTAAAATCAGAATAATATAAATAAAAATAAAATAAAATAAAATAAAATAAAATAAAATAAAATAAAACTAAATTTGGTTGCTTTGGGAATTACAGTTTTGTATAATAAACAATATTTTCTAAGATAATTTATGTTGAAATTGTAAGGCATCATATTTGTTTGCATTTGTTCTTAGAAATTTGATTTGTATTCTAAATATTGTCTGAGACATGTCTAAAATAGCCTTGTGTCATATTGACTAGCTGGAACATTAGAAAAGTGGGAACGGAAGACTGATTGATGTTAGGGTATTCAATTTTTTGGAAGCCAGATAAAGATATTGTACAAATTACTACAGAGAGTGACTCAAGTGCTTAAAGCTAGGGAAGAAAATACAAACACTTCCTAGGGATAGAAGTATGATATACAAGAATAAGTTTGAATTAAGGCATAAGTGGAAAATATTTTTAAAAGTTGAAAAGAAGGAGACATTATTTATAAGACTTCATTTCCTGTTTATTTATAGGGTCCCTTCGGGGGGGGGGAGGGAGGAGGCTACTGAAGGCACCAACATGAATGTAAAATTAAAATAGATAAATAAAAAGAGTATAGTCATATATTTAAATTTTACTATTTTACATATTTATTAATTGTTGATAAGAAAACATAATAGATCTATCAATGTCCTGCTACCTGTGTCTTCAGCAATAAGATCTTAACCATTTCATTTCCAGTGGGTAACTAAGTTCTTTAGCAATGGCCTACATTGTTTTGGTGATCATGAGCCTCCCTATCCAAGAGTTAACTGTGGAGATGTAATCAAATTCTGTCACTGGGATTTACCAGCAACAGCCTGTGATTTTAGGGTACAGATTTCTCCATCCCTGCTGCAGGATGCTTCTTCCTTAGTGTACTTTCTGTCTCTCCCTCCCTCCCCTCCCCTCAGAGTTATATCTTTTAATTAACTAACAAGAGATAGGTTTCTGTTGTGCTGATTCACTTCATAATTAGTTTTGTGTATTATCGCTTCTCCCCACATACCACTGCCCCCAACCACACCCTTCCTCCACATGTACACATTCCCTCTACTTGCCTGCCTGCTATCCCGTCCTCTGACCTCTACCTACCTCTACTCTCTCTAGCCTCATTCTAGCTTCCTTATCAGTACTACTAGTGACTACTACAACTTATAAACA
Organism: Orientallactaga sibirica; assembly: GCA_036365145.1. NCBI lineage: Eukaryota > Metazoa > Chordata > Mammalia > Rodentia > Dipodidae > Orientallactaga > Orientallactaga sibirica. The sequence goes on along the minus strand of JAEOAD010000024.1, from coordinate 10,234,451 downwards.
AATCAACTCTTCCATGTTATAATGTACAGATTTTGTCTTTCTGAGGCTGTGTTATTTAAGTTAGTGCATTTTTTCTGGGCAGTCCCATCAATTTTCCTATAAATTTCATTTCTCCTTATCACTAAGTAGAAATCCATTGCATATATTTACCACATCTTGATTATTCATCCATCAGTTGACAAATATATGGGTTAATTCAATTTCTTATCTAGTGTGACTAGAGCAGCACCAAACATGGCTGATCAAGGGTCTCCATTGTAGTGTCTTTAAGGTATTTGCCTCAGGAGTGATATAGCTGTGTCAAGTGGTAGCTCTATATTCGCATGCTTGAGGAACCTCATTACTGATTTCCATAGTGGCTGTAAATGTTTGCCTTCCCACCAACAGTGGATGTGGGTTCTTTCCCACAACCTTGTCAGCGGTTCTTATTTGATTATATATTTTTTTGTTTTTATTTATTTATTAGCAACAGACAGAGAGAGAAAGAGGGACAGAGAGAGAGAGAGGGAGAACGGGTGCACCAGGGCCTCCAGCCACTGCAAACGAACACCAGATGCAGGTGCCACCTTGTGCATCTGGCTTACGTGGGTCCTGGGGAATTGAGCCTCTCACTGGGACCTTAGGCTTCACAGGCAAGCTCTTAATCACTAAGCCATCTCTCCAGCCCTCTTATCTGATTTTTTGATGATAGTCATACTGACCTCAGTGATATGGAATCTCAAAGTAGTTTAAATTTTCATTTCCATTATGGCTAAAGATGTTGAACATATTTTAGATGTTTATTGGCCATTAGTCTTTCTTCCTTAGTGCTAGTTGTGACAATGCTAGTTGTGGGAAAGTGCTGTGAAAGCTTTTGTGGGTGAGTGTGAAATCACCAATAGCATGAACATGATGGGAATCCTGCCAGGTACAGGATCAACCATCCAGATGAGATGTACCCTACCAGTGTGACAGTGACACACATGTTATGGAGGTAGTCAACTACTCCTTAATTAGATATGAAGGCCTGCTCAGTAAGAAGGAAATCATGCCTGGTGCTGAGGACTAAGTCAGAATATAGCTTGGAAGTTCACAGATCCTAGAAGCATGAGCAGAGGCTGGACATCACCTCCCAGAAAACATCAGGTAGACAACAACATCAAGAAATTGTGTCAAACACTGGCAAGGATAAGATAGTAAGGCTCCATTTCCCAAATTGCTTTCAGCTGGGAAGAAGAATTCAAAACATGTGAATTTATGGGGCATACCTGGCTCAAACTATCACAGAATGACTTCTCTGTTTTCTTTAACTTCTATCCTTCTATATTAAAAATAAAACATAATAGATATATTATTCAATACAATGCTACAAGAATTTTTAAATTAGATAATTATTACAGATAAGTTGTTTTACTCTAATGTGGACCATTATGATTTCTGAGAAAAGGATTTAGTGCAATTACTTTTGGACAAACTCCCATCAAATAAATGGATGGGCTTTATTTGTCTTAATGCTGTTTTCAATATGGTGAGATTATCTAATCAACTATTCTGGAAAATATTTCTGGTTATGATCCAATGTGAGAAATGCTATAAGAAATACATGTCTGAATGTTATTTCCAAGATCACTAATTTTGAACCCTAAACCATTAATGTTTTTTTAGAGGAAATGTTAAAAGGATGCTGAGAGAACTGTATGGTGAATATGGCGTACTGATGCCACTGTAATACGTAAAAGCTATAGCAAGAGCAGGAAAGTCACCTCTCCAAGACATTGGCAGAAATATTCTCATCTATTACTCATCTCTGTCTTAAAGTGGAGACTTGGCTACAGTGGAATCCAAGAAAGACCGAACTAAGATGTTACTTTTAGGAGAATGAGAGATCTGTGTATATATAGCATCCTAATTATTCATCAAAGAGAAATTGATGTGTGAGTTGTTTTTCCAAGATCCTGATGGCATCCCTAGGAAAGTTAACTAAATTTTTGAAAGTGTAAAATGATTCCTTCCTGTCTCTACTTTCATTTGAATGAGTAGGTGGTTATTAAAGAAGACGTCCAGATAGAAAATTCTCAGTAATAAAAATTTTCATGTCAGAAATATGGCAATCTGAAAACTGAGGACACATGGGGACTGTGAATTCATGTTGTGCACACTTGGCTGTTGCTGTCATCAAAGACAATCTAGGTTTATTGGTCTGGCTTTCTGAAAACAAAACAAAAAAAATCTTTTCCTTAAGTAGTTATGGAATAATTTGAAAAGTTCACCATTAAATATTTTTAACCAACGTTATCTATAGCCTTTTATAAACAAACCTTATAATCACACTTATGGGGAAAAGCTCATTTTTCAAACAATATTCTTGAGAAATAAAATGCTTACATAAGGTAAGGATATCTACCCTTCTTTGTTTAATTAAATATAATTTCATGTCATTAAAAGTAAAATGAGCATAATTATTTCAAAAGTCAAGCATCATAAACATCACTCACTCTCCAATGTATCCCTGGATTCTTGTAATAATTACTATGTCCAGTCCTCCTCCCCAAAACTCATTTTGAGGCCTTGAAGCTTTTAGAGGAATAGGGTCATGATGCATCTACTCCACACAGAGGTTAATGCTACTTTTGAGGAGTGAGTTCTAGCTCTTACAGGTATGGATTGGTTACCCAAAATTGAATTGTTCCAAAGTGCTATAGCCTCCTGCTTTTCTGGTACTCTCTTGTATTTTTTTTTTGGCACATTATTATTCACAACTGGATTTTGTCCAGTTGTGGGTATTCAGAATAGGACTTCCAGTCTCCAGAAATACAAGCTAAATAAATCACAATCTTTATAATTTAGTCTCAGGCATTCAGTTATAGACACAGTAACTAAGTAAGGGTTATGTAAGTATGTTCTGTGTGTGCTGAGCATCTAATGTGGTTTCGGGCATCATAAAGGAGAAGTTGTATATCCAAGTCTCTTAGCCGGAGAAATCCTAACATGAACTAAAAACCCCAAGAGACAAAGAGCAGAGGGATGCATCTTTTGCTAGGAATAGTGAGAACTATGAATTTCCTCCTATTATTCCATGTTATTGTTTCTGTTTTTTTTTTTTTTTTTTTTTGCCACTGTCTATAATTTTCACGACGATGGGGACACATATTATCTATCAATGGGAAACTTATTAAAGAACATATCTGTAAGGCCAAATGTGGTCCAGAGGAGTTAACATATGTATAACCCAGTCAAGTGTACTCTTGTGGTCATTTTTTAAATTGAGGAAACCTACAAATTTGTTTTCTACTGCATTTACACTGTTAAGCACATTAACCATCAAAAGATACACAAAACATACATTTAATCTTGTTTAATTCTCAGTCTAAGCATTTTGCATCAATGTTCTGTGATTTATTTCTTTTCTATATGGTAAAATATGTATAGCTATTTAAAGAAAATTTTTACATTCCATTTTTCCCTACAATATTTCAATATATCCTTTGATTAAATGGTAAGTGCACAGTTTTTGAGTTTTCTAGGATATTGGTGTTAGAAATCTCACTTTTTGCAATGGTTTACATTGATTCTAAACTTGCCTAGACCTAGAATCATCTATGAGGGATAACATAATTTAAATTATTGTGCGTGCATGTTTGTGAGGGATTCTTTTCTATAGGCTAATTAAGGTGAGATGACACATCTAACTGTGGTTAGTACCATTCCATCCCAAAGTTTATACATGCTACTTCTCTTTTATAAAGAAAAGATTCCTGTCAAGAGCATTCTTAAGTCCATCAGACACTGTGATCTATAGTGCACTCATTATGAGAATGCTTTCCGGGAGTCTAGTTTTTTATTTCCAAGAATAAAAATCTTAGCACTGAGAAATGACTACTTTATCAGTACTGTTGAGACACTACTATTTTGTTGGCAAATTTGCATTCTGAACTATTTCTTTTGCCCAAAGTGAAACAGTCTTATTACAACTGAATACTTATATAGAATATATTTATGTTGGAACATATGGAGTTATATAAGAAAAGTTCATTAAATTTATTTAATAACCTGGCAAGACATTTGAGGAATTGTCATTTTTTTAAAAAATAGTACCCAGTGATTTTGTGGTGGTTATGTGTTCATCTAAAGAGAGCTTACCACACACATTTCTGATGATGTTTGCTATTAGGTTCAAGAACTTTTAAGCTCTTATTTATAGAAAGTAAAGCACAAAGATTCACAAGCTGTAAATCCCTGATGAACAGAATGTTCTCAATCTACATTTGGGATAGAAGCTGACATCATAGGGCGCTATGGGCAGAATCTAATGAAGAAGCCTCAAAATGTGCCCTATTGCTTTATTAATAGAATTGGAAAGTAGTCTTCCATAAGACAGTGATTATCTGAATTACATAATGATCTCTAAGTCATAAGCATTTTAAATCCTCCCCTATTATAATGAATTGTTTCACAATTCTCATTTTAATTTTGTTTCCATACACTCCACATTTCCATTACTTGAATATTCTTGAGTAGTTATCTTTAGGGGATTTAAAACTGATGGAATAATGTTTGAAGGGCAGGAAATCTGGACAAGGGTATTATTCTATGCTCAAAATAATGTCTTATCACAATTTTACACAGATAATGGAGAGGTATTATGATTCTTGAACTCCCAATCCTCCTTCAAAGATGAGCAAATTAGAAGATCCTTAAAAGACCTTTAAAAATAGGTTACATAAAATTAGCATTAATGTCACAGTGGCTAAGCACTTTCATATTATGTTTTAAAATATTGCCTACCATAAAAGTAGTATATCTTTGAGCATACTGAAATTCATAGGCAAACTTGATATGTTTATATATAGTTAGTCCTACTCATGTGGATAATATATTCAAATAAAGAATAAACATTTTTAAGCTCAGGGAAATTTCTATATAATTTGGGTATACAACAATCCAGAATTATAGGGGATAGAAAGGGAAAGGTGAACATAGGAAGAAAGGGGAAAAAAGAAAGATAATAGTAAAAAAAGAATGAGGACTTCTGGTAAAGATTGTGTCCTCCTAACCACATTTCAGCTCCTCAGGTAATGTGAGGCAAGCTCTGGGGGGCTCCAGTTTGAGTAGATCTTAGCAGATCTCCAGTGGGAGAGCTTGGAGGAGCAGAGTTGGGGTCTGTTGATTGCCATGTTCATAGGTATCCCACTAGACCCTCACCCTCAAGTCCCCACAACCACTTGCTACAGCCACCACACCATACACCTGACACCCTAACCACATTATCTGCTGCTACCTGCAGGCTCCACAGACTTTCCCTGTCCTCTGGAGCCACCTCATCCCCACACTGGCACATGCACAGTATCTGTTCAGAGGCCCTTCCCTGTCTCCCAAGTCCTCCCCCCACTGTATCTGTCACATGCATAGTGTTTGTTGGTGGCTCTTGTGCCTTCTATGTCTTCCAGAGTCCACCCCAACTGAATCTGCTGGTGGCACATGCACAGCTTCTGTCAGTGGTCCCTGCACCTTCCCTGTCTCCTGGATCCCACCCTTCCCCATGTCTTTCAGAGATCCACATATACTTCTCTGTCCCCTGGAGGGCCCTGCCCAACTATATCTGTCAGTGACTCATGCACACTGCATCTGTTGGTGACCCAGGCACCTTGTGTTTGTTGGTGGTCCCTCATTGCAGACCCTTAACATACTGTGATGCCTACAATTGCCCTATGTGTGCCTCTTGGCCAGTGTCCCTGTCCCTATCTTCCTCACACCAGCCAAATCCTTGATTGGCTGAACTATGGAAACCAACAACCTCCACCATCTGTTCAATGTCCTTCCCCATCCCAGTGATTACTAGGGGAAGCCCATCATCCCCAGAAGGGGAACACAGGAAAATTTGGCCATCACCTGCCAGGAGGAACCAGTAAGTCTTCCAGAACCTGCCCATCTGGGTTCAGTTATAGAGCAAAAGTAAGTGCCACAGCTCTGAAGCCACAGGTAAGACACAGCTGAGACCAGCTCAAAGGGATCCCAGACCTACAATCCCACCTTTGGTACTCAGCACCAGCCCTGACTGACTGAGCACTTACACCCTTCACAACCTGGACATCTCAAAGTACAAAGATATCATTAGCCTATTCTAGTGAAACATAAAATGGAACACACAATTAAAACACTACAAGTGAAAACTCTTGCTTCCTCCGTAATTAAATAAGATTCCTACACTACAATGGGCAGACCACAACACAAAAGAAACAACACAAAACAACAAAAGGAGGAAGTTCCAACAAGGTTGCCTAGGTCCACAATAGAAGTCTCCAATGAAAATATAATGGAAACAACAGGAATAGAACCCCAAAATGAAGACACATGATATATGACCCTGACCAAGCAAATGGCAGAACTGGCAGCAAGTCAACAACAACAACAACAACAAAATACCAAAATTGCATAAATGACATCAACACAGCTGTTGTCACTAGGCTGGACCTAATAGGCAAAATCCAGAGAGACCTCAAAAGAAAGTTAAATGGACAGGTGTGGTGGTGCAAGCCTTTAATCCCAGCACTTGGGAGGCAGAGGTAGGAGCATTGCTGTGAGTTCAAGGCCACTCTGAGCTACAGTGAGACCCTATCTTAAAAAAAAAAAAAAAAAAAAAAAGAAAGAAAGAAAGTGAATTGAAGGTAAGCCAAAAAACAGAGGGTATCAATAAGCAGTGGGTTAATCTTAATGAAGAATAAATAAATGCAAAGATGAATTCCAAAATGCATTAAGAATATCAAGACTTGTTCTGAAATTGGAACTTAACAAAGGGATGGATACAACATGAAAAAAGGCAACAGAGAAATTACAAACCAAATTGAACCACTGAAAACCTCTCTAGAAACCCTCAAGAAATGAGTTCATCATGTGGAGGACAGAAACTTAAAGCTGGAAGATAAAACTGAAGAAACAGGTTGGGAGTGCAAAAACTTTAATAAGTTCAAAATATCTTGTGAACAGAACAAGAGGGAACTGTGCAATACTCAAAAACGTCCTAACATTCAGATAATGGGTATACTGAAAGGGAAAGAAATTCAGACCAAAGGCATGAAGTACTTATTCAACAAAATTATCTAAGAAAACATTCCCTCCCTCTCAAAAGAGAGTCCCTTCAAGATACAAAAGTTAACAGAACTCAAAATAGACTGGTCCAAAGAAGAAACTCTCCAAGGCACATCATTGTTAAAATTCTAAATAACAAAATAAAAAAGAGAGTGCTGATGATAGTTTGAATAGATAGCCCCAAATATTTTCCATATTTTATTAGTTTGTAGTTTGCATCTGGAGCCACCTGGCTAGAGGCAATGTCACTTGGTTGATCTTAAGGTGTGGTGGTTGGTTTGAGATTTCAATCTAAAGATATACAAAGTGTGCCTAACTGGACTTCCTGAGGTGTGCTGTGCTGTGTGGCTTTTGGCTTGTGGCTTTGCTTTCTGTGTTTGCTCCTGTGAAAGCAGGCCAACTTCTTCTGCCATTATGTAACTTCCCTTGTATCTGTAAGCTTCAATAAATATCCCTTCCTCCATAACTGTGCCTGGTCTGGAAGTTCATCTCAGTGAACCTGAAGCTGTCTGTTATTAGAAGTTGGTACCAGAATGTGGGGTGGGGTGAACCTGACCATGTGGAGTTTGGTCTTTTGGAACCTTTGTTTTGGAGGAATGGGCGTGGAATTGGTGCTTGCAAGTGAAGATGCCTTCTGGAGTGGTAAGGCAGGTCGAATGATACTATTCTGATGAGAGTTTGAGAATGCTAAGTGCAGACAGTATTGATCTTGGAGGGTTGGTTTATGAGCTTTTTAAGGGACTGCAGAGGACTTTGTTGGAACTGGGCTACTGGCATAAGGCTGGCTGTGTTCTGTTGCCCAGGCCCACAGAGTTTGATCAAAGTTAAATTTGTAATGGACTGATGTGCTTGGATAAAGTTATTGGACTGAGGGATTTAAGACTTTAAGTTGAAAAACCTCAACCAAGTAAAAAATACAGGCACTAAGACTGGTTTTACATTACTGAAGCTGCTGTTGTCAAACACATTAGCAATGTTAAGGAAGATGGCCCAACTGCCTTACATTAAAACAATGGAGAGGGTGCCTGAGGAAAGACTATGATAGAAATACAAACTCTTTTGGAAAGAGTTGAGTGGAGAAGGAACTGTTTTCAAGGTTTCAATTTATTTCATGCCTGAATTAAGAATATGGCTGTGTCCTGCACACCTTTCCCTCATACCTCCCCCCCCCGCCCCGAGAGACCCTCCTCCTTGAGGATGCGGCTCATCCCCATGAAGATTGTTGGTCGTGCATTGTGGGAGCCACCATCAGTTATGGAGAAGAGGCAGTGTCTCTGTTCATAATGTCCTAACTTGGGGCTCTAACAATCTTTCCACCGAGAAATTCCTGAGCCATGTTTGGTGAATTTTAGCTCTACTTCAATGATCAATACATTGTACTCCCTAACTCAAGTTGGCAATTACAATATATCACTGTGCTGAAATAGAACAGTGTCATTTTTTGTTTGATTGAATTCAGAATAATTTTAGACTGAGCTGTCCATTGTCCTGGATGAGAAAGAGCATCATAACTCTGCTCCTTTAAGGAAATGATGCCAAAAAAGAAAGGGACATTCTGATGCCACTCGTGTCCCACCCAGCCTCTGGTTGGATGGGTAAATGTCTATCATTCATGATTTTTCTCCAATTTTGAGTTTTCTTATTCATTTTGCATTTTGTAATAACCTCTGAATTCATAAACTGAGACTCTCAGAAGGGTAAAATATGTTAGAAAACTATGTCTTCCTACTATATTTTGAACAAAAATGGTGGGAAGTTATTCTGAAATTAGTATTAAATTACTTATTATTATTATTTCATTGTATTCTTGTGGTTTGAGTTTGCTAACATCAGTGTTAAGCTGCTAACTGAAGTCCATTTTAAAACATATATTCTCTAAACAATCCTCACATACACAAATGGAATTTGTGCAATTTTAAAAAGTTATATTAAAAACATTATGTGTCTATGAATAATAAAATATTTAAAAGAAAATCAAGAAACATCACTAATCGTACTTATGGAAGTCAAGGACATTTGAAAACAATCAAGACGCATACTAAATCCAGGAGATGGCACTGTTGTACTGCTTATGGTGTGTCTCATAGTTCTTTCATTTTTGTCTTCTCTGCTTCTCTGTACATATAAATACACACACACACACACACACACACACACACACACAGGCACACTTACTTCCACATATGCATATGAAGACCTACTACTACATACATCATTATATTGAAGTCTTGTTCAAATATCAACATTGCTATACAATTTTTTATATTTATCTTTTGAATATTTTGTCAGGTACACTGAGTTTTTTTAAATTCACCATGTAATTTGTGACATTTTCTTAAAACAATGACAGATTTTCTTGTAAAGCTAATGCATAAATGCTAATAATTTTGTTTAATTGATTATGCAATATAATACTGAGGCAAAACTAGTTTGTCATAGAGAAATAATTCACATTACAAATTAAATGTAAATTCCATTCATAGATGCAGGTCATATAATGGTTTTGCTTATATTTTTTTGTGGTGGATGGTAAGACAACAGGAAGGCAATTGTTAAATATATTATTTAAATGTAAAGTTTAACATATATAGTAAAATGCAGTCTTACATAAAAAAGCAATGTGGCTGTGCTAGTCATAACATACTGTAATATCTAGATAATTTATTCCAAGATTAAAACCACACTGCAAATAAATGGTCTCACTAGGATTATGGGAGAAATAGTGACTGGGGGCAAGGGGACTCCAAAACATAAAATAGCAACAGGAAAATATGTACATTGCTAAATGAAGACCAAAAGACAAAACAATAGAATTTCTAGATTAGAAGAAGATGGTAGAATAAAACAGGAAATGTCACAATATAGATATAGATATAATATATAAATAATTTTATTTGTGACAGAAAAATCGGTTATTTCCAAATTACACATCATATGTCATTCATTGCTGAATTTCTAGAATATTTTCCTCTTTCGACACGAGGCAACATAATGCTATCAAGGGAGCATAGGGCTTCAATGTGAAAACTAGCTGGATGTACACTCTTGCCTGCCACATCCCTGGGAGGTGACCTTGAACAAGTTACTTAGCCTGCCCAAGAAACCTGCAGCCTTTTGGGGAAATGAGGTCAATTCTACTTGGATTAGTGTGGGACAGATTTGTTCTTTACTTTAAGTTTGGTTCTTGAGGTAGGAAGTATAATTCTAGTTAGGAAACTGAAAAACAATTTTACATTTCTGCTTTTATAAAGCTTTTAAATTTCTTACTACAATAAAGGATTTTTTTCTAAGTGGCACATATTTTACTTTTCTTAAAGCATGCAAATTTGTGCACTTATTGTAAAATTCAATTTTATAAAACATCAACTTTCACAAACAAGTAGGTTTCTTCTGGTGTAAAATGGTTATAATTGTGTCATTTTTTTTTCCATTCTAAGTAGCTAAAGAAATCTGACATAATTTACATTTGTATTCCTATGGAAAAGATTTCAAATTGAGTTCACACAAGTTTCACAGCCTGATTATCTCCTAGAAATGCTGTAATTGTATGGCTTCTTTAAAAATTAAATTTTGAATGCATGCTCAAAGTGTCATCTGTACTTTAGTGTGTGCCAAACAAGTGGGAAGCTGAGTTAAATGTAAATCCCTCTAAGTGATGTCAATGTTCTTTCCAGCTCACCTGCATTCATACGCCCAGTTATGGGAACTTCAGGAACTCACAGTAAAAACCCAGTGAAAGAAAATGTGAATAATGAAAGGACTATGAGTGGTAAACACTGACAACTGAAAAGTCCCCAAACATTCACTTTCTAAAATTCCTCCTTGGGGGGAAAAAAGGGAAGAAAAAAGTGCATCTTGTTCTGTAACTTCATACCATAGCATAAACAATTTAAATTTCTTTTAAATTAATTAAAATCCATTACTTTGAAGTTTAAATGCCAACCATAGCTGTTAGCAAATATTTTAAGACTAATTCCATGTGCATTTTATGCCTTTCTTTAGTTTGTTTTTCTGCTGTTGGTACAATGTGTTTGTAATAGGGAAACCGGGGAACTCTTCCCAGTCATCACAATGGAGTTGTCTCTTCTTTTGATTTCTGATATATATATATATATATATATATATATATATATATATATATATATATATATATCTCGTTCCTTTTTGTAACTAGCATAAGTTTGAACTATTTTTAAAGCTAAATTTGAATTAACTTGGATTGGTGCAGGTTTATTATAACAACTTGTATCAAATTTGTTAAACATGAAATGAAAGTCTATCAGACAGTTGCCCAATGTGAAAAAAAAAAAAAAAAAAAAAAAAAACTAATATTTGTTCATGTAGTCTTTATTACTGGTTATTCATAGTATTTCTGAACTAAAGTGGAAATATTTTTAGGGATGCAATATGTTTCTCCTTTTCAAAGAAATATACTTTATATATAGCTTGCTATTATTTTGGGAAGAGTAAAATAAACACAAGTCTTAGTTGCTATTTCTTACTAAACTATATAATATGTATTAAGGTTAGTCCAGTTTTTCTGAGAGCTCTAGCAAGTGTCTAAGTTTTGACATTGGAATACGATGCTATCATTTACAAAGTTCATGTCTGAGAAGTCAACTGAATTATCAAAAAAAAAAAAATCATCAAAGTATCTCATCATGTTTGAAATTAAGATTGTGTGATGGACCCATTTTTAGTAATTCTGTGGTGCATATGTTAGACACCCGTCACAGTCTTCAGGATTCAAATTAATCTATACATTTGAAAATCATTCTAATACTTAGGGAAACATTGTAAAGAAGTAAAACAATGTTATATATGGAAGAATAATTTTGAATCATATCAAATCTCAAATAATTGGAAATAACAGTCAATAATATTGAAATGTTGTGTGATATGATACAAACAGATTAACAAGTATCATCCTTTTGAAAAATATTTGGGCTCATAAAAAACATGTGATTATCTTTAGACCTCATTTAACAAATGATTTGATACATCCTAAAGGTCTGAATCCTTACTGAGCTCCGAGTTTGGTATTTTACATGACACTCAATCATGTGAACAAAAGATTACTTATTTATGCAAAATTTAAGAAATTTATTATTTATTTGCAGGGAGAGAGAGAGTGAATGAGAGAGGGAGAGAAGTAGAGAGACAGAAAGACTGAGGATTGTAAAACGGGCATATCATGGTCTCTTACCAATGGAAACATACTCCAGGTACACGTGCCACTTGGTGCATCTGGCTTTATGTACGTAGCTGAGAATCAAACCTGGGCTAGCAGACTTTGTAAGCAAGTGACTTCAACCACTGAGCCACATCCCAGTGCTCCCACTTATGAAAATTCTATTGCTTTTTTTTTGAATCCTCTTCTCTCCTGATAATATTCACTTCTCTCTGCATCAACACTGACATACTCTTCAAATTAGTAATATTTCCTTTGCCACAAACATCTACTGTGTTAGGTTCCTAAGATATGTTTATTCCTAGTTTGGTTGAAGGCCTGATCATTATGCATTGTCTCTTTGAACATTCTCTGTGTTAAATTATGACAACTAGGAATATTTATCTGTCCAAGAATTCTGTTAAAGCACCATAGTGCTCAAACTAGAATAAAGGGCACTCATTACATTTTGTATCATGTACTTTTCTGTTTTCTAACATGAAGTTTCTAAGTATAATGATAACTATTTAATATAAATGTAATTCATAATATTTTCTTTTTTTAAGTTTTCCAATACTTCTCTATTCAAACTAACTTACTATATTACTTGCAGAGAAAAAAGTAACATCTAATGAAGTTTACATCCTAGTTTTACAACACTAGATGGTCTGGGCAGGGGGCGCAGTAGGTAAAATGCTTCTCATGGAAACATGAAGGCTTGAATTCAAACCCCTAAACCAACAAAACAAATCCTACTGGTGAGCAACTGCAATCCCAGCAGTGGAGAGCCTTAGGCAGGAGGATTACTTGTGCTTCATTGCCTGCTTGTCAGAGCTAATTGTGGAAATCCAGGTCAAATGAGGGATTTTATCAAAAATTATATATATATATATATATATATATATATATATATATATATATATAAATACAGAGGTGAACAATGTGACCCCATGTTGTCAACTGGTTTACAAACACAAGTGCAGTAATGCACATGGACCTACACAAACACGCATGCACCCACACAAACATACAAATGTGCGCGTGCGCACGCGCACACACACACACACACACAGAAACATGTTTAGTAAGTACTTTTGGTGTGTTTATAAAAGAATAAACAGAGCTGAGGAGATGGCTCAGAAATAAAGGCGTTTGCTTGCAAAGCCTAATCCAGTTTCAATTCGTCAGTACCTACAAAAAAAAAAAAAACAACAAAACAGATACACAACATGGTGCCTGCATCCGGAATGTGTTTGCTGCAGTGAGACGCCCTGGCATGCACATATAATCTTCTCCCTTTCTTCTCTCACTCTCTATCTTGCTTTTTCTCTCTCTACAAATAAATAAATAAAAACATCTTTTAAAATAAACACAATGTCCTTGATTTCACAAAGTTATATGTGAACTTCTTAAGTGTTTTCATTCACATGTGACTTCTAATCCTTTTCAAGTCCCTTCAGAGAGAGCACTACATTATGGAAATGCCATGGTACTTTCTTAAAATCACATATTTTCACTTGGGAAAAATGTTCAGAATTATTCAATTAGATATTGTTGCCAAAGGTACTGACACATTAGATACAGAAAAGCTTTCTTGTCATTGTTCCTTTCTGGAATATTTCTGGATTATTGACATTATTATCAATTCTGAGATTGTGCAGGTCTGTGCTGATGTGTGCTCATGATCTTCCTAGAAAATACCATACCTAGAAATACCTGCCTAGAAAATACCAGGTAAAAGGGATCCTGATATCATGAGCATTTGTAAGATACTCAAATGATGATGGGTACAGACACAATATTTCATGCATACTTGTGCATATTAATAACATGCCTATATTCGAAGGCTTATAATGAATACACAATTTAGAAAAAAAATGTCACTTAATTTTGATACATTGTAAAATACACTGGTAATAACCATTATTAGTATATACTTTGCTATTATTCATTTTGTGGTTGTGATGGTTGAGTAACATAAAAACTTCATAATACTGACCAGCTGTCTTTTGGGCAGTTATGTTGACAATTGGTTGTGTGTTGTTTTATTAACATTTCATTTCCTTCTCTTGCTCATTTATTGCCTTCAATGTTTACTCAGTCATTCACATAGTTTCCAAATATGATGTTCCTACATGCTACAGATGCACGTTGTTTGCTTTATGAATTCTACTTGGGTTTACTGTGTCTTCCAGCACAGAAAATCTAGATATGAAGAAAATGTAAAACAAAGAAAAATGTTTTCAACCTCAGGAAGTTCATATTGTATTTAGGCAACACATATGAGAAGAAAACCTAGCAAAGTATGTTGGAATAAGAATGTAATGAGGGATATGGGGTGGAGAGAGGTCATAAAAGTAAAAATTAAGACATAGGCATTATGATAAGGGTTGTCAACTGAACAATGCCGCTCTTCTGTGAAGCCTCAAGGGGAACAGGGAGTGTGCCCCAGAGGTGTTGGAAGAAGAACTGTGGAGGGCAAATGTACCAGAGTATCTTACTCATCTTGTTTCACAACAATCACAGCTAAATAATAAATATTTTCAAAAGGAAACATGCAGGAACTTGAATTTATTTATATAAATTAAAATATATAAATTTTATGAATTTAGCAAATGTTTATCAAAGATCTTTGCTTTGCCATTGATGCAGCTAAGTTCCCAAACAACCAAGATAACTAATGCACATATTATACCTCCAAAAGAATTAACTGTTAGAGAGAAGCAAGAGACATAGTTCATGATACTGTAATTTGGTAAACACTATTTGAATGTATGTATAATATAATTACTTGTGGAGGTTGGTCATATGTGGGCCAAATAATTCTCTATGTAACTGAAGATGACCTTGAATTTACAACCCTCATGTTTTTATCCCCCAAATGCTGGGATTTCTGGCATGCCCATCACACCCCATTTCCATGCTCCTGGAATCTGGGAGGGGCTTAAATTCATACTAGACATGCACTCTGTCAACTGAGCTGAATCCCTAGATCTATAGTAAGATGTTGAAAGAAGATAGGTAATTGATTTAGCTCTAAGGAGAACTTAGAATGCTTTGAAAATAATGGATATTGTCATGTGACTGAGTCAGAGGACTCATAAACTAAACAAGCATGCAGAAAGGACTGTTCAACATAACTGCAACAATGATTCTGTGGCAAGAATGGTGTTATGGTTGAAATTTATTGTCAACTTGATAGGACCTCGACTCACCTATTAAGTAAGCGTTTGGGCATGACAATGAGGAATTATCTTGGCTAGGTTAATATAGATGGGAACTCTCACTTTAATTGTGGGCAGTAGAATTCCATTAGCTTTGGTCCGGGACAGTTTGAAAATGAGGACTTGGCTCAGTAGCAACATTCACTGCAGTCTGCTTCTTCACTGTCAACTGAATGAGACCATCTCCCACAAGCTCCTGCCCCTATGCCTTCCCCACCATGATGAACTATAATCTTGAACTGTAAAGCAAAATAAAGCCTTCTTTGCTTAATTTAATTCTGGTCAGGTATTTTGCATCAGCAATGAGAAAGTAACTGATTAACTAGGCAAAGAGTGTCTCTAAGAGCTTATTGTTATAAGGCAGGAAGAGGTCTTGTTTCCAAGCCAGCTAATAATCACCAACATAAGTAATGACATGTAGCATTGAGTCTTTATATGTAGAAAGCAATTTCTATTCATTGCAATAGTTCATTTTCAGAGAGAATATCAAATAGGTAATATTTGTACCTATATAGCACAGAATGTTTAATCACTCAACTATGAGATTTCCTTGTTGAAACAAAATTAAACATCTTCATCATTTCCATATAGTCAATTTCCCAAGCATTGCATAATGCTGGCAATGGGAATGACCTGAAGTTGAAGCAATGAATGGAAGGATGTTCTCACCTATTCATTTACAAATGCAGAAAATGGATGTCTGCCTTTTGCTTGGTCAAGAATTCCAATGCAAAATTAGAAAACTACTCTTGTTTTGTATTTTATATCTAGTAGTGTTTCCTATTGTGCCTCTTTAGAAACAATTTTCATCTTTGGTTTCCAGCAAACACACATGCAAAATGCAAAAAAATGCTTATTTGCTCAGAAAATCCTGAGTGAGGAGGAATATATATATATATATATATATATATATATATATATATATACATACACACACACAATGTATACATTCATATAAATGTATGTATATATTTGTATACACACACACACATTTATATATGCAGAAATCATAAGACTTTCTGCCAAGGCACATATGTGTCAGATCTTATACATATTTATCTTTGTAGAAATAAGTTCATCTTTGAAAAAATAAATTTCATACAGTAAGGTACTTTACCTTGCATTTCTCAAAGTCTACAAAACATGCTAATGTCTTTATTCTTCTAATTATCCCATAGGTACTATTGGATTGCAAAGTATCATGAAAATAGTATTTCACATACGTACAGTTGAAATAGTTATTTAAATTAACATGTGTGATCCCAATATTGACTCTGCAGGTGGTATATCTTCCAAATTCCCTGCACAGTTGAAGACGTAGGATTCAAGGGACCAGCATCAACACTGCTAATCTAGTGAGTCAATGGGAATTCAACCACAGACCCGATTCTCTGTGCATTCAATACTATGCCAAGTTCAGTGGTCTTCTGAATATATCAGTTTTATGACCTACAATGTGACTAAATAAAGAATCAAAACTATATAATATGGACAAAAACCAAGTGAGTAGAATCAGAAATCAGCATGGAAAAGAAATGAAAACTAAAATAACTTGTGAAGGAAGAGTTTGGAATGGCTAGGAATAAATAAAAGTTTGTATTTATTTATCAGTTCTGGAATAGTTGGACACTTGATTTAAAAGTGATTGACTTCAGAATTTGGAAACCTGTCAGAGAAATTTCATCATTAGAGTGTTATTATTTCATTCAAGGTTATTAATTCACCTTTTAACATGATTTTAATGCTTTCTCTTCATTTGCCAGTTATTAGCTTTGCCCTAGGTTGGATTTTAATTACAGTCACTCTCTTTGTCATTAGATGTGATCTGCTAGGTCATTCTGCCACTTCAAAAATCAGTTGATGAGACAGCTGATGCACTTAATAAAACTTAGCAATGATTTTGTGTGAAATTATCTTCACATTGTAACATGCAAGGCAAATATTTTAGTTTCATATCATAACTCACATATAGTGTGACAAAAAACTACTCATTTTATTTTCAATGCTACTCAAAGCTACCAAGAAACACATTAATCCCAAGGAGGCAGTGAGGCAGTATTAAGCAACTGAATATACAAACAGTGGATAATCTGTAATTATTTAAATGAATATTCTAAAAATATTACTTAGTCTTGGATTATTTTATATGTATGTATGCAAATATATACATATATATATATATATATATATATATATATATATATATACATACATACATATATATGGCAAATTATCCATTAAAATTATGCCTGTTCATGTATATATCATGTATGCATGTATATGGATGGATTGATGGAAGTTTGTTTCATGGCAAGAAAAGTGTAATTTTTGAAAAATATAATTAATTAAGTTTACAATTAAATTTGTAGTATATTTGCCAATGTTTTATAACCATACAAATAATATAAATCAGGGAAAGATGGCATAGTCTTTTGAACCAAAATCTTCAAATATTAATCTTTAAATTATTGGAAATAGAAAATATTTCTTCTCTATGTCAAAAGTTGTTTTGTATATTGGGAGATAGTTTATATGCCTGTTAGGAATTATGTTCACATATAAAGAACTCATTTATAATAACTTCTGAAAAAAATTCCATAAATGTTAGCTATCATTGTTATTATTGCATAGCACCACTTAATTTTTAACCCATGCTCCTTTCAGTTTAATACATGCATTTCTGATAAACCAAGCTATTTAATTCTTTCAGGATATTTCCTGTTTTCCTATAAGCTTCTCGTGCACAGTCACCTTCAGATGCTTTTGGCCTGTTCTTGTAGCAATAGTACCCTTGAAATTATGGGCAATGTTCTTTGTGCCCACAGTTCGTGAGAGACATCAAAGGGAGTAAGGGTCATTAAGATCTAACAATATGCCCTTAGTCTATACTTCAAAGCATTGAGACACAATATGTGAATGTTGTAATTAAGGAGATGCTCATCGTTATTCACAAAGAATAGACAGATATGAATAAATGACCCTTGATCCTTCTCCCATTTTATCAGATTTATTGGGGTCTGAGTATGAGATAGATTATCAGCTGAAGTCATCCTATGTCTTACCCCTAGATCTTGATTGTCATTGATAGGTACAAAAATATTATTTTTCCCTTTTTTGGCTCTGGGTCAGCTCTTCAAATGACCATGAATTTATACTGAGCCAGAAGTGCTGAAGAGAGCTTCATTACTGCTGGATAAAATGCAACACCATCATTCATTTTTTAATTTAGACTCTGCTTAACGTGTTGGAGGTTGTAATCAATTACATTAACACATGATGCAATCTGACTCATTTGAGCAATTTCAATCAGGAATTCATCCTCATCATAATGCTGAGGCTGCTGTATTGAAAGGAAATAATGACCTTTTCATTGCAGCAGGGGATGTTGTCTTTCATGATTTCGTTGGGCCTTTTGGCAGCTTTTGATGCAGTTAATCATCACATTTTATTGGTTGGTTTATAGATTCTGGTGGGTTTATTTATTTATTTTTTTATTTTGCAAATAAAAGTAAAACCAATTCCAAGTGTTATCTCTTAGTGATTCCTTTAAATGTCTGTTCAGTGAGGAATTTTGTTTGCTCCTCTAGGAACCCAAAACACCAAAACTACTTATTTCTCCTGCTTTCTTTTGTAAATATTTTGTTTAGCTACACTTTGTTATAAATGAGTTATCAGGTGATTTTGTGATGCTATAAAATGCTTAGGATTTTTTTAAACATCTCAGGTTGAAAAATTGGTAACTGTGTTTATTCCCTAAATCTGTTGTTCTTCATGCCAATGATTATATTCTGTCACTAGTATTTATCTATCAACACATTTCTAACTTCTAATTCTGTTATGCATAGGGATAGTAAGATTGTATAACACATGCTTGAAAACAATGTCAGGCTAGGAAAGAGAAAACATCATACCCTTCTCTAAGTCAATCATTCATCACCTTGTAAGTAAAATCACCCAGTTCTCAGCAATCTAGTTCTTCACATTCTTTAAACTTTATTTATAGCAGAAGCCTAACCATGCTGATGTCATATTTGCAGATAGAGAAAGCAGCAGGAAGCTAGTTGATATCATTTTTTCTTATTTTTGCTAAGAGGCTCAGATAAAACAATGATGTCTTTACGCTTTTCTAACTCCCTTCTTGAGAAGTTATAAATTTACGTGAAGGTTGGAAAATTAACAAATTCTCAGATATAAATATATTTCTGGAAGAAAATAGTGAGCACTTAGCAATATATTATTTTCTTACTTGACTAGAATCTCCTAAACCATTTAACAGAAAAGCATTGTCAACAAACTCAAGGCATTTGTTAGTGTAAAAGTCCTTGTCTTGCTGGTCAAGTATGCTCTTAGTTTGTTGCCCCAGTTTGCATGGAATGGCATAAGCATACAAGAGCATATGGATTTAAGAACCTGATTCTGTGTTGAATGAGTCCTCTGTGGTTGGCATTTTCAAGCTGATTATTTCCTTGCCTTCCCCCCCCCTTTTTTAATATTCAATCTCCAACTGAGTCTGGTTTGGTAATGCATCTCATTTTGTGATCCCATATATGAGAATGTTGCCAAAGAAACCATGTCTTTGCTTGGTTTATGTACTTTTATGGAGGTAATGGAATGATTATTCTTCAAGAATATAATGAAATAAAACACTATGTGATTCATCATCATAAGTATCTTAAATTACATTTTATATGAATTTGAGCTTAGAAATTTATGTGAATGATAATTCTAAGAATTTATGAACACATGATGCATTATACACAAGTCTAATATGTTTTTTGTTTTGAGTTGTGGTGGCACTAAGTATAAACTACTCTAGACACAGCTTATAACATGTTACACGAAGGCTTTAATTTATCTTTTGATAACATTTCTTTTTATTTATTTTATTTTTATATATTAATGTATTCATTTGAGAGACAAAGAGAGAGAGAAGCAGATAGAGAATTGATATACCAGGGCCTCCAGCCACTGCAGATGAACTCCAGACACATGCACCACCTTGTGCATCTGGCTTATGTGGGACCTTACTAATTGAACCTGGGTCCTTTGACTT
Source organism: Orientallactaga sibirica (assembly GCA_036365145.1). Classification (NCBI taxonomy): domain Eukaryota; kingdom Metazoa; phylum Chordata; class Mammalia; order Rodentia; family Dipodidae; genus Orientallactaga; species Orientallactaga sibirica. The sequence goes on along the minus strand of JAEOAD010000024.1, from coordinate 10,213,939 downwards.
TTCAGGCAAGTGCCTTAACTGCTGAGCCCTCTCTCCAACCAGATAATAATTTCTGATACCTAGAAATTTATATAATTGGCCACATTTATTCTTTGATATTTGATATAATGTTCCTCTGGCAGCATCCTTTCATTTATTATTTTTTTTTCTTTTGCCGAGTCCTTGCTTATCTGAGTTTTCAACTCCCTAAATCTTAAAATAATTTAAATAAAATTCCTGCCTTTTCTTCTGAATGTATTAGACAGTCAGATGAACATGAACTCTTAACTCATAATGGTTTTAAATACCATCTAGAGTTCTAGATCTTTTTCTTACAACTCTCCTTGATTCTCCTTCACAGGCCCCTTCTAGCACAATAGACATCCTAGCCTTTAGTTCTTGAATTAAAGTATTTGATATGATACCCAATCTGTCAATACATTGCAATTATAACCTAGAAAATGGCTTGTACTGAAATGCTACCTTACCTTAATCTTCCTTCTGTGACGGAAGCATTTTTGTCATTTTAGAAGGCTGTCATTTATTTAACTTGTATTCTGGGCCCATATTTTTTCTCTGTGTTAGTATTCCATCAGCTGTCTTCTTTCCAGCTTTACTGCCATCCCTTTCCTCTCATTAATCTTTCATCTATGCTCACTCCTTTCCATTTCAAAGTTAGAAGAGGGAGAAGAACATAACCTGTGGTACATTGATGAAGGATTCGTCTTTATCAATAATACTAAATTATTTTTAAAGAGTAAGCTAGAATTTCATGAGTTTACAGTTTGATAAATATGTATTCTCCAGTATGGCTCCTCCATTCCATAAGCATCACTATTAGTGTTGGTGCCATAGTGATGCATCAGACATTTTGTTCTTCATGTTAATAGTATTGTTTCGGTTGTTACGGTTTAGCAAAATTTTCTGAAACATTTAATCTTGCTGACCACACATGTTTTCTTTATGCAACTGAATTACTACTATTAAGTCTTTTGAGGAAATCTGTTTTGTGTTTGCTTCCATTACTTCATGCTATCCCTTTTAAGCTTTTCTAGAGTAAGGTTATGCATCTATATAACAAAAATATTTGGGAACATATTATAATGATCTAGTCAGTTAAAGAATGTAAATCTCAGGGCTGGAGAGGTGGCTTAGCAGTTAAAGCGTTTGCCTACAAAGCCAAAGGATCCCGGTTTGACTCTCCAGTACCCACATAAGCCAGATGCACAAGGGGGTGCATGTGTCTGGAGTTTGTTTGCAGTGCTGGGAGGCCCTGGCATACCCATTTTCTCTCTCTTTCTCTGTCTCTTTCTCTCTCTCAAATAAATAAATAAATAAATAAATAAATAAATAAATAAATAAATAAATAAAATATGTTTAAAAAGGAATATAAATGTCTATTATGAGGATAAGATCTTACAAGTAGAATTATGTTAAGTATAAGTTTATTGGGCAAGAGAGATGGTACATCAGTTAAGGTGCTTGCCTGGAAAGCTCAAGGACCCAGGTTTGATTCCCCAGTACCCACATGAAGCTGGATTTATAGTGGTACATGCATCTGGAGTTCATTTGCAGTGGCTGGAGGCCCTAGAATTATTTTTTTTTCTCTCTCTCCTTCTGTGTAGTGGCAGTGGTGGTATTGGTGGTGGTGGTGGTGTGTGTAAGTATGTACATGTGTCTTCTATCTTTCTCTGCTTGCAAATAAATAAACAAGACATTTTTCAGAAGTATTTATTTTTCCAAACTATTCCTCATAATCATACTTTATCATCTTCTTAGAGAAATGAGAAAGTTTTCATCCTGTGTTAGGCATAAAGGCTCAGTAAACCATTAATGTGGTGCCCAACAATCACTTAAAACTAGCATGAGGTTGAAGCACAGAGTGTAATCAAATCCCATTCATAATTTTCATATAAGGGTAGAATGAGTATGTGGCCTAAAAATCTTTTGGTTTGGATCATAGTCTGTGAAGACATTTAAACTAAGAGAGAAGAGTAACTTTTACAGAATTGACTCCTCCATCATAATAGAGCAAGGAATTAATGTCCATGGCACCCTGAGGCAGGGTCTCCTGCATCTCATCAGGGGACAATCACAGGATCACAAGAGGAATGCCAAAGACATTCATATAGGCCTGAACCTGAAAGTACTTATCCTCTTGCAACATGGTGGTCATTTATGTTTTTGTCTTCTTTGGAGACTGCCTTTTTCTATCTATTTCACATTATTACTTTCAATGGAAATTAGAAACCATCTTTGTTGCAACCCTTTCTTGCTGCCCCCAAATTAAAACAAACTTTCTAGAGTGACCTATATTATTTTAAAATGGATTTAAATTTAGTAATTAAAGAATTAAAGTTGATAAACATAACATGTAAGTAACATATCACTATTTGTCTTGCACTTATCTGTCTTCTATATACCCATTATCTATGTATCTTCCCTCTAGTTATCATATACTCATTTTCCACTAAGAGATATTTGTTTAGATTCTGACTCCTGTCATATGTTCCTGCCTTTCAAATAATTTCTCATCTCATTTCCTGTACACACTGTTCTATACTCAAATATTCAACTTGATTTGACCTGCTTGTGTATATAACAATATGTGAACATAATCATAAAACAATAAATTACAATGAGACAAAATAAAGCTTTGTCTAAAGAGTCTACATCTCCTGAAGGAAACAGAAAAAGAATAAAATATCACACCTTAGCATGAAGGGACAATTCAAGAATTGAGATAAGTCATTTTCCTCTACTTTAGTAGAAATGAAATATCTAATCTCTTCAGATGTACCACAATACAAAGATCTAGCTTCCTTGAATTACTTGCAATTGGAGCATCATACAGTGTTTTGGTCAGTTTGTTTAAATTCCTTATATTAATCACTGATAACACAGATAACTGTGTACTTGGTAACAGGTGTAAATTCATCCCTTTATATACTAAATGCCAAGGGAAGCAGTGTGATAATGTCTGTATGCATCACAGGTATATACTATTCAGTGCCAATTTTACAAACCAGATGGAATTTGACTTATCATGAAATAATACAACCATTCTTATCCATATATATTGATGAAAAAAATCACTAATAATGATACAATATTATTTTCCAGGGATATGGCTATGTTAAATGTATTTAATGCAATGATGATAAATTATATTGATTAGTTTTAAAATGTGTTATGACTTTCAAGTACCCAGTAATGTTTCTGAGATTTCTCTGGACTCGAATTTCACTGTAACTTGGAAGCAAACAAGTAGGCAGATCGTAGTATGAAAAATCCTCTATTTAGCACCTAGAAGAGGCAAAATCATCCTGGATACTATGATGATCACCTGCCACAGGAGCTCACATTGACAAAAGGATGCTGAAAAAGAACTAATTCACACACAGACAGTGAGAGATGGCATAGTACATCTTTCTAAAGAAGACTTTGTCATGCAGAACAACCTTACATTTTACTGATTCTGTGCTGCATTTCTTTTGTAGCAAACCTTAATCCTTTTAAGATTATTAAATTAACAGACCTTAAATAGATGGATAAAGAGATTGTGAATCCATTGGAATAAAAATTCTTTCATATCTTTGTGCAATGTTTACATCATTCATATTGGTTATAGTAGAGCATTTAAATAATGCAGTTGTGGTGGGACATACTCAGTATTTGTTAAAAGTTGCTCTTCAAGTTAAGTATTTATAAAACAATGGCAATAATTTAGCATTCTTATTAAGAGATGTTGTACAAAATATTATTTTAATTGTGCCAAGCATGACAAATTTAAAGATACTAAAGCAACTTGTTCTAGAACATACATTTGAACAATCAAAGTGAAAAGTATAGAGTAATACGACTAAAATAACCCTCCATGTTTTTCAGTGGTAATATTTCATTTAAAAATGTGAATGTTGAGATTTCACAGTATATTTTCTCTAGAACAGTAGTTTTTCACACAATGGAACAGATTAATAAAAAATTATGTTATTATTACTTCAGAAAAATTGTATAGAATTGATGTCCCTGGGAGGAGTACTAAACAATACCAGTGAGTAAGCAGAAAAATAGCACATTGTTAGGAAATAATATAGCATGTGTGCGAGGGACATCTATAGGGCTTACTGCCATCGCAGAATTCCCCAGAAGATGTCAATGCAAGGCTGTAGGAAATTACATACCAAAATGAAAACTAAAGTAAATCACTGAAAATCTTTGTGGACATTCATTATATGGTTGTATTATCAATATCAAATGACAGAATACTAGTTTATGTAGACAGAGGACCTTTATTAGTTAAGAGAGAATTAATTAAAGCTTAAGTTATGTATTAAAAGACATAAAGAAAAAAGTCCTATCACATGCAACTTTAATGAAATGTATAAGGCCTGTTAAAATAAATATATAGATATTTTCATTATATATGTATATCTATATAAATATTAAAATTATCAAAATAAATTTTAAAATATTATTTGATTTCTGTATGTTAAACCACCCCTGAGTTCCAGGGATGAAGCCTACTTGATCAAGGTGGATAATGCTTTTGATGTACTGTTGAATTCGGTTTGCAAGGGTTTTGTTCAGGATCTTTGTGTCTATGTTCATCAGGGAAATGGGCCTATAATTTTCCTTTCTTGTGGCATCTCTGCCTGGTTTTGGAATTAGGGTGATATTAGCTTCATAGAAGGAGCTGGGGATCTCTCCCTGTTCATCGATTGTATGGCACAATTTGAGAAAAATTGGTTTCAGTTCTTCCATGAAGGTTTGATAGAATTCAGCTGAGAAACCATTTGGTCCTGGACTCTTCTTTTTGGGGAGGTGTTTGGTTACCTCTTCAATCTCGAGGGGTGTGATGGGTTTGTTTAGGAGATTAGTCTGCTCTAGGCTTAGCTTTGGTAGGTGGTATGTGTCTAGGAATCGATCCATTTCCTCCATATTCTCTTGTTTTGTGGAGTAGAGGTTTTTGAAATATGTCCTGATAATTCTTCCTATTTCACTCATGTGTGTTGTGATCTCTCCTTTTTCATTTCTAATTTTGTCGATTTGAAGCATTGCTTTTTTTTTTTTTTTTTGCTTGATCAAATTGGCCATGCAGGCATGAGGATATACGTTTAATCACCAGGCTAGAGAGATAGCTCTGTGGTTAAAGTCACTTGCTTGAAAAGCCTGATGGGTTCCATTGCCCACTAGCAATGAACAAAATAACTCATGCATCTGGAGTTTGTCTGCTACTGCTAGAGGCCTGAGCAGGCCCATTTTTTTTCTCTCTCTCCTTCCTTCCCTCCCTCTCTGCTTATAAATGAAATATAAAAAATTAAAAGTCATAATTGTATTTTTATCATACATTTATATTTTTAAGTTTTTTATGAACATATAAAAGTACTTTCTGAGAGTCAAGAGTTCTACTTTATAAAGTCTGTGACAGTGTTGCTCAATCCAGCAATTGGCTGAGAACCCTCACAAGGACATTTGAACAAGTGCTGACCCACAGGGCATGCTTTCTGACTATTTCTTACTTGATATTCCATGTCATTCTGAAATCACTTCCAGACCTTACTAACCCAATTTATTATATCAAAAATTAACTGTGGCAGAAAGCATGCAACCCATGAGAGTGTTTTTCTATATGGAAAGCATGCTGTGAACTTATTAGCCATCGGCAAGATTGTGGCAGGTTGATATAGTAAAATACAAGTGGAAAAAATACTCAAAATATATAAAATTCTCTTAGCTGTGCACTTTAGGAAAAGCTCTAAATAGTTATAAATACATGCAACTATTACCAAGAAGAAATATCTGGAAGAAAGCCAATAGTAATAAAGCTTCTTAAATAGAGCTCCAGTGCACACCACATGAGTGGAATGGAGTCATATAGTATTGCAGTTTACACCATGTGTATGTGTGTGTTGTAATAAAAATACTCCAGTTTTTACTTTTTGAAGGTTTTTAGTTTTTTTTTTTTATTTTTTTACTTATTTACGTATTTACTCATTTGTGTGTGTCTTGGTATCTGACAATTTCTGGGTATCTGCTAGGGTTTGAAAGCAAGCACCATTAACTGCTGAGCCATCTCCCCAGACCTCATATACTAATTAAAAATAAAAAAGCTAGTTCCATAATGTATATATTGGGCTTATATGGGAAATTGATCTTATAGTGAATTATAACATCAAATTTTAAGGTATTGTGTAAAATAAACTCATAAATTGTCATCATGGTATTTTGTTCTAAATGTGCATGAATACTGCTAAAACAAAGGTTAGTTATATACTTGGTGAGTAAAAATATGAGATATTTATATTATTGTATGATAATGTTAAATGAAATTATAAAACCACAAATGATGGTGAAATATTCCTGGAAAAATTATTGAACATACCCAGGAAACTTTTTCAACCACACATGCCTTTCTTATTTCTTGTCACATTATTTGGTAACATTGCTAAAGATTGAATGTGATGGCTCTATTAGGTTTGTTATATATTCAGGCATACACTGAAATCACAAATATGTATGTATACAAAGCAGGAAGCTAAATCATGAACACTTCAGGATATGGGAGGCATTTACATTCAAACCACCACAAGGACTCTACATTTGGAACATTAATTTTGTGATCTAGACTTTTGATAAGGGATATTTAACACACAATGAAGTTGAAATCTTTAGCAAAATATAAACAAAAGGGTTGTATTGATTCTAGTTTAAAATTATCTGTCACTTGAACAGTGAATGTGATATTTTCTTGAAAATGGGCGTGTAGTCTAACTTCAGTCTGATCTCAAAGGAAGTGGGAGGATGCTTGAGATTCATATGCTTAGGACCTTTGCCATTATAGATCTGACATCTTTTCCTTCAAGGAGAAGGCAATAAGTTAAAAACTCAACTGAGACGCAGGTTAGCATACTGTGCCATGAGGTTCTGTCCTGGAACCCGGTAAGGGTTGTACTGTCTTGGTGCTTTAGAATGTTTCTTTATCTCTTTGATGTTAAAAGGATCAGAAAAGGAGTTTCAAAGGGCAACATTAAAGTGATGTAAGGTGTTCAATTCAAAGGTTATGAAAAACGATCTTAAGAAGAAAATCAAAGGTACTGATTTTGCTACATGCATATATTTGAATGGCTAGTGTTGGTAAAAATCTATTTCAATCAAATATAGCAATACAAACAGATAAAACATTAAAAATGCCAGTGTATGTTTTATATCTCTTATACAAATAATTTTTGTATACAAAATGAAATTCATAATTAAAAATAACTTGTTCAATAAAATAATAGTTTGTTAAAATCAAAGAAAAGTTGTACCCTTTCATAGTAACCAATAGTTATGTTTTAATTTTTTGCATGTATTTGTGAGTGTGATGTGAGAGGCTGATGTATATGGGAGCATATAGGGGCTCCTGCCTCTGTGTGTATGTTGTGTGTAGGAGACAAGTTGACAACTAGTGAGTTTTTCAGTTGCTCTCCGCCTATTCTTTGAGAAATAGATCTCATTGTATGTAGAGTTCAATGAGTCAAATAGACTAGCTAGCCAATGACCCTCAGGGAATCCATCTTTACCTTGCCTCCCCAGTACAGAATTGCAGGTGTTATCGTCGATATCAGGCATTTAAAATGGTTTCTAGCTACCTAAACTCAGGTCCTCATGCACGAGTAGCAAGCACTTTATCCACTGAGCCAGATCTCTAACACCAATGTTTATCTTTTTAGTACTTTTGAATAGGTACTATGTTTGAGATTCAGAAATGTGTTTAATTTGTAATTGCAGATAGATAACCTATCATTCATTAACATTTGAGTGACCAATTTTCCAGTCCTTTAGTTCTTTTATGGTTAATCTTAACAATAGAAACAGCAACATGATTTACAAATGTACATAGCTTTTAAGTTTTTAAGTTGACAAAATTGTCAAGCTAAATATTATTACAATGAATATGAACATTATATTCACTTTATTTGCTAATTTCAACTCTGAAATATGTCTCTTAAGCTTGGGATCATATATTTTTCCATTATGCTATATATCTGAAATCTCTTCAATATTCAGTTTTATTGTTTGTAATATAGTAAAGGTAGCTTGTTGGCCCTTTGTAGGTCTTTGTATTAAATTTGATAAGAATTGAAATTACCCAAATTTTATGTCACTTAAGAATTTAATTCTTTTCTAAAGAAACAGTGGCTTTAGTTGTATGTAGGTTAGTGGTATAACACTGATTTTACATGTGCAAAGTTCTGTGTTTTTTCCTTAAAACCAAAAACTAAAACCAGTAAAATTGTGTATCGTTCTCTAGTCTCATCCCAAATATCCTTAATCTCTCTGAATTATTTTAACATACATAGTTCTCACATAACATTTGGTTTTGTCTCTTCCCCAATTAATCAATTTCAATGATTCTGTTTAGTTCCTAATACTGATTTTGTTATTATTATTTGAGACAGACATAAAGAGAGAGAGACAGAGAGGAAAAGGCAGAGACAGACACAGAATGGGTGCCCCAGTAGCCTCTCAGCCTCTGTGAACAAATTCCAGATGTGTGTACCCCCTTGTGGGAAAGTTTGGCATTGGGCCCTTGCATTACTTTTTGCGTCTGGCTAAATGTAGGACCTGGAGATTGGAACGGGCGTTCTTAGTCTTGGCTGCAAGGTGCCTTAACAACTAAGCCATCTTTCCAACCCTCCCCTAATACTCATTTTTTAATTGACATATACAATGGCTTTTACTCAGTTTTTGCCTAACTTGTTACATAGATCTCTCAGGTTGTATTTTCAAATCTGCCCTCTGAGCATCCAAGTCAAGCTTTCATTAATGATGCATGCTTTTGGGTGATTTTATTCAGGTAATTCAAATCTGTCTGAATTCCAAAATAAAACAAATCTAACTGATGGGATCTACAAGGTAAACACAGAATTGCTTAGTCTGGCAAAAAGAAAGAAAGAAGAAAGAAAGAAAGAAGAAAGAAAGAGAGAGAGAGAAAGAAAGAAAGAAAGAAAGAAAGAAAGAAAGAAAGAAAGAAAGAAAGAGAGGAAAGAGAAAAAACTGGGCTGCAGAGATGGCTTAGTAGTTAAGGTACTTGCCTGCAAAGCCTAAGGACTCAGGTTTGACTCCCCAGTACTCATATAAAACCAACTGCACAAGGTGGCATATACTTATAGAGTTTCTTTGCAGTGTCTGGAGACCCTGGCATGCCCTTTCTCTCTCTCTCTCCCTCTCTCTCTCAAATAGATAAAGAAATAAAAAATTAAATATCCTTTGTTTTTGAGGCAGAGTCTTATACTCTAGTCCAGGCTGGCCAAGAATTTATATCGTATCCCGAGACTGGCCTCAAACACACAAATGATTCTCCCTCCTTAGCTTCCTGAGTACTGGGGTTAAAGGCATGCACCACCATACTCTGAAATGTTCTTTCATTATATAATTTTGTGTTTTGTTCTTTCCTTGCCTTAAATTTTCTAACATCTGTGCTGCATGAATTCTCTTGAATTTAGGTCTTAATTTACATTTATTACTAGTTAGCCACTTTCATGTTTCCTTAAGAATACCTATAATTTTATATGATTCCATATTATATTAATGTTACATATCATCTTAACGGCTGTCTCCTCAGCTAGAAATGAATACTCTGTGATCTGAGATTTGTCTGCTCTGTTTATTGCTGTAGTTATATATAACCCTCAGTTTGGTACATTCAGTTAATTATTGAGTGAATTAGTGGAAGAATATTTGACTGCTTTCACATGCTTCTCTTTTAAAGAACTAAATATTATTAGCATGACATTGTTTTCCTGAATGTCCCAATTCAGGTCTGTAGCATTGTGGTTTGTTACCAGGCAGAGTCCTTGTCTAATTAGTATCAGGGACTGGTTGCTGTTTTTCTTAGATCTGATCTCTGTGTAAAATAGTGATGCTAATCTCAAACATTGATTTGATTCTTATAATTTTCCTTAATTAAAGCATTTGCTAAAGGAAAAGGGCCAGTCTTATTTTACAATAGGATGTTCCCAGCTTCAAGTTCATACAGAATTCCCTCTCATCACACTTCATCGAGCTATTTCCACAGTGTAACCATCCAACACTAATCATTGTTATTGTTCTTCATCTTTACATGTGCTTGAGGGTTTTCCCTTACAACAAAATTAACTTTTCTTTTGCCATCTAACAAGAAAATACTCTCACAACATCAAAATATGTTTGCATGTTTGTGAGAGTATTTTCTTGTTAGACCCTTCTCAGGGTGACATAAGGAGTAACAGTTGCTAGAGGGAGAGAGGACAGAGAAGGAGAGGAGGAAGGGGAGACGGAAAGACTCCCTGGCCAGTTGACTACCCTGTAAGTCTTGAACAGAGGGCCAGGGATGCAGTTTTGTAAGCAGTCACCTGAACCGGAGTGGGCTTTAGTGTGGTGCAGCAACCTTTGTATCATACACCCTCCTGTAACTCCTCATACATGACCACTCCATGGAACCGCTATAAGCTCGCTGGTTCACTAAGCTACACTTGAGTGGAATTGTTCCTTTGGTCTGCTGTTAATGCTCAGTCTAGCCTGAACAGGTGTTTGTTCATATCTCCTTAGGAAAAGTCACTGCTGAGTTTTAGCACTAAAATGAGACTACTAGGTTCATATCTGACTAGTTGGGCATCACTAAGACTCAGATTATAAGCCTTTTAGCAAGTGAAAGCCTTCTGTAATACTTCTAAGAATAAATAAATATACCACAGGGAGTTATCAAGGGGCTTGCAAAATGAAGAAAAATATGAATGAAAATGGCAAGAAGAAAGACAAGGCTATTTCCTCTTCCTTTCAGGCTGTGACTTCCTCTCTGTTTGAAACAATGTTTCACTTAATTTGTGTGTAGATTTGGAGAGACTGAATGTACAAAGCAAGATAAATACGTATTGGAATGATTAAAAAGATCGACCCTTAGTGACCATTCCTTGTTGAATTGTGCTTTAGGGGCATGTTGCATACCTAATCAACACCACAACAGAGGGTATAAAGAAGGAAGTCCTCAAAGTAAAAAGGAGAATAAGATAATGAAATATGTAAACAATACATTTGTTTTCATTGATCTCATAGGCTATACCTTAAATCTTAGTTCTTGCTGAAATAATTTTATGACAAATTTCTTGACTGATGGAAGGAAAGCAAGGAAAGGAACTGAAAGATACATATAAAAATAAGAAAGGGAAAAAAAATCCTGATATTCTTTGCTCATGTTAGTTACTTTGTGGTTTTTATTTTAATATTAAGAATAATGAATTAGTATTAGTGTTTACTCAATTTGAAGGCAGTATACACTTAATGATGTGATTGGACAGCATATTTAAATATTTAATGTTTATTGTGACATACTCTAATTTTCCCGCTGATAATTATGCTCATCAAATATAAGTATCTAAGAGAGGTTCCAACATTTGTGAAGATATTTCATTTTTTAAGTAAATGAGTTTCCTATGTTCTATTGTGAAACTATTGGATTTTATTTACTACATAAAAAAATAGTAACTTAGTCTTTAGTTCCCCTTTCTTGTCTCTCTCCCTGTGACTTTTCTATAAGTTCTCACTCTTGTGTTCCCCAATGAGTAAATATAAGCATCAGTCACACAATGAAACTTACCCTACTTAGCAAAACAATGTGAACAATGAATAGTTTTATTCCTCATGCAGAAAGCTATATAAGTTATACAGTGATGTAACTTAGAAAACAGTATTAGTAGAGTATATTTAGGCTGATGAGATAATAAGCTACAGGAGATGTAAGTTTGATTGTGACATGTGAATTAAACCACACTGAAAATGGCCAGATAGGGATGTCAGGCTACTTAACATAACAGCATATCCAAGTCATTGAGGTTCATCACAGAACTTAATGTAATCATCCTTATGTTACAAAGGTTCTTTGTGACTGAGTCAGGATGAGCCACAAATGAATCTTAAGAATTTAGCTTTTAAATAATTGGCTTTCCAAAAATAATTCCAGAAATGATATGCAGGGTGAGAGAGTTGAAGTGCCCTAAATGAATTCATCATATTAAATGAAGTAAATGATACTGAAAGCATTCATAGATATCACACAACCAGCAAGAATCAAACTGTAACATCACTGTGTTCAGAAAGACTCTTCTATTAGGTTGCTTCTTTTCCCACCTCTCTCTAAGATACTTCCTGAAAGAGCATGCTGATTGGAGGCAAAACAAGTGAAGAAATATGTCATGGAATCAATCAGAGGAGATAATATTACACAGCACTTTGTGGTAATTCTTTATTTACCTCAATGGACGCATAGGGGGCATATTTATTTAGTATATTTTGAACATTTTATCTAATTAAAAAGATATGTGCTTGTTAATTAATTAAAGTGGTATACACTGGTTTTATTTTCATAACTTGTTGCACGTATGGTTTCTAATTTGTAGGAATCATTTGAATGAGTTTCCCTACTAACAGATGAAAGAAGAGTACAAGTAGAGGTATACCCAAGTTGTAGGTTGATGAAAGATCATTTACATCAGATTCAAAGAAAGAATCGGGACTTGGGCTTATTATTATTTGTATAAAAGTATACAAGATAAATAAATCTTCACAAATATGCAATTTTACAATTTCATTATAAAAACAGAAAAAATAAGTAAAAATAACCACTGCTCAGGATCATATAGTAAGATGTGTGGTTAAATAGTGGATTTGATGAATAATTCTTGAGGGGCTAAATAAGTAAATATGAAATGAGTCTATATAGGACAATCCCATATCACTTATGTAGCTACTTTGCCCTAAAGAAAAATTAGTGTAACTCCCTAGGATTTAAGTGTGAGATGTTCTGAATGAACTCAAAATTGTCATCAGCAGTGATAAATCCTATGGATAGTGGGATAGAAATCTTTTTAAAAAAATTTTAAAAATATTTTATCTTTATTTATTTATTTGAGAGAGAGAGAGATATGGAAATAGGCAGGGGGAGAGAGAAAGAGAGAGAGAGAGAGAGAGAGAGAGAGAGAGAGAGAGAGAATGGGCACACCAGGGCCTCCAGCCACTGCAAATGAACTCCAGACACATGTGCCCCCTTGTGCATCTGGCTAATGTGGGTCCTGGGGAATCGAACCTGGGCCCTTTGACTTTGCAGGCAAATGCCTTAACAGCTAAGCCATCCCTCCAGCCCAATGGGATAGAATTCTTGACAGAATTCTGAGGAAACCCTCTTTATGCCCATTGTCTTCCTCATAAGACCCTGTAAACATAAGACTGATGAGATCTAATAGGGACATGGGAAGATGGTTTCATCAGTTAACAAGAAACATCAGAAAACATGCCAGCCTGGACATCAGTTTCCTAGTACTCAAAGCCAGATGCACAAAGTGGTGCATGTGTATGGAGTTTCTTCTTGGTAGCAAAAGGTGCTAAGGTATCCGTTCTGTCTGTTTGTCTGGCTCTCTCTCTCTCTCTCTCTCCCCCCCCTCTCTCTATCTCTCTACCTCTAGTTAAAACAAAGATTAATATTTTTTAAAGTCTTGACAAATGATGCCCATCTAGCAGAACCTGAAGAATCATGGCAACATGCCACATCACTGCCATGAGGCTCTGTGGGAAAAAAAGATGACAGAATGATAAATGATAGAAATATCAGTTTTAAAACTATGATTTAAAAATTGATAGAAGACAGAATAGTTGAATATAAGAAAGGGAAAGGGGAGGGGGATGAGAGTGGTGGGAGGAGATTATGATCATGGTGTTGTCGACATGTATGGAGGTTATCAATAAAAAAATTTTAAATGACACAAAAATAGAATAGGGACTAGCAGGAAAGAAGGAAGAGTTCCATTAAAGAAATACATATGTCTCATTAATTTTTCATTAGCATAAAAATAAGTAAGCTTTATTGTGATATTAGTGACATTGTAGCTCAAACATATTAAATTTAAATTTATACTCTGTACACAATAGAAAAACATGCAAAATTGAATTGCAGAGAGCTTATGCATGTACCTACATTCCACATATAGAACCAACTTAGAAGTTTCCAAAAGAAAATGAGCTTATAGTTTTTTCTGGGCCTTCAAAGAAATTGTTGTCATTTTTTATTTGATCAATTCTGGATGTTTGTTAAAAGAGGAGCAGAAGATAATGGTTTCCAGAAAGTGATGGTCATTTTTTATTGTATCACTTGTCAGAGAACAGAATGAAATCACATCAAACTATTCATTTCCATCAAAGAAACTGAAATGCTTGTGATGAAAAGCATCTTCAGAGAGTTGACAGTTTGGTTTGAGAGCAAACAATAGGAAAAGTGAAATAAAAAGCAGTGCAGAGTGTACACAGTAATTTATTCAGGTAATTAGAAAGAAAATTGCATTCAATCAACTGCTATAATTGTGTGTAGGTCAGTAAAATTTATAATTAAATACACTTTATTTAGTACATGAAGAGTCATGCTCTTACCATCTGCTATCTACCAACCATCAGAAAAATCATTGAGTAGTGAAGTTAAAGTAATTTCCCATCTTTTGGGGAGCAGGAATAGGGAGTTAGATGTGAAAAAATGACGTAACATGCAATAAACATTGAACATCAGGTTTTATAATTTAACATTATATATTCAATGAATATGTGGCCTTGATATTTAAATTACTTCTGGACATGAAGAAAGTGTTTCTCTTAGGTAAACATATTTACTTAAATTAGTATGTCTCCTATTTCTCATTCTGGTTTTATGAAATTTTATAAATTTTGGTCATAACTTGGAGCGTTTAGAATTCTAGGAAAAAAAACTAATCCGAAAAAATTAGGAAATTAACAACATTATATTCCACCCATTGCTTATCATATATCCTCCACTGCACTATGAATAGTGCAAAAATCAGCTCAGAAATGCTAAAGATTATATTCAAAATACTTATGACTAATGTTTTCCTATCTCTAAGTTTCTACATTTAAAAGTCATCATTAGCCTATTTCTTTTTACTCTTAGGTAACTGTGAATTACATTAGTTGATTAAACTGATGGAAATCTTAGAGGAAAATGGAAACCCAAACTGTTCTTAATAAATTGATATAGAACAAATTTATATACATCAAGAGCTCTAGACTATGAGGTCAGTAGTAGAAACACAATCTTTTTCTAATAATCAACAGAACATAAGAGTCTGTAATTTAATAATGGGACATTTCAAAAAAAAGTAAAAGTTGAATGACTAGCAGCAAAAATAGTCTCTTCTGCTCATTGTGCCAACAGATATATACTATGTGCAACAATAATGACACTGCTAAGCATCTTCCTGCTTCCAGAGTTTAGAGGCTTATGGCAAAGATACACAGGAAGGGGACTAATGAGTTTGGTGGTATCTCAATATCTGTGTAGGACTACATATTTTGAAGGAAATAAATAACAATTGAATCACTTTGTATATACGCTTTCAGTTATTAACTTGGTATATAACCATTCCTCTGGATTATCAAGTTGATTCAAATATCAATAGCATTCCATATTGGAACCAATTCTTATAGGACATCCAAAAGCCTGAGATATAGGAAAATCCCAGATAGTTTTATGTGAAGAAAATTGCTGATCGAAAACACTGGAAGAGAATGTGAATTTTAGTTGGCCCTGTGGCCAGGCAAGCAAGAGAAAACCAAGAGGCAGCATTCATACCAACTGGAGTATAAATCACCTTAATGATGAGTATAGAGTATAGAGTATAGAGTATGAAAGTGAAGGTCATGAAAAACAAAATTACAAAATAGAAAAGACAAAAGGGATCATATATTTTCTTCCTTACCATTCTTAGGGACTAAAAAATTTGAACCTACTATCAACTGCTCCCTATGGCCAATGAACAATAACAATCATGAAAATATCCAGTTTATGTTTCACAAAATACAAGTGTGGTGGTAGTAGCAAAAATGCTTTTTACTTTTGTTTGAATAGAGTAAAGCTATTTATACTAAAAAAAATCTGAGTATGTCTAAATAGAGCAGAGTAGCCTTAGGAAAATACAGTCATCAATTGATGATGTTGTTATGAAGATGTAGGTAAAAGTCCTGATATTCACAGTTAAATAAATGATGATGTTCCTTTAGGAATACATTCTTGTGCATTTGAAGATTTATGTATATTTAATAATTTTTATTTTAACATATTATATGAGGAAATTGTTCTGTGACATCCCTGTCATTTATATATGAAAAGCAATTTTATCGAAATATTTGACATTAATGAACCTACAGTTCAAGTCGCAAGATGAATACTTCATGAAAATATTGAGAGCATGGACAGAATTCAGAACAAATTTGAGAGGATTATATAAACATATAAGTACTGCAAGGAGAGTCAGAGGGTGCAGTTTAGAGGAAAGGAGAGACAGAGAAGGACAGGAAGAAGAAATTTGGCCAAAGTACCCAAAGCTGCAATAATACACTTAATACAATTACCAAAATAACACAAACTAAATGAAGCTATTAATGAACCTTATCCACAATTTCAGTGAAATACAAGATGTCAATGTTAACTGAATGAGAAAACATGGAGAAAAGAGAGAAGTGGAGGATCATGAACAGAATTTTCAGCCAGTACACATGAAGAAAGAGGAGAGTGTCTACTTGACATCTTTATGAAATCATTAATTTTAAATTAATTGTTAAGGTATAAAAACGAGTATTTACATGTAGGTACAATCTGGAAGGGGTGGAAAGATAAATTTGATTATATTAGCAGTGAAAAATTGGATAAAATATAAAAAAATAGGTTCCCTAAGAAAAAAGTGTGAGATTCAGGTGCATAGAAATTATATTTATTTGGAAAATAAATTTGCCAGGGAATTTAAGTCCTTTGCTTCCTAAATGACTATTTTTTTGTGTTTATTTATTTATATTTATATTTATTTATTTATATTTTATTTTTATTTATTTATTTACAAGGAGGAAAGAGGCAGGGAGGAAGAGAGAGAAAGGGGGGAGAATGGGTGCACCAGGGCTTCCAGCCACTGCAAAGGAACTTCAGATGCACGTGCCATCTTGTGCATCTGGCTTACATGAGTCCTGGGGAATTGTACCGAGGTCCGTTGGCTTTGCAGGCAAGCACCTTAACTGATAAGCCATCTCTCCAGCCCTTTGTGTTTACTTTTGACTTAATAGACAGTGATATTTTTTCTAATCAAGGGAGAAAATCCAGAAGTATAGGAGGTTAGAAGATCTTAATAATCGTATAATAAGTGACAGGCGACATGGGCTGCTTGTTAAAGCAACATTTGGAAGAGGAAGAAAACTTTTAAGGACCCCAGACAGATGGAAATCTCTTGAACACCAATTCTGAGGATGAAATGGAAGATACAGCAAGGCAAAAACAAGTTTTCTACAAAAGCAAAAGTAAAATAAACACACACTGGCACAGAATTATGATGGTGGTTTTAATGAAAATTTGGCTGAAGGAGGAGAGATTGATCCAGAAAATATTAACTTAAATGAAAACCATACCAAAGAACCACAAAATAGTTCCTCAGAAAATGCACATGTTACACACACCATGAAACTGTTTTGATCCAAACTGTGAAGTTCAAAGTGTTCCTAAACCCAAAGGAAACAAAACCAAAGATGTGAAAAATCTGTCAAAGTACCAACTGACCCACAGTGAATGATGCTCTCATCAGCTGTGCAACCTGCTATAGAGATTTCCATCCCATGAGAAACGTTTTGACCATGCAAGAACACCCTCACCACCATCATCTTTAAACAGTGTAATGAGTAGTCAAAACAAGAAAGACAAATGTAAAAACAGAAATTCTGCCAACACCGTGTTTGTACTTTCTCTAGATTTTGACACCCAAACCGGAACTGAAATCACCTACAGAGTTAAAATCTTAGTGATCTTCAGTTTATTGCACTGTGGAAGATTTTTTTTTTTTTATCGTATAAAGATTTTTTTGTTTAATATATGTTTTTAAATATTTCATTAGTGATTGAATTCTACCTTATCCATGTGACTTGAATGTCTCATAACAGGTAAATAATGTAAGTGTATTTTGATTTCTTGTGTTGACAGAAATTACAGGAAAATGAAATGATTTTAAGACAAAAAATTCAAGAAAAAAATAGCACCAATCATGTATTTCGATCATGATTTGTTAAGTACCTTATGCAAGATTATTTTGTATTGTGTATCACTGCACAAGTTATGTGGCTGTTGACCCCCAGTTGGCTTCTTGCCATCCTGATGTTGCCTAAGTATTTCATTGATAGGACAATTTCAGCAGAATATTGTCACATGCTGGGCACCTGGAGAATCACAATGAGAGCATGGAAGTAAGACAAGGGTTGATTAGTAGAGTGCAGTCTTCAGGAAGCCCCACTAGAGGGCAGGAAGTTCTGTGCAACTCTTAGTATCTATGACATGGCTTCAGGTGGAAACTGAAGCTGCAGGACTATTATCCTTCTTGCCAACCATTGGATGTCCTTCCAATTGCAGGTAATTCCTAGTGCCTCTTGATTCTGAAGCCAGCTAAGAGATTATGTTTATCTACATTATATTCCTCTCTTTAGGAAAGCTTTAGTTTGGTTTCTTAATTTTGTACTCAACATTAATTGATATAATTGCCAAGAAACAAGTATTATTGCCTAAAATCTTAATACTCTGAAAACAAAGATAATTAATACTTAGTTAAGTAATAATTTTGATGGGTAATTGAATAATCATCAGATAATTGTGTCTGTATTCAAAGGCATAAGCCAGTTTATCTCAATGCAATACAAATGTGGTATAAACATATTTCACATTATTAATAAAACTCATGAAAAAATGACTATTTTTTTTATTTTTAAAAATGATACAATTACAGGGCTGGAGAGATGACTTGGGGGTTAAGGTGCCTGCCTCCTAAGCCTCAGAACACTGGTTCCAATCTCCAGCGTTCCAATCTCCAGGTCCCACTTTTAGCCAGATGCAAAGTGATGCAAGGGCGCAATGCCGCACTTGACCATAAGGGGGCACACACATCTGTATTTCTTTCGCAGCAGCTGAGACACTGCTGGCGCTCCCATCTCTGTCTTCCCCTCTCTCTCTCTCTCTCTCTCTCTCTCTCTGTGTCTCTCTCCAAAAAATAAAAAGTTTTTAAAAAATGATACAATTACAATGTTTCATGTGTCCTAAAAATATACAGCTCTAATAAAAGATAAGTTGCATTTAAATATACTAGTTTTTTTTTCTGAAAATATTTCTTCAGCTAAACTGTCATTTAGGCTATTCAAAATTGTTCCCAGATTTTTATGATTGCATTTATTATCTATGGTTGGAAATATAAAAGTTTAATTCAGTTAAAATGTATTGTATTAGATATTGATAAGTCAGTAATAAAATATGAAATATTTTTCAAATAGACACCACAACTGTTTAAAGCACTAGCTTTTAGGAAATATTTGTTAAATAAATCAAATTTCATTTAACCAGGAGAAATAAACTCTGCCAGTCTTTGTAGTGGGACACATATAGCTAATAACAATATATATGGTGCATTCTTGTAAATTGCCAAAAGGAGTCAATTTTATTTTTGCTACATGTAAACACACAAAATAAATATGCAATGCAGTATATGTTAACTAACTCGATTAGCTATTCTACTGTTGCACGTGTATGTATGTGCATAACCTATGACATTCCATACCATAAATATATAAATTTGTTCGCACATTTAAGAAATGCTTTGGTATAGAATTTATTTATATGTATAATTTTCTATTTTGACCAACTAAATTCCTACCAGCTATATTTATTTCAGCAAGCTGTGTAGCAAAGCACAGTTATATTATTAATATATTGCTGAATTTTAAAATATCTCCAAGTACGTCTTCATGATACCATATTGCTTTCTAGGTCAGGATTCTGAGAGTGGCTTACTTCAATGGTGATTGTGGGTCTGCATCTCTAGGGTTTCACTTTCCTTGATGTTGGGGTAAGGTTCCGAAGACTTATTTGGAGCTAGTCTCTGCCAAGCTCACACATGTGAATGCTGGAGAGGTTGCAGCTTTATGTCACTGAGGGACCTTCTAAGGCTTCTGGGATATGTATCCCTCACTGTGAGAAGTGAGACAGGAGATATACTGAAGGTGGCTGAGAGTTTTCATACCAATAGATTCTTAGAAGTACCAGTGAAAAGGATAATCAAGAAATGCTTTTTGAGAATCACATAGAATCAGAACTGCCACATGATATTCTAGGAGCCAAGCATGACAAGCAGGTAGGACATGATGAGGCAAAGAGCAAGTCCAGCTGGACGCTAGTGTTCAGGGTAGCATTCCTTACCATTTGTCCAATGAGGAGGCAACAGTTGTAGATAAGGGGAATAAGTTATATCTGTACTCTGGGGAACAAATAAAATGCAAATTGTCCACCACAATGTTAACCTTTGTACAAATCTTTGCTCATGCAAAGTGGAGTATCATGTATGCATCAAAATTATTATTAATTTGAAAAATAAGAACTTTAAAATGACATATTTCAACCTTATAACAAGGAAAATAATAGATGAGTAGCTTTTTGCTAAACACAGTTTTCTTTTGAGGAAAAAGAAACACTTGTAGTGCATGTTTATATTATTTTTTCTTCCATTGCTGCTTTATTGTATATTTAGACACACATTGAATTACACCAAATCTAAAATGTTCTTCTAATAAATTATATCCAATAATTGATTACATAAAGATTTTATTTATTTATTTTTTTGGGAGAGAGACACGAAGAAGATAGAGATGGGCTCGCCAGCAGCCTCTCAGCTGCTGCGAACAAAATTCAGATGCGTGCACCCTCTTGTGGTCAAGTAAGGCATTGCGCCCTTGAGTCACTTTGCATCTGGCTAAATGTGGGACCTGGAGATTGGAACCGCTGGAGATTGGAACCAGAGTTCTTAGGCTTAGGAGGCAGGTGCCTTAACCAGTAAGCCATCTCTCCAGCCCCATAAAAATTTTTTTAAGTATGTCAATCCAAGAAACACATCCTTACTTATGTGAGATTCTTTGGTTTGTATTGTTTCTTAAAAGAGAATTGAAATAAAATTTGTATTTGAATATGTCATATTTTATTATCATGTATAAGAAACATACACATTGCCCATTTCCACAGTACTACTATTTAAAGTACATAGATGTAGTTTTCACCATTTTGTCTACATTTCAAACTAAAAACTTAACTTGTTTGCTCCTTAACTTCAATAAAAGTTAATGTCCCCAAGGCTCTGAGTTAATATCAGGCCCCACATCTCTTCAACACAACACTCTGTTGTTCAATTTTGGAAGATTCATCTAGAGTATATTTGATGCAGAGGAAAATTTGTGGAGAAGTGTGTGATTTAAAATTCATGGAGGTTCCACTTTTGTAGATTATTTGAAATCAAATGGCATTTTAGGAACAAAAAGGCAACATCCATATAGGTAAAGAGTACTTAAGATTTTAGAAAACCTATATGTTCTTGAAAAAAAAAATGCCATGTCCTTTAGCTATTTAGAGGTCAACATATGGCCTTTTGGATAATCATCAGCTGTTATTTTCCAAGCTTCTGTATTTACTAATTTATTTTGTGTTTAAATCTAATTCATAACAGTATTCACAACAGTATTTTGTGATTTATTTTCAGTGGCTTTCAGTATCCTTTTGTGGTTGGTGGGAGACATTTAGACATATTTGAGTTTTATCATTTTTATATTTCCTGGATCATTTTATTGTTTCATATCACTAATCTTTCAATTAATTTCTTAGTGCTGGCTTTTTTTGATACTTCTCTTTGTTTTGACATAGTCCTTTACTAATTGTAATAATGCCCATTCATATATATGTATATATATATATATATATATATATATACACATTATTTATTTGAGATAGAGAAAGATGTAGGGAGAGCGAGAGAGAGAACTGTCATGCCAGGGCCTCCAGCCACTGCATCTGGCTTACATGGGTCCTGGGTTCTTTGTCTTTACAAGCAAACACTTTCACAGCTAAGCCATCTTCTCCAGCCCAATAATTCTCATTCTTTATACTAAGTCACATTTCTCCTTACTTTCAATAATTTAATTCCTGTGATATATAACCAACTACCCTTAATATATATTAAATTATATATCAAGGGATTGAAAGAAAAATTCAGCTATATTCATAAACATATTTATATTAAAATTAGGAATAAATACTAGTAATACTTAGATTCCTTGATTCTGGAATTAGTGTGGTCAATGCAGTTATTTAAAACTCTCTTGACAAACCTTGTATTACTTTGGGCATAAAGAAGCTTGTCAATTTTTCTTTTCCCAGTGAGTTGACTCAGATGTTTTAGGTGTAGTAATTTAAAGCCTTGACTTTAAGAGTAGCTGATTTATAGATTTCCTCCACTATATTTTCAATAAATCAGGCTTGAAAGCCTAGGGAATGTGTAACCTCCTGTGAGAGTCCAGCAAATTATCAAGACAACAAGACCAAAAGTATGCCATATATACTTTTTTAAACTCAAATGACATTTTCACATAAATAATGAATATCTTCTTCAGATGAAACATATAGTTCATTAGTATGCCCCATGACACATAGAAAGTATAACATAACCTTGGTATTTCTTGTATACAGGCTACTGATTTGGGTGATAAATTCCCAAAGCAAATTGTCATGTCATATTAAAGCATAAGCAAGCACATGGCTAGAACTGTGAGACAGTTTCACGGGGAAATATCAATATCTCAAGGCTTCATTGTAATTGTTGGTTTCTTTTCCACTGTCAAATGCATGCTTCCCCAAATTATAAGCTTATAAACTATTTATAAATTATAAATTGGCATACAACTATATCACTCTTGGTATGTGCTGCTAGTATTAAAACTGCTTTCTGCCAAATGTTTGCTTTGCAATCAATCTCATTTTTGCTTCTCTGTAAGCTTTAGGATTTTCCCTTTAGCCTAGATGTTTCTTAGTTATTTTATACTTCATATAGCGTTATTCATTTTTTTTTTTTTTCAATTTTAGTCCATGATTTAGTACCTGAGTTCTCTGGGAAATGAAGGTAGTGATTCCTGTGATTCCCCTACCTTTCTTATTTTTTATTTCTTCAAGACATATTGATTTGTCTTAGTATCTGTCAATCTGTTTTAAATATCTATGGACAGAAATTTTTTCCATTCCCTTTTATCCTTTGCAACAGTCTTTGAAAGGGAGTACTATAACTGCTCTCAGAGTTACAAGAATTAAAAGATCTCCACAGTCAGACTCCTGCTCTAAAGCAAAACAGTCTGGGAACCTTCATATTTTTTTTTTTTTATTGTTGTTAGTTTTGGTTTAATTTTAAGGTCAGAAAAGATAAATACTTGCTCTGGAGAAAAATCTATAAATTCTTGTTCTAAAGCTTTATTTTCTTTTTATTGTTGAGAGTTGGAAACAAAGAATTCATCAGGTTTCATATTATTCCACCACCCGAAATAGTAGTCCACGAAAGTATCTTCTAACCCCATGCTTATTTACTCTTTTTTTTTTTTTGTAAAACATATATTTCTTATTTATTGTCTCTTTCATTTGTCATTCTTTTCATTCCCTGGAAAGTTCTCAATAAAGTGTATCTTTTCACTTGTAACATTACAGTTACTTTTATGCACATATAATGTTGAGAGGAATTTCATAGATATATGCATCCATATAATAATTCTTAACCCATGAAATTGTTAAAATTTATATAGTATATTTGATAATTGCTAATTTAGATTTTCTCTGAGTGGAAATGAAAGCAGAGAAAGGGGAAATAAAGTTTTAAATGTTTAAGATATTAAGCATACTGTATGAAATGGAACACAGGGAATATGATAAGTCATAAATATTAAAAAGAACACTATATCCCATGGTCAAATTCCAACTATATCCTCTCAGAGGAGTTAATCCCAAAGTAAAATCTTTAAAAAATACATCAAAGAATGTGCTTTTTGGAACAATTAACTTGCTAATGACAGAATTACATAGACATAAATTTAAAAAGAATGAAAAGGAGAAAGAAGAATTGCAGCAAACCAGAAAGACCTGTGAAAAGTTAATTCCCAAGACAAGAATGTTCAAGCATGATAATAGTATTAGGCAGGCAAAGAGAAATGTGTGTCATCCTGGACAAGAAAAGAAATATGCAAATGTAATCTTCACTCAAGGGTCTGCATGTTAACAAGCCCAGCCTAGCAACTAATAGGTCTCCAATATCCAGACACGTCGTTTCCTGCTGTAGCAGCAATGACCTACATTGCACTGTTTTACTGAGATATAAATATGTAAATAGACACATTTCAGACAATTGTGTTAGGAGATCATTTTAAGCTCTAATGTCACTCAAGAAAAGGCTACTAAGTTTGTGTTCTAATCCTATTTGTTCGCACTTAAGAAATTAGTGATCCCCTTGTTTTAATCTTCATACCACTCCCTACCTCCCCTAGAAAATAGAAAATACACAATTATAATGTCTATTTCAATAAATTCAACTCTGAATATGGAAAAATGAAAACAAAAGTGTGATGAATATACATATCCATCCAAAAATAAAACCAACTCACATGGAGGTTAAAAATTACCATGTTTTCCATATATGCTAGCAAAATCTGTAATATAAAGTTTTTTTTATTTTAAATCAGTGAAGTGAAAACCACGTTATTTAAATTGACAATTGTAATTGAGTATATATTTTTGCTAGAAACTTGGAATAAGATAGGAAGGAAAGCAAACACAGATGTCTTTCTTTGAGGAACTTGAATGTAGTAGGAAAGAATTAACAGAATTTTCAAGAAACAGGGTGAGGGTATGATACAAACATAGACAAAGATGTTGAAATGCATGAACAAGATAAATGAGTAGTACAAACAGAAATGCAGTGCTGACTCACAAGGGTAGTTTGTGATTCTAAGTAAGATGTGAGTGTTAGTCTGATGAAGAACATGCAATTGAATGAATACTTGAAGATAAAGAAGAAGGCTACTTTGATATCTAAGTTGGGAGAACTCCAAGGCAGAGAGGAACTGACAAAGCAATGATCTTGATGTCTTGGGGAAAAATATGAAGCCAGGATGTCTGTGCAGTTTTCATGCATCATGGGGTGATAGATGAGTAGAAAATGAATTATGAAGTTATGCCATCAATGCTATTTTCATAGGGATCCTCAAACTCAATACTATTGGATGGGGTCAATCCTTGTACAGGTTATTTTGGGATAATAATTATTTTAACTCTTTCTGGACAATACTTATTACCTATGTAAATACTATTGCTTTGGAGTGGCATTAAAATTTGTCTTTAAACACAGTCAAACAACCCTGGGTAAAATGATCCTGCACTGAGAATATACTGAGGGCAGATTCAGTGAAACATATAACTATAAACATTTTTTCATAAGTAAACAAGAATCATATTCAAACAAAATTTTGCTCTCCAATATCAAGCTCCCACTAAATTCTCTTTAAATAATAATATTTATCACATGTAACCTCTGCTGACTTCACTCTGCATTGGAGAATCTGCTTCTCTTTTTCATATAGGAGCAAGACCTGAGGAGATAAATTACCCATGGCACTTCAGCCTGGCCCCAGCTGCAACCACCGAGGAATTGGGGAAATGAGCAGGAGTGCTGTTTTCTCA
Source organism: Orientallactaga sibirica (assembly GCA_036365145.1). NCBI lineage: Eukaryota > Metazoa > Chordata > Mammalia > Rodentia > Dipodidae > Orientallactaga > Orientallactaga sibirica. The sequence continues at coordinate 10,188,339 of JAEOAD010000024.1, read as the reverse complement.
GTGAACCTGATATCAGCACCAGAGAGAAGGAGATAGACATTGAGGACACACAACACCTACCAAAGCACAGACCCAGAGGCTCCCAAGAGCCCATCACTGAAGTAGACTTAAAATACACCCCACATGGCTCAGGGAACTTTGTGGAAGATGAGGCATAAAGATTATTAGAACCACAAGTTGAGACATTATGCTCAGAAGCATTGCCTCTCCCCAACAATTGCTGCTCCCACAATGCACAACCCACAATCTCCAAGGGGATAACTGGAATCCCCAAGGAGGAAGGCCTCTTCAGAAAATGGGCAAGTATGAGGGAAAGGATGGCACCAACATGTTTTTTTTTTTTTTTTTTTTTCCATACTGTTTGTCCATAACTGATAAAAAATAAATTAACAACAACAAAGAAAGAAATGATTGGAGACATTGAGCCTATGGCTTTCATTTTCAAAGGACATAGAGGATCAATATTGAAAATAGATTCAAGTGCAGACAGAAAGAAGCAGACCACCATTAAGAAGGTTCGGGCAGAGGTCTGGACAAGTGGAGGGTGGCACTCGAGGAGTCTGTCTAGGAAGTAAAGTCTTGAAGATGGTGGAGCTAAAATGCTTTTATTTATTTATTTATTTATTTTTTTTTTGGAGAGAGACACAGAGAGAGAGAAGGAGAGGAAGACAGATAGAGAGCTGTGAATGAACTCCAGATGCATTCGCCCCCTTGTGGGCAAGTGCGGCATTGTGCCCTTGTGTCACTTTGCATTTGGCTAAACGTGAGACCTGGAGATTAGAACCAGCGTTCTTAGGCTTAGCAGGCAGGCGCCTTAACCATTAAGCTATCTCTCCAGCCCTCTAAAATGCTCTCTTATGCTTGATTTTGAAAGTGAAAAAAACTATCAAATTTGATATGTGAATAAAATGTAAAAATGTACTAGGAAATTTTTTAAGATTTTAAGAATTTTTCCTCAGCAGACGTGGGATAGAATTACATAGATTTATGGCTCAGAAATACACACACACACACACACACACACACACACATATATATATAATCTAAATCATTTGGATGAACCTTAACTATTACTTCTCTAAATTACTCTTTTGTTCCTTTGATACATTCATGTTCATACCTTTCCATAATGAAAATAATACAGGCTTAACAAACGTACTAATATAATGAAGTAATTAAGGCAATTTCCCATCACATATTCTTCATATCAATCTTATATATCTACTCTTCCTATTGATACAATGCATAAATAATATTTGTTTTTTTAAACATAACACAAATGCTGAGCAAAGTAGATGAAGGTAGAAGAATCAACTGAGCAAACTTCTTAATGCAACCTGGGTATTTGCTATGGAATTCACTATAAATATATTTTATACACAAACCCCCAGTCACTTTTCTACAGGAAAAAAATATCCCTTGTGAAATCCACATTAAAATTTTCTCTCTAATAAAACTTTCTGTATCAGCATCACATTGAATGTCTCTGTACTTTTCAGTAATGTATATGATAAAAAAGCATTGTGCTTAAGACCTATTCATTCTTCACTTTTACTCTCTAATTGTATAGCTCCCAAATAGGGAATATGCAAGGAAACAAACAAGAAGATTGTTGACATAGGAGTTAGACACAATTTAAAAGAATATAAAATCCATGAAGCTTCTCTCCTTAATGTCTCCTAAAGCATACCTCAGTCCTCCAACTCATAATAAAGTGTAATAATCCCAAGAATCACAATAATATTGGGCTAATTTTGTATATAAGGTAAGCAGATTATAACTTCTCAGACAATTTGAATAAGGATATTTTTTCTTCATGAAGTACATGTAACATTTTATGAGTATAATATTCTAAGGATCATACACTGAGGAAAACATCCTAATGTTTCTACAAATCTACCATGACTTTGAGTATAGGCTATCAAAAATGTCTTCATAATTTTTCTATTTTAAGAAAAAATGTGTCCTCCTTTTAAAATCCTTCCTGTTTCTTTCTGAGTACTTTACATGTGTTGTTTCTCAAGTAATCATTTACTCTTGAATATTCCTTCTGTCTTCTTAAGCCTGATTAAGCCTTAAGACTTACTTACTTACTAACTGCATACAGTGACCTTTAAAGTTGTCCTATATATCTTTCTTCATTTACAGAAATACCATGATCTTTTCCATATGTTTGATTTATAAAACTAGAGTTTTGTTCTGATCTTTTAATCTTCTAATTTTAATGAATGATGGCCTAAGTGTTTGATATCTCCATGTGTAGTAAATAATTGCAGTGTTTCAAATGATATTTTTTCCTTCTTTTTACATCAGATTTTCTGTTGTTACTTTTTGCATGAAAACACTTTCAAATTTATAGACTGAAAATGTTAGACATAGTTTTGCTTTTGCTTTTTATTTACATACATTTTTCTGACCATTGCATTGGTGTCTTTTATTTGCTTTTCTCAATTTTGGTCGTCTTATTTCTGTCCTACTTCCCTTTGCTGTTATGCACGTTGAGCTACTAATAGGCTTTGAGATAGAGCTTGTGTTTCAAGTGTTGTCTAAATGAATCTTTCAATTCATTCTGGAAATCTTACCTTCAATAGTTTTGAAATTCTGCCTAGCTTCCATTCAAATGTTTTGCCTTTTTGACTTCGAGAAAAATTCCACACAGTTAATGTTATGTATGTTTTCATATCTCTCTCACACACACATATGCAAATAAATACACATATGAGCATATATCAACACAATTTATACTTAATACTTATTTTTATGACATTTTCCGTCTACCTACACATATGGTCAACACAAACAGACTCAGAAACCTATATGTATATATAATCTTTCTGCCAGTGCAAGTCAAGGAAATGCAGGGTCTCTGGGTAGACATCCATAATGAGTAGGCATTTGAATTATCCAGTCTCACTGCTACCATTTAGCTCCCTTAGACAGGATCTAACACAGCTTCTGTTTCTATAATTGCTTACTGCATCTATAGATCACTGACTTTCACCTCTTACTTCTATTAATTTTTGATAGTCCTGTTCAAAAGACATCATCCTCTTATATACCCATTCAAAATTCTTTGCATATCTACTAATATATTCATATACCTAATTTTTGTATTGACTCAATATTCCCATTTCAGCCTGCCCTTCTTGTGCATGATATGGTGCTATATAGAATGAATGAATTTTCAAAAAAAAAATAAACTCTGTGTATGATTTCTTAATATAACTTTTTAAGTCATTTCTTCTCTTGTGCAATGGTTTCAAAATACTGTCATTTAAATAAGATAGCTTAAATGAGATTTAACAACAGAATATTTCACAATCTACCATTTAAATGCCAGTAACATCTTCTGTAAATGTACTTGTCAGTGCACTAAAAATACTGACATACTATGTACTCAGTAGATATTGTTGAACAAAAGTGTAAGTTTCAGCTCTTTAAGTTCATTATTCATGAGAAGAGACATGGTATTTATTCTATATGACTGATTTTTTTTTGTTTATCATAATGCCCTATGAAAAAAGTACACTGAGAAATTATCAGTTGAGGCTTAAATAAAGAAGATTTTCCCAACATAAGTAACAAATCCCATTGACTTTTCCAATCATTTATTCTAAAATGACTTTCCTTTTTAAAATCATTTTAAGGATTCTGTTCATAGCTCCAAGGCCAGATAACAATCATTAGCATTTATTGACCTTTTGCAGTAGTAATTTAATCTTTGGGGGAACAAAGTTGATTAATCACAGCTTGACATATTGAAATTTGGCATAATTCTTTCCCAAAAGTGCTTATGGGGCAGGAAGTTCTAGGGCATTTAGTGTAATAGCTAAGGCACATGTTACAAATAAAATGTGTTCAGAAAAGTTTTCCAGAACTGAAGAACATTAATTTTAGTAGTTTTTTAATCCTAGAATGTTCTTGCAAAATTTCAATGAACAAATCAGATGTATTAACTTCAACTCTATCAAAAAATGCTAAACAATTAACATTAAACACAAAGATGAAATTTCAAAGTCAATGTGAGACTGAAAACCTTGATTAGGACCATAGATACCACCTATGGAATAATCCCTATCCACTTCTTCTAACATGAAGATGAATGACTAGAATGAGGATGTTGTCCAGGTTTCAATTACAGAATCTTGTGCATTTTATCAACATGACATAGTGAACTTATATTTGGAATTGAAACAAATGGACAGGGAAGATGATTTGCAGATCATACCAGAAGTGGTAAGATCAATGCAGAAACCCAATTCAGATCAAACTTTCTATATGACAGACAAGAAGTCTTGATCCACTTATACTATAATAATAAATTATCTGAGTCTAGGCAATCTTCTCACATACTTCTGAAGAGTGGGATGTCAAGATCATGGTCTGATGAACATTTGCTTACTGCAACCTCATATGAAGACATTGAAGGGCCTCTCTTGGTCCCCTCCACCTTTATTTAGTTTTATTCCGTGAAAGCTCTGCCCACATAGCTGGATTTAATCACTTCCTAAAGGCCCCACTTCTCCATACTACACATTGTGGATTAAGTTACAACATGACATTTAACATGGACATGAAGATTTAAAGCATAAAATAGTCATGAATCAGGAAAAAAAAAAGTATTGACAATAGAAATCTCTGAATATTTTAGGGCTTTTATTAGTTCTTCAGCTTCTATTTATGGAAGGAGTATATTCTAAGTAATTCCATTCTACTGCTATAGCTATGGCAAACAACAATCAAATTAGTTTTCAGCTACATAAAAGATTCAGTGAGCTACCTGATACTGTGAATATGTGGTCCTTCTTTATGCTAACTCCAGTGGATTTCGATTTCACCTGTAGTGTAAATAAAAAATTAAAAAAGGGCTGGAGAGATAGCTTAGCCATCAAGGCACCTGCCTGCTAAGCCTAAGAATTCCCATTGGATTACCCAGGTCCCAGATGTAAGTGACACAAGGGTGCAATGCCACACTTGCCCACTAGGGAGCCCACGAGTCTGGAGTTCATTCACAGAGGCTGAGAGGCAACTGGTGCACCCATTCTTTACCTCTCTCTTTCTCTCTCTCTGACTGTCTCCTAAAATTAAAATAAAATAAAATAAAATAAATAAAATTAAATAATAAAATAAAATAAAATAAAATAAAATAAAATAAAATGGGCATGCCAGGGCCTCTAGCCACTGCAAACTTACTCCAGATGCTTGTGCCATTTTGTGCATCTAGCTTTTCTTGGCTACTGAAGAATCAAACTCATGTCATTAGGCTTTGAATGAAAGCACTGTAGCCACTGAGCAATTTCTCCAGCATTAGTGTCTGAAATTCCATAAACTTACAGGGCTTATTAATATGGAGTCTGGGTTTCATTATCTGGTCAGATAGGTTAGAAAGAGTCAAGCGTGCATTCACCTTGTTAATGGGATATTGCTTGTTGAAATTATACAATGACAAGACTATTATGTCACTCTACTAACTAAAGGGAAGTTTTCTTTGAAGGGAAAATTTTGACAAGTATAGCCAGTGTTATGATAAAACTTTATAGTGGAAATAAACATTTTATCACACATTAAGTTATAATAGTCTTTCAGATATGTGGTTTCCCACTCCATAATTTCAGTTACCCATGGTGGACCTAAATTAAAAAAAAAAAAAAAAAAAAGAAAGAAAGGAAACAACATTTCAAAAATAAAAGACACCTAAGCTTTGAATTGATTATGTTCTGCATTTCGTGATACCATTTAGCTTAGTCAGACCTTGGGTCTTATGTATCAATGCTGTATTTGCTACCTTCCCAATAGCTACTGAGTGGACATCTCAGTAAGTAGATGAGTATCTCAGTTCTCCAGAGCTTCCAGTGTTAGCTTGCATTCATTTCCCACATATATGTGGTCAGAAAACTCATGTGCAGTGCTTGTTCTGTGTTATATGATACTTCCACTGAAATTTAGATTAAAAGGGTCGAAAACATGGAAAAAAGAGGTCACTTGGGTGACATTGAGTAATGATAAAATTAATAATCCTTACAAAACAAACCCTGCCTTGGCTGCATGAGAATCCTCTGTATGATTCTGAAACTCTTTAATTGCTTCACTTAGGTTGTAGGCTTCCCGAGTTCCTGTTTTCATTATTTGTCAATTTTTAAAAATTTATTTATTTTATTTATTTTTCTATCTTTATTTTTATTTTTTTTAAATTTTTCATTGCTTTAATATTCCAAATGATATTCTTAATAATAAGATAATATATAATTGGGACAAAAAAGGCTTACCTACTGAACAACAATATTTTTCTTTTACTGAAGTATGACACAAATGCTTGTGTGTACACACACATAATTATGGACATTAAACTATTCAAAAAGAAGCACATTTTTAGACAGCTTCCTCTATCAAAGGTGAATTTTTAAGAAATTTAGAGAGATTAGTTATATCATATATCTTGGTTTATGTAGCAGGGAATGATCCCATCTCCTGGTTAGTATGCAGAAAGGAAACTCAAAAGCCATGAGCATTGATAATGTAACATGCGAAGTTTCTTACATGCTAAAGAGGAAGAAACTCCAAAGCATTAGAAAATATAATTAATTTAAAAATATATGTAGGGATGGGGGAAGACTTAGGGGATAAAGAGCTGGTCCTGCAAGCATGAAGATGTGAATTTGCTTCCATGTGACCCACTTAAATGATGGGCAGGTGTGGCCCACTGGTAATCCCAGCACACGGGAGATGAAAAGGAGATTCTGGGAACAAGTAGACAAAGTGGCAGGCTATGGAATGAAGTGACTGATAGTCCTCAGAAAATAAGCAGGAGAGTAATCAAGGAAGACATGTGACCTCCACATATGCACCACCTTCCACATATTTCAAACTCACACAAACCATGTACACCTTACACATACACAAACACAAATATGAATTTTTATTATCTTATATTTATGCCCCCTTTCCCACTCAGTGAGCTAAGAACTCATTTATTTTATTATGTCTTTGAGGTGATGTTCTACTGTAATACTGGAGGTAGTGATATAACCAGTAGCCACAGCACTGTCAAAAGAGACAGAAGGATGGTATTATATACCTATTTTCTATCAAAAAAGGAAATACTGAAATACTTGTTTCTTACAGTTAAAGAAATTTTACCCATTTCACATGATGACATCCTAGATTGCAAAAAGAGAAAATGATACATTTAATATGTATAAATGTCATAATAATCAATTTTGGGCATAATTACGAGGATAGTATCTGAATTCTTGAAGTACTGGTATGTTAGTGGAAATGATTGTTGATCTTAGGACAGGAAGAAATGTTCAACCAAATAATATTCTTTTGCATACTCAAAATATAAATCTATGTCTAATTAAAAGGAAAATATGTATGAATGATCACAATGGAAAAATATGACCTCTCAGTCTTAGACCTTGTTAAATTCAAAGAGACAATGCCTTGTAAAGGGTGAAAGAGGGTGAAGTGGAAGACTTCAGGAAATATCCTATACCATTATCCTCTTTATATACTGTAAACATATATCATCATTTTACTCAAAAATATTCATTGAGAATAAATCTTTCTAGTTACCTAATAGTTAGAAGATCCTGCATGTGAATTTCATTAATCCCTTTTTATCAAGAAATTGACCGGTTTGGACCTTAAAACTGTTTTAGTCTCACATCTGTTTTCTTTATTTATCCAAGCAATAAGTACTTTCCTAGATAAACATTCAATATTTGGATATTTGCGTGTCATCCTTGCGCAGGGGCCATGCTAATCTTCTCTGTATCGTTCCAATTTTAGTATATGTGCTGCCGAAGCGAGCACAATATTTGGATATTTAATAGTTATTATACCTTATTAATTCTTTCTTCTGTGATTTTAGAAACACAAAGTATTTGGTAAGGTTTGCAAAAGTGGAACTTCCAAAATCAAGCTTCCTCAACATAACAGCGCTGTAACAATGATAGAATTTCTTGTGTGAATGCAAAAATTGGTATTAATATAGACACTTGAAAAGTATTGGTAGTATATCTGCATTTATCTCATTTGATTGGTTCATGGACAAACGAATCATGAAAAACTATGGTAGGGAAAATTAGTGCATCACCTGGTATAAAAGTATCCATATACCAAAGGGTTTTTGTTTTGTTGTGTTGTTTTGATTTTGTTTTATTTATGCATTTATTTTTTGGCATTCTGTTGGGGAAGTAGATGCAATTTCATTAAATGTATCAGAAAGTAGCATGATATACTCATTTTCCTTCTTGTGTTACTCATCCACTCTCCTACTGAATGTTCTAATTAGGTCACATGGCTCTTGATCACATTATAACCTCACAATAGAGCACTTTGGCCTGTGACCTTTAAAAAATGAGGAAAGGAGCAGATTCACTCAATGAGGTGACATGATGTGTGATTTCAAGAAGTTGAGAGATACACCTTGTGAAAATTACAGAATCTCTCTTAAGCTAATTTTCCTGGGAGGCTATATATGTATATGAGGAGGTATTTGATGTTCTATATTGAAAGATTGTAGCTTTATTCATCCACAATTTAAAAAAAAAGAAAAGCCATTACTGTTGGGACATTCTCGAGAATAAGATCAAAATTTTCCATGTACTTTCCTTGTTCTAAGGCATTTCACTTATAAATTGAAAGACTCTGAGCTTGTACAAGAACCAAAGGAAGACATGATGCAGTTGGTTTAGACTTGACAAACAGCTCAGAATCTCACTCTAGAACTCAATGCTTCAAATGAAAGACAGACCACCCACATGTCTAGCTCTGGGTAGAGTTCAAAGCAACCCCACAAATATCTCAATCCAAAATGCACATAGAATACTTGCTATTTCCTATAGAAAAAAGTTATAAATTTAGCCTTGAAATATTCGAAATGTGAACCTAGAAAGTAAAACACAGAAATAATGATTAATGGCTAACATTGTAAATCTCTTAAGAATCAATACTTCCTATTAATTCTTAGGAAATGCAAGCTATTACATGTGGAAATATAGTAGACAAAATCTACTCTTGTGATTACTCATAACTACTTTTAAGACTAGGGAATACTGCACACTTGCAGACTTAGTCTGCAATGCTTGTTTGTATTGCAGTTATCAACAACTTATTGAAGCTTTTCAAACTTCTCCCCTTCTTCTCTATGGGAAGCTTAGCCTAGAGTAGAGACTTTTCTCACCACTGTGCTGAAAGGAGAGGTTCCCCTGCTGTCACTGAAAGATGATTCAGAGATATGTTTTCATGTAACATGCAGATAGTAATGAATCAAAATAATGTTTCATACTAGGCAATCATTGTAACTGCTACATGAATATAAGAAAAGAGTATTGTAAGCCCTGGGCAGAGGTGATAAAATGTTCTTCATTCTGACAAAGAATTGGCATTTAACTAGTATGGAATGTGAGCCAGCAGAACTCCACTGTTCCAAATGAGAACCTTGAAGTAAATATTCTTTTGCCAGATAATTCCACACATTATTTTGAAGTAGACTCATTCTTGGATGCTTCTCTCATTTTAGCATTTCATTATAGACCATATATTTTCACTTCTGTCCTGACACACATTTTTTTTTTTTACTTTATTCACAATGGTTTATAATAAGAAAGGAACTTTAGAAATAGCAGTCTGATGGCTTGTCCATTGCCCTTATGAACTCACAGCCCCTATGATTGCCTTCAACAGACTTGCTAATGATAAGGTCAGTTGATATTCCATTAAGGATGGGGGAGAGGTTCATGAGGCCTGTCCCTCTCTGAGATGCTGCATGGTAGTTATATTTTGGGGAGTAAAGGAAGTTATGAACTTACATGAATATCCACTATTCAGTTGTACAAAGAAAAAGGAGTTCAGCAGGAGTGGGATGGGATAAGAAAGAGAAGGAAAGAGAGAGAGAGAGAATGGACTGCCACAGATTAATACTACTCCAAATGAAATAGTCACCACTTTGTGCATCTGGGTTTATATAGGTTGAGGTTGAGTACCGGGGGATGAAACTCAAGATATGAGGCTTTTCAGGCGAGTAACTTAACTGCTGAGTCATCTCTCCAGCCCCATAATAACTTGAAAAAGAAGGAACGATCTGTTTCTTAAAAACACAAGCTGAAACATTAAGCAAAGATGTCTGTGGAGCACACAAAGTTGAGGAAAATTTATTCATAAAATTGTTCTGATTTCTATATCTGGAAACACAGTATACTTAACAATATTTAGTGGTTGCTTAAAAATTAATGTTTTATTAAATCAATCAAATACACACTGTTGTTATCATAATATGGAGGCATTCACATTTTCAAGCAGGTATTTTGTCACTAAAAGAGGCTTCATTTTGTCTTGATTTTGAATAGTTAAGGATCACCTAAGTAATGTTATTTTAGAAAATATAGTCACGAAATCTTGGAGGAGGAGGTTCTAAGTGCTCATTGACTTGGAAAAAAATTCATAAAATGTCCATAGAGAGGTGATTCATAGGCTTGTAAGACATATAATTCAGCTACTAGTACATAGTTTTGCTGACATATATTGTTTTGGTAACTGCTTGGCTATTAATTAATTGTAACCTTTAGAAATTGTTGTTCATATGTGTGTGTGTGTTTTTATTCCATGGTTCTTCTTTTGTGTCATTTGTTTTTGAATCCTGAAAATAGGTACCTTTCAACATTGTTTAATTAGGTAGACATAACATTTTTATTAATTATTAATTTTCTTTCAGAAAGATTATTTCTCTGTAGCCCAGGATGGACTTGAATTCCAATTCTCTTGTCTCTCAGTTTCTTCAATTATAGGCATATGGCCTCACACTTGACTAGATAGAACATCTTTTTTGTGTGTGTGATAGAGACAGAGACAGGGAGAGAGAGAGAGAGAGAGAGAGAGATAGAGTACATTAGGGCCTTTCAGCCACTGTGAAAAAACTCTAGATGCTTGTGCCCCCTTATGCGGGGCATTGCACACTTGTGTCACTGTTGTGTCTAGATAGGAAGAACAAAGTCCGAAAAACACTCAAGCCAAGAAGATACTGTCTTCTCCAGCATGACAGGGCTGGAGAAGGAAAAGACCGAGAAAAAGAAGTTCAAGTGAGTATGAAAGATCTTGACTGGTTGTGGGGACCAGGAAGAACACTGTCTGGGAGAGAGCTGCCTGTGGATGATAGCTAGCTGAAGGAAATTTCAAGAGGAATCAGCAAGCTGATCCACACCATCATTTTAGATGAGACTGAATCAGCCTGCAGTTTTAGTCTCTCCAGGGCAGGATGGTGTCCATGTTTTCTTGGACCACTCCCTAGCTGACAACCTGCAGAAAAGCTGCCTTGTTCCTAATCATGAGGATTTACTGCGGTGAAGGTTCACCGTCATACAGGCTTTACTCATAATCATATTATATGAATCTTTTTTGAGCATATTACCTAGAAATGCAGTATTTTTGGAAATAAAATATATAGTAATTTTGTTCAGCAGTAGAATTCTTGCCTAGTATAAGCAAGGCCCTGAATTTGACTCTTCTCAAAAGATGAGTGAACATATAAAATAAGGTACACACACACACACACACACACACACACACACACACACACACATAGGTATATCAATATATCAATCAATATATAAAATCAATTGGTACAAGTTGTTTACAAATTTTAACAGTAATTTTGCAAATAGAAAATTGTTAAAGATATTTTGTTAAAAGATGCTCAGGTTGGAGAGATGGCTTAGCTGTTAAGGCACCTGTCTGAGAAGTTCAGATCCCGCATATATGTACACGCAACAGTGACACAAGTGTGCAATGCCCTGCATGCCCATAAGGGGGCACAAGCGTCCAGAATTAGTTCATAGTGGCTGAAAGGCCCTAGTGCACTCATTCTCTCTCTCTCTCTGTCTCTATCACACACACAAAATAGATGCTCTATCTAGTCAAGTGTGAGGCCATATGCCTATAATTGAAATTATATATATATATATATATATATATATATATATATATATATATATTCTTTTTTTCAGTTCCTAAAAGAATGTTTCCATATTGGAGTGTTAGTTCCTCTCTATGCTAGAATAATTAAGTGATGTCTTCCAAAAATCTCAACATTATTTTTTCTAAAGTGTAGTTAATATCACTCTTTCAGATTAAAAGGTAAAAATAAATTCAGGCTTAATGGCACACACCTTTAACCCCAGCACTCTGGGATGCTTAGGTATGAGGATCACCTTGAGTTAGAGGCCACCCTGAGACTACATAGTGAATTCCAGGTCATCTGGGCTAGAGTGTCAATTACCTTAAAAGCAAAACCAAAAACAACACCCTAAAGGCAAACAGGTCAGCCACGTGACTCAGCTATATCACTCCTGTATATATACCTGAAAGAAAGTAACCCAACATGCCAATTACACGGTTATACTTGCACATTTATGTTTACTGCAGCACAATATCAAGTTATGGAACTAATTGAAGTGTTCATCAACAGACGAATAGATGAAGAATATGTCTACGATATATAGCGTAAAAAACTATATTTAGCCATAATATCATTATCACATTGCTTCTAAGAAAACAGATGGAACTGGAGATTGTCATGTCAAGTAAAACTAATCAGATTTAGAGTGACAAATAGGTTTTTTTTTGTTTGTTTTTCCATTTGTAGACTCTAGATATTAGATGGATACAGAAAATCATACTGTGTGTTTAGGATATGATCATAGAGGCAAAACTGGCTAGGTGTGGGAACCTGAGGTCCTTGACATGGATGTATCCCAGAATCGCCATTATTATGTCCAGCCCAATACATTTGTAGATGATGATACCGTGTCTCAATTTTAGAAGAATGAACATCCTCTTAGGGAACAAAGAAGATTAAATATGCAAGGTTGAGGCAAAGTGGCATGGGGACGAAACATGGTAAAAGTACATTTTATACGTCTATGAAAATGTGCTTATGAAGCCCATTATTAGGTACAATGAATCAAGGGCAATAAAATATTGTTGCTTCAAGGAAAACAGTGTTTTAAATAAATGAATACTTTTAATGAAGCTTTAATTTATATTAACATAGAGTGAAAATAAGTTATGACAGAAACTCATTAAGAATTCTTCAGGGAGGACAAAGAAACTGCACAAATTGTCACATTTTTATTTTAAATTTAAAATGTATTCAATTTAGAAAGAGTTTAGGAAAAAAAAATGCTTTGCTTTAGTAGCAAGCTTCTCTTCTCGGAATTAAGTGTTCCAATTTACAATTGCCTTTTGTTATGACAGAGAATAGAGAATAACCGCCATGGGAAATCAAATGCATGAACCTTAGATAAAGATCACTGCTTTCCTACTTAACCTTTTCTCCTCTCTCCAAGGTGATGCAGCATTGTTAGTTTGACTTAGAAATTTGTAGGCAAAAATAGCTGTTACACAAAAAAATACTAGATTGCTATCATTCTTTTTTATTCAATTGCCCTAGAATTAGTTCCAGGTTCTATTCGATTTATTTTGCCTACAAAACAAACTACTGAAGGTTTTCATATTTCTTTATAAATTAAGAGGAGTAGGAAGTGAATGTGATCAAATCACAATATATACTCAGGTGAATTTCTCAAATAACCCAAAATAATTAAATAAGAATTTTAATCATTAAAATTCAGTAAAAAGCAGAAAATATGTCAAAAATAATTATATAATTATATAAAATTATATAAAATTATATAAAATTATATAAATTATATAAATATATATATACATAAATTATATAAAAATAACTAAGAATTACTCAGATAAATGAAGTAATTTTTTATGAAAGGCATAATAATGTACTCTTAATAATGCATCAAAATATATATACAAATGCAATATTTAAATATTATCTATATAAAAATGAACCAAAAAGGGGCTGGAGACATGGCTTAGTGGTTAAGGCACTTGTCTGTGAAGCCAAGGAACCCATGTTCGATGTCTCTCTCCAGATCCCATGTAAGCCACTCACAAAGAAATGCAAGCACAAGGTTGCACAATACATACTAGTTGGTGCAAGCATCTAGATTTTTATTGCAGTGACAGAGGCCTTTTGAGCCAATTCTCTCTCTCTCTCTCTGTGTTTCTCTATTAAAATAAAAAAGAAAAGGAAAGCAATAGTGTGTATTCTTTCCTTATTTAATTGAAAGACGTAAAATGATATAATATTTCTTGAAGAAATTCTGATAAATAGATGGACAAAACTATCCAAATTTAAGAAAAATATTACCCTCGCCAAAAAAAAAAAAAAAAAAAAAAAAAAAAACTCTTTTAGACAAGGCATGGCAATCTCTTTATCATTAGGCAATCAGTATGAAAGCATAAACCTGGAAGCAACTGCGTGGGGTAGTTTCAAAGTATATTGTTCCCTTGTGCATTCAATGAACACTTAGCCCAGAATCTTACATAGTAAGAACTTTTAAAAGAGCAAACACTTACGTCTTTCAGAGTTATTCCTATTATGTTACTTTACCTATTTTCCTATGTTCATCTTTTCAAAGAACCATCTGATTATTTTCTTTTAGCCTCTAGTTCACAAATTTATCTCCTAACGTTATTATTAGTTTATCATTATTATTTGCTATTTACTACACGTGAGTGTAACTTTTTGTTTCTTTATACAAGAGATAATTATATAAGAGATAACATTGGGTTGTTTGTTTAATCATTTCCAACTATAATTGTTTTTTCTGAAACGGATAGTTTTTTAGAGATTGCAGGTATTGCTCATGTAAAATAAGGATGATCTTTAGATAGAATCACAATTATGCTTTAACACATCTCAGGGCTGACTTACCTATCTTTTAATTTTTAATGGCCAACTAATATTCTAATGAATTTTCTACCACATGTTTATCGCTATATGAATACAAATTTATTTGCTGCTATCTGTTATTGATATGCTTGGCTGAATACACACACACACACACACACACACACACACACACACACACACATGCTCATACATAATATATCTACAGAATAAAATCCAGTAATTGTTATATACAAGTAGTTAAAATTCATATTGCTAGTATCTGCCAATCCAAAATGATGATAATGCCATAGGACCCTGACACATTATAAAAGTTTATACAATTTGTTTTTATTTCATTCTTCCCTAAGGGATTTGTGTTTTTTTTTTAACAACATTGACTTTATTTTGGGGGAATGAAATGATCAGTGATTTTATGTGATGCTACACACTGGCTTCTATGGGTATTAAGTACTGGAGTTCTGAAATGTCCCTGTGGCTCTCCCATTAGAAGGTTAAGGAGTCAGTGGAGTTTTAGCTCAGGTCCAGCTCATAGGGGTTATGTGGGTCTCCACATCAATCATTTCCACATTTCATTTCCATAGTTACAAAATGTGTAATTAGAGTTGCCATGTTTTTCAGGTTACAGAATCCCCACATTTCTCTTTTAATCGAGGGACAGAGTGCTATTTTTTCATAGAAAAAAAAAAACACGGAAAGCATTATTTCTGGACAAAAAGTAAATCCATAGCCATACTCTATTTCTGGAGAAATCTCACAGTTAATGCCATTAGAGAGGCCATGATAGGTGTGTTTTCTCCTCTCACAAATCTCCTATTTGACCAGTAGAGAAAAAAGATGAATCCTAGAAAATTACACTAAGGTATCATGAGTCCTGTGAAATGTTGAGTTCCACTGCAACAATAAAAATGGTTCATGGGGTAGTAGATTCTTTTCACGTCTCCTAACAAAATTTTCTTTTCCATCCGTGCTCATTAAATGGAGCAGTCAGCTTCGTTTTAGCAATAGAACTGGAAGGAGCCACTGGGCATACAAAATCTCTGACTCTATGCCATAAGAGTAACTTTCACCATCTCCTTTCCATCCCACTGGGTGACACAGTGTCTGTTACATGGATGGCAGTGAGTAGAGTTCTGTTTGTTTTTCTTGATGGGCATTTACAGGTCAGTAATTAGGAAATGAATCAGCAAAATCTGGAGTCTTTGTGCCACAGCAAGAAGCTTCTCAGGGTTCCACTGATGAGAAGACAGTTTAGGTAACCCAAGTGACAACTAGGTGCTGTGCCTGGGGCTCAAAACAGAACAACTGCCAGAGCTGCAGATGCTTTCTGCACAAACAAGCAGCTCTGGCACACCTGTGATAGTACCTGACAGTTTCAGTGGTTCATAAAATATCACTGCTAGATAGGAATGTCATTGGGAGCCTTTGGTAGGGCAGGGTATCTAGAAGAATGTAGAATTTTGGTTCAAGGCTCAACCATCATTTACATATAGCTACTCTCCCTATGAGAAACAGCTCCCAGCTAGTTTAGTAGAAATCTTCCCGGTAACTAGTAAATGCTGAAGGCTTAACCACAGGCCACCCAGTGACCATTGACTTAAGCTACCTTTCATGAACTGTATGATCTCTTACTCACTGTATGATCAACATAAAGAGGAATGTGAAATCTGGGTCTGGTTTGTGATGGTTCTGTACAATATGAAGATGGGTGGGGTTAGGGATAGAGAATCTACCATCTAAGTATGTAGAAGACAGAGATTTGAAAAGCATTATCTTTACTCAGTGCTTTAGGGTAACCCTGGTAGTTGGCAGATAACTCAAGTATTACATTGGGTTTAGTATAAATAATACCGAATAATAAAATTATTGTTAAAAGAGTGAAATGGTATTAGATATATTAAGGAGTAGATCAATTTTGCAACAAGGATATAAAGCTGGACAGAATTATCCTGTCATTTGAATGTACATGCTGACATGTGGATTTTCAAGTTTTACATGATAAAATGTATTTAATAATTTTTTTTAATTTAGTGCTATGTTCAATTTAACTTTCGTCCTCATAAAATTTTGTAATTTTGGAAAAATCATTTTAAAAACCTCTTAAATAATTCACCTGACTTTTCCAAATCCTAATGGAAGCTCTATGCTGTCATTTCTTCATGGGAATATTGCCCTTCTGTTCAGGCTCATATGGTCCTGTGAGAGGAATGATGTGGGTATACTGGAATGATTGTCAACCATTTAATCCAGTAATCTGAAATTCATGGAATCAGGAAACAAACAAACAAAAAGGTTATTTTCTACTAATGTAAGATGTATAAAGTTGTGGTGAAATCATTTGTTTTTTCCTGTTTTGTCTACAAAATTGATGCCTTATGTAATATAATTGTAATTATTCTTGCTTATTTTATAACATGAATGCAAATATACCCTTTATTTTTATGTTACTTTCTCCCCACAAGGACCATAAATAATAACATGTCAATATGTAAAATCTCATGTTTATGCATCTCATTGTATTAGAACCCAATTTAACACTTTTAATACACTTATTTGGATGAGAATAACTTCAAGTTAAGAGAAAAGTTAGATTGCTATTGGCATAGAAAAACTGCCTCAAAACAACATTATTCAGTGATAAATACCTATGCATATTCATTAATAAATAAATTCATTAAATGGACAGCAAGTTGGATACACAATGTGTAAACAGATGATCTATAAGGATTTCACAAATACATTCCCTGTGCACATGTACATATATTCATAGAGATGTACTTTTAAGAATATTTTATTTATTTATTCATGAGAGAAAAAGGCAGATAAAGGGAGAGGGAGAATGAAAATGGCAGGCCTCCTGCCTCTGCAAATGAACTCCAGACTCTTGCCAAACCTTGCATTAAGTGGGTACTGATGAATCAAACCTGGGTCCTTAGGCTTCAGAGGCAAGCCATAGATATGTACTTTAAAGCATGCTTGTGATAATTTTGGGAATTGGTTTTCATATTGAGTTACAATATGATGTAAATATTTTAGTGGTAGCCTAAATATAACCTGAAAATATTCTAGTTTTCACTTTTGTCAAATTTATGATTTGCTTTATTTCTTTTCATATGAATGTACATTTACATTTAAATGTTTGATTTTTCAATATAGGCATAAACACATAAACATTATATATGATTCTTGTTTCATATAATATACCAGTACATTCAAGTATATATATGTATGTATATATGTATGTGTCCAGGCTGACCTGGAATTAACTATGTAGTCTCAGGGTGGCCTCGAACTCTCGGCGATCCTCCTACCTCTGCCTCTGCCTCCCAAGCGCTGGGATTAAAGGCGTGTGCCACCACGCCTGGCTTCAAGTATATATATTTTTAAATTACAGTATTAAATTACTCTAGTCAATATTTTATAACTTGAATATTTGTATTGACAAAATAGAATATTTTCCACATTTGTGATATTATTGATGAAGTAAGTCTCAAAAAGGTAGATATTTCTAATATGAAAGATTATCTATCTATCTATATATGTATATATATATATATGTGTGTGTGTGTGTGTGTGTGTGTGTGTGTGTAATGGGTGTGACATATTTCTTGAATGCTTGACAGAATTTCTGGTTTAAACAAAATGGATTTACATTTATTATACTTATTTTTAGGTTGGGTGATTTGAATTAAGTGTCTCCATAAACTCACATGATTTGAATACTTGGTTCCCAGCTGATGGTATTTTGGGAATTGGAGCCTTGCTGGAGGAGGTCTGTTGCTGGGGGTAGGCTTTTGGGCAATATAACCAGCTTCCCCTGGGCAGTGTTCAGAACCCTCTTCTGCTACTGTTTTCCACCTGATATTGGTACAGAAGTGATGTCCAGTCTCTACTCAAGGCATATTTTCCTCTGCCATCATGATGTTTCCCCTCAAGACTGTGGGTGTATAAATTCTGCCTTATATATCACATTTATTGTTTTATTATTATTGAGAATTCTCATACGCATACGTACTATAACATGCTCATAATCTCTTCTTGTTGCCTTGCTTTTTTTCTCCAGTTTGCTGTCCCTGTTCCACTGACTCACTACCTCTTTCTGATTACTTCTTATGTTTTGTTGGCTTTCTTTTTGCTGTTCTCTATAAACTGTGTCGAAATGTTGATGGACTCAATATTGTGCAGGTCTTGTGGTGGGTAGGAACATCCAACAGTTGTTATGGCTCACAAATGCACCAGTCATTTCATGTCTGGAGGATAATGTCCTAATGTCCTCGTCATCAAACTCTGGCTTTCCACGCCCTTTACTGCCATCTTCCCAGAACCTGGGAGGGTGATAGTGATGCCTCATTTAGCAGTGAGCTCTTAATAGATTCTTCTTTTTCTTCAATAGAATGTTGGTTCTAGGTCTGACATAAAAGTTTTTGTTAGCCGGGCATGGTGGCGCACGCCTTTAATCCCAGCACTCGGGAGGCAGAGGTAGGAGGATCGCCGTGAGTTCAAGGCCACCCTGAGACTACATAGTGAATTCCAGGTCAGCCTGGGTCAGAGTGAGACACTACCTCGAAAAACCACACACACACAAAAAAAGTTTTTGTTGTGATAGAGAACAATTCATCCTCAGCACAGTTAGTATGAAGGAATACTTATCAGAGGCTTTTTCTGCATAATTCAGCATGATTATTTGATGTTGTCTTTTATTTTATTCATTGGCAGTAGTATATTTATCCATTTCAATATCTTGAGCTCTCTTTTAATTCCTTCAATGAATTGAAATTGATCATGATTTTTAATTTTTTTTAATTTTAATTTTAATTTTTCTGGTTTTTTGAGGTAAGGTCTCAGACTAGCTCAGGCTGACCTGAAATTCCCTGTGTAGTCTCAGGGTGGCCTTGAACTCACTGTGATCCTTCCACCTCTGCCTCCCAAATGCTAGGATTAAAGGCATGAGCTACCATGCCAGGCTGATTTTTAATATTTTTAATCAGGTTTGCTTAAATATATTATTGAACTCAGTTTAAAGTGTCTTGTTGATCTAAATTAATTAAGAAAATAGGCCAATAGTTTTCATTATTTTTTTATTTATCCCATATGTTGTCTTGCTATCAGGGTAATACTTTTTTTAAAGAACAATTTTGGCTGAAGAAATTTGTGGAAGAGGGAGTAGAAAGATTGTAAGTGCTACAGGGTGGGAAGGAGTATCCAGAGACATTGCCCCACACACAATGACTGCCTGCTGCTCTCACAACTCAACCTATTACACATGGTAAATACCAGCAACCCCACTGAGGAATGTTACCAGCCCATGATTTTGTCCATACAAAATTGCTCCTTAAATTGTATATATTAAACAAAAAAATCTACTTAATAAAAAAAAGCAAAAATAATTGTGTTCTACCAGGATCTTGCACATAGTGGTTTTATTCTCATTGGATTCTAGGATTTTTTTTTTAAGTTCCATCTTCATGAGTTGATACTGAACTATTTCTTCAAATCTGTTTATTTCAATATCCATTATTATATTTTTGTAGTTTTTCTTGTTATTGATTTATTTTATTCCATTATGAGCTGATAAAAGATATGCAACTTTAATTATTGTTTAAGTTAATACTTGCTTTATGTGCCAAATTACAATCTATTTGTATTACTGACTGATCAATCAGCATAGGGTCTTTCCTGGAGTTGCTAGAGGTAGTACAACGCAGGGAACTTTTATTCCTAAGAATCTAGACTCAGAATGGAGATTCTCAAAGATTTCTTACAACTGCACAGTGATCAAATGTCAAGAACAGGGGGAGTCTTTCCCACTGTTAGTATTCTGGTACAAACCTTAGGAACCTTATATGCTTAGAATGCAATTGTGTTTTTTTCTTCCTGTGTTTTCTGAGTTTCATATTTTACTTTTCTCTCAGCTACATTCTGCTGCTACAGCTTTTCTCCAAGTTTTCTGCACTGACACTCTCTCTCTCCCTTCCTCCTTTTTTCTCTATTACTTCTATTTGTTTGCTGATTTATTTATTTCTTATATGCAAGATTCTGTATATTTGCAACTGAAATGCAGTGTAGACATTCTGGTGTTTTGTTTTTTCCTTCTGAAGATCTCTATACATTCTGTGTGGTGAACACTTCTCCTTCCCTCTTCATTTGATTCCCCCCCCATCACCCAACTTGAAGGATAGCAGTTCTATAGCTGTCCAGCTTGTATCCTATGGTTATGCTAAAGATGATTGAGGGAGGCTCTGGAAAAAATGGTTCAGCAGTTAAATAACTTGCTGGAAAAACCAAAGGACTCAAGTTAGATTGCCGAGTACCCACATAAGCCAGACACACAAGGTGGCACACGCATCTGGAGTTCATTTGCAGTGGCTAGAGGCCCTGTTGTGCCAATTCTACGTACCTCTTTCTCTCTTTCTATCTCTCTCTCAAATATATAAATAAAATATGTTTTTAAAAAAGGTATTTCTGGGTCCCTTGATAGCAATGGTGACAGAGTAGGAGGTTGGGAAATTTCATACGCACTGGTCTCCATCATCTTTCATTACCTATAGAAGTGTCCCTCTCATCTGTCAATTGCAAGACCCATGCTCCAGCCAATCACCATCATGTTCGTTCCCCCACCAAGGCAAGCTCCCTGGAAGGTGCCCAAGCTCCACAGAACAATCAGAATGTCATACCAATGAGTCTATGGCATATTTTGGCTTCATAGTGTCTCTTAGATGTCCAGTTGTTTTTAAACATTTGTATTACAATTATTTTGATTATTTTAGTTTATTTTTGGGGCTTACATATGTTTTTCTGTTACCATTCAAAAAAGCCTTCATGTTGTATATTTTATTCATAATTAGAATATGTGAGCTAAGCCTGAGCCTATTTTAATTGAAATTAAAATTTTGTTTTTATAATTTCTTTACTTTTACTAAATGCTTTATACCATCACTTCTGTTTCTCTAATGTTCTACTTTTTCATTTATTGAGTTACCATTTGCATATATAAATGTATGTGCTATCATAGTTTGAATTAGGTGTCCCCCATAAACTCATGTGTACTGAATGCTAGGACCCCCATCTGGTGGCAATTAGGGAATTTGAGCCTTGCTGGAGGAGGTGTGTTGTTGGGGCCAGGCTTATGGATACTATAGCTAGCTTCCTCTTGCCATATTTTTGTCACACTTTCCTACTTTCCTGCCGCTATTGGCCAGGAGGTAATCTCCAGCCTCTGCTCATGTCACATTTCCCCTGCCATCGTGGAGTTTACCTTAAAGTCTGTAAGCCAAAATAAACCGTTTCATCCTACAAGCTGGTTTTGGTCAAGTGTTTTGTTGAAGCAATGAGAAGGTAACTAAAACACTATCTTTTACTTAAACATAGGCATCTTCACAGAAAAATATGTAGCAAAATTCTTTAGTCCTCTTCTTCACATTCATGAACTGACTTTGACATAATTTGTATTTTGTGCCTTTTAGGTACATATTTTTTTCAGTATTTTGTTTACTTGCATGTTCCTGTATAAGATTTGTGGATATGTATACATGTACAATTTAAGTTTACATTTATTTCTACTATTTTCCTGAACATACCCATTATCTGGATTATTACTCTCCTCATATGAGAAATTAACATAAATGCTTCAATTTAAATATAAAAGTTATATTAGTCTAAAAGCATTCATGGTTTAATTACATATAGCAAAGTATAATATTTTGATTTTAATTTATTTCCTTTTAAATTTCAAATTATTGCACTATGATTTCTAAACTATTCTAACATTTAACTTAAAATTGAATCTCATTAAATAATTTTCTCTTGATGTAACCACTTCATATCTGCTGCAATAATTAAATATGATAAATGATAATTAAACTTTTCAAGTATTTTAACATATCTACAACATTTTTCTTCTTTTTTGCACTTGGAACTCTTGTGTGGGCCTCTTAATTTCTATTTTACATTAAAATTAGCATTTTCTCTCTATATCTTTCTATGATTTTTTTAATATTCTTGCATCATACTTACAAGTATTCCCTGAATTTTCTTAAGTGTGTTACCCATTCATTTTCATTCTCTCTGCTTAGATAATTTCACTTCAGATGTTACACACTACTTCTTATTTACATTTTTATGAGAATTATTTTATTAGTTATGATTACTTATTCCTGTTGAGGCACTAGCTATTTATTTTGTGAAGGTTAGTGAAGAAAAGGACATTACCCCACTATGCATGTCCAATATATGTCTGTGGTCACATGTGTGCCAGAGATCTATAAATTTAGATCAACACATTTATAGATGACAATGTAATGTTACAAGGTCAAAAAGTTGAACACACCTGCTACACTGTACCCATTTAAATGATATCCATATAGTATCACATATAATTAATATATAATTAAAAGTAACCTATGACATTTAGTTAGGAGAAATTACATGACAAAGGCAATACTTCTCATATTCATCTATCTATTTTTGTATATGTTGAGGGTTAAATATTGAAATAGTGAATTCTAAAACAGAGTAACTAGTACATCAGTTCTTAAAACTAGAAAAACTTCTTTGAAATGTTGATACCTGTTCATTTTCACATGTTCTATTGCACATACTAAGAATAATGAAAAAAAAAAGTGATGAAACAACGAAAGAGAAATATTTTACATCTCCTTCTCTCTCTCTCTGTACCTGTTTCATGTTTACAAATAAATAAATAAATAATATTCTGGTTGTCTGCTCTGGAAGCTCTTAGGTAAAAATTCCAATATACATTCTATTTTTTTTTTTTTTTTTTTTGAGGTAGCATCTTGCTCTAGCCCAGGCTGACCTGGAATTCCCTATGTAGTCTCAGGGTGGCCTTGAACTCACAGCAATCCTCCTAGCTCTGCTTACTGAGTGCTGGGATTAAAGGCATGTACCACCACGTCCAGTTTCAAATCTACATTCTTTTTAAAAAATATTTATTTATTTATTTATTTATTTATTTATTTATTTAAGAGCAACAGTCAGAGAGAGAAAGAGGCAGATAGATAGAGAAAGAACTTGTGACTCTAACAATCTTTCAGGCTCCTTTTTCACAAAATTCCCTGATCCATGCTGGGAGCATTTTAAGTCTACTTTGGTGATGGGCACTTAGGAGCCTCTGGATCTCTGGTTTGGTAGGTTTTGAGTGTTCTTTGTGTCTATCTCCTTCACTCTTGTGTTGTTATTAGGTTAACCAAGAAAGCAGCACCCTTACTCATTTCCGCCATTACTCTATGGTATCAGCTGGGGCCCTGGTGAGGTGCAATGGGCTGATTCTCTCCTCAGGTACTGCATCCATCTGAAAAAGAGAAGCAAATTCTCCAATAGAGAGAGAGGTCAGCACCAGATAAATGGATAACCATTATTATTTTAGATAGAATTTTATAGTTATAGGCCCTCTTGTAGCCCATGATTGGGTGGAAGCTTGATATTGCAAAGCGTGCTTGTTTTTGGATATGGTTCTGACTTGTTTCCCATTTCCACCTATGGGGCTCATTCCACTGAGTGGACCCGTTAGCCAAATCAAGAACAGTTGTGCGCCACTATTGCCATTGTGTAAGCATCACATCAGGTTGTCTGCTGGTGAGAAGCTTAGATCACTTATTGTTTGGACAGTTGTTGGTCACTTTCCCCTAGTCACTCATGTAGCACCTTCTGGTACTAGACATTTTCACTCTCTGGGGACTGACTCTTCCAGATTCCAGCCAGGTCACTCCATGTTCTGTATCAACAGCATATGGTGTCTTCAGCAGTAGGATCTTCCCATTAACTTTTGGTGGGTCATCAAGTGCTCTGACAGAAATCTGTCTTCTTTTGGGAAACCTTGTAGGTCTCTCTGATCAATAGCTCATTGTGGATGTTAACCACATGCTGGTACTGGGAGTTACAGGCAAAGGGACAAAGGGAGAAGAGAGAGAAGAGGTAGAGATAGATAGATAGATAGATAGATGATAGATAGACAGATAGATAGATAGATAGATAGATAGATAGATAGATAGATAGATAGATGGATGGATTCAGGAGAAACTTAAGGTTAGTCTTCATCATACCCTTTCCAGAGCCCTGTGAATTAGGTGTTCCCTTTAAGGAGTTCATGAAGGTTCAACCTTTTAGTCTGTCTTTCAGGATATAGGATGTTACGGTGTCGTTTCAATTTGGGTCCTGTTTTGTGTACCCCCCCTTACCTTCCCCTCATGCCCCACCCTCCCTATTACCCAGTCCTTGAGATACTTATCTTAATTTCTAAATGATTTTGTAGTATCTAAGGGAAAAAAAAAGAACTGGACCTGTGAGATCATGTATATATATATATATATATATATATATATATATATATATATATATCATATTGAAAAGAAAATGCCAAGCATATAAGCAATTATGCTTTTAATAACCTACCATTTGTATATAATACATATGTGTAAATAATGTGAATAAATGTTGCATGTCAATCCTTTCATATTCAAGAGGGAAAGAAAAGAAAAAGGATTGGCCAGGGCACATTAGAGATGTCTCTGTTAGAATTAGGAATATTACGTGTTAGAAAATAGGTTAGTGACTTAGTAACATATCTTCCTTAATTAGGATCAAAATCTCCCATGTCATTCCAAGGGAAACTGAGAATTTACATCATTCACAAGCAAAACAAACATTGACTCCATAGTCAGTCACAGTGGTTCAGGCCTATAATCCCCGAACTTGGATAGCAGAGAGATTACAGTCACATATGCAGGGCTAGTCTGAGTTTCATACTGAGTTCAAGGCAGGCGTCAGATACCAGGTAAATGTTTGACTCAAAACTAGAGAGGGAATAGATAGAATATTTGCATAGTATACCCGAAGCTCTAGGTTCAATTCTTAGTATTTCAAAATACCAGTGACTTAGATGCATTAATTACAAAATATATTTTGGGTTGTTTGCTAAGACTAAAAGAATCATGGTGTAGCTACAAAAATAGGACACTTTGCTTACTAGTAAAAGATAGTGAGAAACTAAGAAAGTGATTATTAGGCTGTATGATTAGACAAAATTCTAGGTGTTTAAATATTTCTTGTATGACAAATTAATAAAAACATAGAGATAGGTCACTAATAATAATAAATAAACATGAGAGCATTTGTCCATAAAAACATCACAAATATATCTGAAGATAACAAAAGTAATCAATTATACATGGAAGAAATGTCTACAGTGATGGAGTAGAAATGTGAGGGAGACTTATGGAAATTAAATTTGCTAAACTATATTTAATTTTGAATAATATAAAATGAAGTTGTTTAATCAAAAAGAACAGAGCAAAATCACTATACTCACAGTGATCCCTGAGTATTAAAGACAATTAGTTTAATTTCTACCCAGCTTCAGCAAAACTACAGAAATAATTATGTTGTAGAACTTATCATTTACAATAATTTAAATGTAAATCTTAATTATTTACTAAAAAGCACACCTATAAAAATCTCAATAGTCTTATCATAAATAATATTTATAACAAATGTTTAAAATTAATCTGTGCTAGTATATAATAATGTCAACATATATACAAAAATTTTTGACAATGATAGGCTGGAGAGAAGGCTTAGTGGATAAGTTACTTGACTGCAAAGGCAAAGAACATAGGTTCAATTTTCCAGTACCCATGAAAGCCAGGTGCATAAGGTGGCTGATGTGTCTGGAGTTCGTGTCCAAAAGCCTTGGCTCTCTACATTAACCCATCATTAAGCTTAATAATCCCATGCCATGGACCCTCATGACCTTGGTACAGTGACTGTACATTCCACATTGCCAATCCAACGACAGTGTTGTTTCTTCATTTGTCATACTTCTAAAATGAGTAGCAGGTGAGCTACCAAAGCTGTTTAGTGGGGAGATCAAGTCCACTTAGAAGAGCCAGAAATTCCTTCTGCATTATTCCCTCATTTAAAAACAGCCTCCCATTGTATCATTACAGAGCCACTGGTCCTTCCTTACTGGGGGTGATTTTTTCAATAACTATGGCTGACAGTTGTAGTCAATGAAAATGAAACATAAGATTTTCAATTCACCTTCATTGTTCTCCATGCCAA
The DNA here is from genome assembly GCA_036365145.1 of Orientallactaga sibirica. Classification (NCBI taxonomy): domain Eukaryota; kingdom Metazoa; phylum Chordata; class Mammalia; order Rodentia; family Dipodidae; genus Orientallactaga; species Orientallactaga sibirica. Next base: position 10,161,494 of record JAEOAD010000024.1, on the reverse strand, counting down.
TTTTCACATCTTTCTTACCCTTCTGTTTCATGTTTTACCTACGCAAAGTACTGTAGGCCATTACTTTTAAATTCATTTTTTCTCATGTTTTCAAGACATGGAAGAACACTTTCTAGCCCAGTTCTGACAAAGTATTCTTTCCCCTCTGAAACAGCGTAAACTAAGCATTCATAATCCATAGTTCTCTGGCCATTTAAAGTCTTTCAAACCCTCACCAAAATGGTCTATCAGTCTCTACTTACAACACAGCAAGGCTTCTTTACTATAAAGTTACAAAGTCTTCCATATTCCTTCTGAAAACCAGTTCTACCTTTTTATACTAATATGGTCAGGTTCCTCACAGCAAGTGCCACACTTCTTGGAACCAGTTTTCTACTGCAGTTACCTTCTCGGTGCTGGGATAAAACACCTAACAAGAAGCAGTTTCTGGTTCATGGGGAAATTTCATGATGACAGTGCAATAAGTATAGAGCAAAATCTGGGCATCCTATCTTGTCACAGCAGCAGGAAAATAGCAAGCATGTACTAACTAGCACTTGCAAGCTGGGCTAATATACATCAAGGTCCATTCTCTCCCTATACTGAAAGCCGGCTAGAAAGCAGGAAGAGTGTGATTAAAGAAAGTATGAAGAAATTCATTGGTTGTTACCCATATTTGAAATTGCCCTGAAAATTTAGAATGTATCTTTAAGAATACTTACATTTGTCATTTATATTTAGAGAATACACGAAGCTACTTTTTCCTTTTTTTTTTTTTTTTCAAGGTACTCTTGCTCACTCCAGCCCAGGTTGACCTGGAATTTACTCTGTAGTCTCAGAGTAGCCTTGAACTCTTAGCAATCCTCCTTCCTCAGCCTCCCTAGTGCTGGGATTTAAAGGTGTGTGCCACCGTGCCCTGATAATATGTTCATTTTAAAGTGTCAGCCTGAAGTTAGGGACACATCCTGTTAGCTATAAAGGACTTTTTATTTTTCTAGTGATCACAAGTGCTAGAACATAAGGTGGCAGCAAGGTCCCCCAGGAGGAAAGCCAGCTGCTTCACAAAAAAAAAAAAAAAAAAAAAAAAAAAAAAAAAAAAAAAAAAAAAAAAAAAAACAGGGAGAAGAATGCATTGGCAAGGTTGATTAATCAAGATTATTTACCTTTGGTTTTCTAGGGTGACTTCCTGATATCATAAATGCAGTCACTGTTTTATTAATTATTGACAAAATGATACATCTATTTTATTTAACTTACTGTTAAGTTCCTCTTGGACAATGGGATTCTCTTGTCTTTCTGGCTTTACAAACCATGTTATCTTATTTTCTTAGAAGCTGTGTAATCAAAATTCAAAATTCCTGGACTGGGGGGATGGCTTAGCAGTTAAGACACTTGCCTGCAAAGCCAAAGGACCCAAGGACACACATAGGCCTGATGCAAAAGGTGGTGCATGCATCTGGAATTCTTATGCAGCAGCTGAAAGCCCTGGCATACCCATTCTCACCTTCTCTCTCTGTACTTCTCTCTCTCTCCCTCAAGTAAATAAAATAAATTTAAAAACATCAAAATTAGTAATTACAATACATGCAGTTGTCTGTTTGGATTTTTCATTATATCATTATATAATCAAGAAGTGAAATGGGAAAATAGCTAAACTTACATGGTTCAGTTTTGATTAGCTTTAATTCTAACTAAAAACTCAAGAAGTCTACATCCATAACCACTTGCTTCTCTTTTTCAGATGGATGTAGAACCTGAAGAGAGTATCAGCCCATCGCACCTCACCAGGGCATCAGCTGAAGTCATGGAATAATTGGGGAAATGAGCGAGAGTGTTGCTTTTTTTTTTTTTTTTTTTTTTTTTTTTGGTTTTGTGAGGTAGGGTCTCACTCTGGTCCAGGCTGACCTGGAATTAACTATGTAGTCTCAGGGTGGCCTCGAACTCTCGGCGATCCTCCTACTTCTGCCTCCCGAGTTCTGGGATTAAAGGCGTGCACCACCACGCCCGGCCTGAGAGTGTTGCTTTTTTGGTGAACCTGATGTTAGTACAGTGGTGAAGGAGATAGACACAGCAAAGACTCAACTCCTACCAAAGCAGAGATCCAGAGACACAGAGACTCCATGACCTCAACATTGAAATAGACCTAAAATGAACCCAACATGGCTAGGGAAATTCACAGAAGAGGGGCGGATTGTTAGAGCCATAAACCAGGTCATTATGCACAGAGACATTGCTTCACCCCCATAATTGATGGCTATCCCCACAATGCAAAACCCACAGTCCCAGAGGGGGGAGGACTGGGAAAAGGCTAATGATGGTACCATCATGTCTGTATACATACTATATAGATAACTAATAAAAATAAATAAATAAACCAGGATTTGGAAATATTTTTTCCATAAAAAATCATCTAACCAGGTGTGGCTGTGCACACCTTTAATCCCAGCACTTAGGAGGCAGAAGTAAGAGAATTGCTGTGAAGCTGAGGCCAACCTGAGACTACAAAGTGAATTCCAGGTCAGCCTGAGCTAGAAGGAGTCCCTACCTCAATCCCCAACACACCCCCTCCAAAAAAAAAAAAAAAAAACATTTAAACTTTGCTGGAGAGAGGGTGAGATGTCTCAGTGGTCAAAGGCACTTGTTTGCAAAGCTTGATGGCCTAGTTTTGATTCCCTGGTACACATGTAAAACCAGATGCACAAAGTGCTGCATGTGTCTGGAGTTCATTCACAGTGACAAAAATCCCTCATGTACCCATTATCTCACTCTGTCTCCCTCTCTCTCTCCCTCTTCTTCTCTCTCTTTCTCTCACTCTCTCTTTCTCTCACTGTGTGCTTTAAAATAAATAAATAAAAACATTTGTAAAAATCATTGAAACTTGACCATTGATGAAAATATGACCAAGAACATGAGTCATTCTCAAACTTGAGACTAGCCCAAGAATTCACTTTTCTCTTCCAAATATAATTTACAAAATAAAAAAATAAGTGACTTGACTAGGGTTTAATTAATTCTTTTGCCCACATCAGTTCTCTTTATTTCGCCCAAAGCAGAGGTAATTAATTAAGATAAAAATAATATAAGATCAGAGGCAATTAAAATAGTATAAATTTTCCTTAATTAAGTCTCTTAATTTGGCAGTATATCATTTTGGCACTTTTTTCATATAGGGCTGAACAAGTTGTCATATAGCTTCAGAAACATTTCTGTACTTTATCTGTGTTCACAAGTGTACTACAGAAGTACACCTTTGTCAGTATAGTGCAATTTCATACATTTGAAAAAAATCATATTAAGTAATTATCAAATAATACAAGCAAAACTAAAGCATTATTTTCTCAAGAAGCAAACAAATATGAATCCATTTTTTGCTTTGAGGGCTGAAGCCCCACATGTTTGTAATGATTTGCATCCTCATTCAAACAGATGGCATGCTTAAATTCTCCAAGTGTTAGCACCTCTCTGCCTTTCCCAGTTCTCTGTCAAAGCAAGCAAGTTGTTTTTGACGAAAAAAAAGCATAATGAATAATTACAAATAAAAGACACAATTTAACTTATCATACTTACATAAAAAACACTCATTAACAAATTAAACTATTAAACTATTAAATTATTTTGACAACTTTATAAGTAAGTTGTAAAACTATGCAAGCTACCAATATAAAAATGATGTATAACTGAATCTGAGCCACAGATTTGTTTTTTTTTTTTTTTTTTTTTCATGTGATTTTGCGAAATACTGATTGGGAAGTATTTAGTAATTCTTAAATTTGGATGAAGTAATGTACACAAATGCCAGAAAGTTAATTTATACATATCATCCTCTCACTTATGATCTTTCTTTCTCTCTTCCTCTCCATCATTTAATCCTAGCACTGGTAAGGCAGAGACAGACCAATCCCTGGAGCTCACAGGTCAGCCAGTCTAGCCTAATTGTTGGACTCTAGGCCAATTAGAGACAATGTATCAAAAAGAAATGGATGGGCTGGATGGATGACTTAGTGGTTGGTTAAGGTATTTGCCTGCAAAGCCAAAGGACCAAGGTTTGATTCTCCAGGACCCACGTAAGCCAGATGCATAAAGTGGAGCATGCATCTTGAGTTCATTTGCAGCTGCTGGAAGCCCTGGCACACCCATTCTCTCCCTCCCCACTTATTCTGTCAAAAATATTTATAATAAAATATTTATAAAAAGAAATGGATGGTATTGTTGAGGAGGATGATATTTAATGTGGTCATCTGGAGTCACCATGAATGCACACATAAATGCATGCTCACCCATATATGCATGCACCTAAACACATAGAACACTCCTACACAGGTGCTCATCTCATGTAAATATTTACATGCAAAAAGTTATGATAATATTGACTATGTAGATTCAGTAATTTAACTCAAAATGAAGATATATTTAAAGAACATTAAAAAAAAATGTATACTGGCCACTGAGCTATGTTCCTGGCTCTTGAGTGCCCAATGCTAAATGAGACCTCTCTGGAACACTTCAAGGCTCGTGAAGAATTGCATAAAAATGGACAGAAAGTATGTAAGAGCCAGGGTGTGAAGAGTAATAGTTTGGGATGGTATCCTCCTAGCACATTCATGACCTCACAGTGCCTTTTCGATGTTACTACCCCCCCAAGAACTGCATAATATTAAAACTGTCAACATTTCACCATAGAGGATGAAGAAGGGCTAACAAAAACATCAATATGAAAGAAGAGCTGCCTTCATGGCCCATAGTTATTGCCAGTACCTACACTGAAGAAGCAGAATAGGGGTGAGAGAGAAGGGACAAAAAGGGATAGCCCAATGAGAACTACAACCAGTTTACATTATGTTCAAATATTAAATTTCCCAATACTTTAAAAAATATATACATAATTGGAAAAGAATAGGGTTTCAGTAGAAAGTAATTGAGAAGCGAGAACTATAGAAAATAATGGCTGTGGGACTGGAGAGATGAATCAATGATTAAGGTGCTGAAAGGGATTGTGAAAGATGCCAGTGCGTGAGATGGAAGGGTCACATGCACACTACAACTCAGTGCAAACAGATAAGCTGTCATAGTCTTTTATTTATTTATTTATTTATTTATTTATTTATTTATTTATTTATTTATTATTAACAACATACTGTCTATGGATACATCATGTGTTGGTACCCTCTTTTCCTTCACCCCTACCCCCATTCCACTAGGAACCCTCCTCAGTGGGGTTTGCTGGTATTCCCCTGGGGGTTGTGGGATATGCATTGTGGGAGCAGCAGCCAGTTTTGAGAGGAAGGCAATGCATCTGGGCCTGATGTCTCAACCTGTGGTTCTTGCAATCTTTCTGCCACCTCTTCTGCAAAATTCCCTGAGCCATGTTGGGTGTGTTTTAAGTCTTCTTCAATGGTGAACTCTTAGTGGCCTCTGGGTCTCTGCTTTGGTAGGTATTGCATATTCTCAACGTCTGTCTTCTTCACACTGGCACAGAATGTCAGGTTCAGCATGGAAGCAGCACTCTTCTCATCTCCCCAATTCCTCTGTGGATTCAGTTGTAGCTTAGCTGAAGTGTGAGGGGTAGTTTATCTCCTCTAGTCTAGCTACCTTCTGAAAGAACAGATTCTCCAATGGAGGGTGAAGTCATCAAAGTTTGAATTGGATAAGCATCATTAATTTAGGGAGAATTTGATGTATGGAACCCCTTTTTTAACCAAAGACTACTGAGAACTTGACACTGGAGCACATAATCTTTGTCTCCATAGGATTCTGACCTGGTTGCCAATTCCAGGTATGAGTTTCTTTACCCTGAGCAGATCTCTTAGCCAATCAAAAAGCTACTGGTTACCCACAAAGGCTGTGTGCCACTATTGCACTGATGTGTATATCCTGTCTGGGTGTTTGCTTCTCAGTAGCTTAGACTGCTGGTTGCTGAGACCATTGCTAGCCACTTCTCCTCTACCCATGCAGCGGTTTCCAACACTAGATAGGCTAACTGTCTGGGGACTGGCTCTCTTCTGGATTCCAGCCAGGTCACTCCATGCTTTGTGTTGGCAACATATGGTGTCTTCAGCAATAGGGTCTTAACCTTTTGCCTCACACAGGTATTCAAGAGTTTGACAAAAACCTGTCTTGTTTTGGAGACTCCGTAGGTCTCACTCATGGTCAACAGCTCATTGTGGGTACAAACCAGTATATAGTACTGGGATTTATAGGCCAGAGGACACTATTTTTTTTTTTTTTTTTTTTTAAAGATTAGGCTTCATCCCATCCTCTCTAGTGCCCTTCTTTCCAGTTGCTCCCTCCTTTCTTCTGCTGAGGGAGTCATTTAGTCTTCAAGGACAAAGACTTCTATAGTACCATTTCATTTTTGGATTTAGTTTTGGATTTTTCTCCACTTTCCCTTTCCCCTCAACCCAAAGCCTTAGAGTTACCATAAACTTTTGCCTATGTTTTCAGCATCAGGCTTGAATCCTCTCCCATAGAGTGAGCCTCAAACCGAATTAGTATCAAGTTTTACACCAACATTATAAATGACATGTTAATATTGCCATAATGGGGGATCTTGCCTTTGTAGCTAGTTGTGTAGCTCACAGAGTACACTGCTGATTATGACTGATGTCTTAAGGCTGCACAGCACACTTTTCGGCACTATGGCAGCTAGTCAACAGCAAGGAGGCTTCCAGTTTGTGCTGCCTTTATTTCTCAGTGTCCTGCAATCAAAGCATTAGGATATTACCACCTAGTTGTAGTAGGCAACCAAGAGCCTTGGAAGTAGCCTGTATTGTTTTGGGGACCTAAAGAATTTTGCTGACCAACACTGGTTTGTTTTCTATTTATATTATTTACTATTTTATTTTTTTAAATTTATTTTTATTTTTATTTATTTTTGGAGAGAGACACAGAGAGAGACAGAGAGGGAGAGGGAGAGGGAGATAGATAGAGATGGGCGCACCAGCAGTCTCTCAGCTGCTATGAACGAAACCCAGATGTGTGCGCCCCCTTATGGGCAAGTGCGGCATTGCACCCTTGTGTCACTTTACATCTGGCTAAACATGGGACCTGGAGATTGGAACCGGGTTCTTAGGCTTAGCAGGCAGGCGCCTTAACCGCTAAGCCATCTCCCCAGCCCATATTTACTATTTTATTTTAAGTTCAATAACTGATGCAATCATGTTTTCTGGTCCGAATAATGTTATATGAGGCCAAATATTACAGAATCTATGTTGAAGAATTGAATTTAAAACACAGATGTGCAGTAAAATTTCTTGAAAGAAGATATGGTATTAAACAAGTATCAAAATATTTCAGTGAATCAGTTTATTGTTTCATGTCATTTTATTTCTCTTACAAGTGATATATAAAAGATCCTAAGCAGCCTAATGTGTAACCTAGTTTTGAAGCAGAATATCTTAATTTACTTAATTGCTGCAACTCTACATCACCATCTAATAGAATAGAAATCATAAAGACAAAAATCCACCCATGCTACCATAAAAAGAAACTGTTCATCATCCCGGTTTAGACAACAGGATCAGAGATGATGTAGACATGTGATTTGAGCAACTTAAAGTAGCATATTTCTTACATTGCTTTCATAGAATACACACAGCGTTTGAATTTACTATATTGATTATACTGACATATGCAATGTTTGACGTTTTCTATTGTTAATAATGACATATGCAACATAATGTTTGTATCCAATTTAGTTTGGAGTATTAAAATAGGTTGGATTTCAAGTCATCATTGACATACACATACAATATTAAATGATCTAGCTGCCATCAGAGAGAGAAAGAAGGCAAACATGTGAACGTGCTGATAGTGGCATTCAGCGCCTGATCCTTATGGATGAGCTAGTTCTTTTTCGGACTGATTACTCTGTCATTCACAGGAGCCTATCTTGTCTGGGGCTATCACACCCAGGCTTTGACACTAACAATAAGATTAGGACCAGCACCGACTGTCACAACAGCATCAGAGCTGGGTATGATAGTAGGGAGCTCACTCTGACACAAAAGCATTTAAATGGAGACCAATCTTTTGGTGCCAAAAAAAGAAATTCTGTCTACACCTGGGGAGAACAGATAGCTGGACTAACGCACATTTGAAATTCACAGCATAAACGTGGTCTGATAGTTATTAGATTATGAATTGATACAATGAATTTATATTTTATTAGATTATTAAAATCTTTGCAAACATTAACGTAGCTTTAATAGACAATAATGAGTTAATATATATGTATATAATGTAAATATAAAACAATATTATATAAGTAATAAATAATACTATTTAAATGTGCATTAATCTGGCTATATCTGGCAAAGTATCATTTCTATCCTGAAGTGCATTTTTTTTTTTTTTATATTTCTTCATCCATATGTTCATTTGATTAGTGTTTACTGCACCAAAGGAAATATTTTCAGATAATTAAAACTATAAAGCCTTTCTAATACTTAAATTTATTGTCCTTTGTTTTGGTCTCAAAATGTATGGACAATATGGAGTTATTTACTTCATGTCCATATTCTGTGCTTTATGTACAATAATAATTAAAATAGCATTAAAGAAACACTAATAGCTGTTGGTTATCTCTTGAAATGTTACCACTCACTGGGGATCTTGTGCCATGACACATTTGTCTCATAATGCTTCTGAGGATCAGGAGCCCAGATGTAGCTTAACTGGGATTTTTGCAAGTGTGGTTTGCTAATTATTAGATTATTGACACTGAAGCACTTAGGGATTCAATCATGATGTTAGCTGGGCTTCATTCTTATCTGGAGACTTTCCTGATTCTTATCTCTGCCCAATAGCATCCAGATAGTTGTGATAATTTGTTCCTTTTACCTGATAGGAACATTTTCTGAGTTGTAAGCTGGAAGCAGTCTGACCTAGAGGTAACCCCTGGCTTTTTGTCATGTAGACAAGTGGCATATGGCAGCACAAAACCTCAAAGGTAGTGAGGAAGTTTTTCTCATCAAGTCTGCTAATATTGAGTCCTATGGATTGTCACCTGATTCATAGATTGCTATGCTATCACTTTTGCTAAATTTTGTTCCTTCAAATCAATTCCTTTTGCACTGAATGATGGGGTACAGTGGGGATCACCACAGGCGTACCTTGTGCAACGATTATGGTGTTTTTTTGGTTTTGATGAATATGACTTTGATTTTCAAAGCGGTGAGAAAAGTAAACTGATATAATGCACAGTGTATTCTTAGAGCAGGAATGAGATTATAGAACAGAAGAATATTTAGATCATAAATTCCCCAGAGATGAAATTCAGCCAGATCTGATTGGAACCTTATCTCATAGTTGAACCATTGTAAGAAATGTGGGTGTTCAAAAAGTAATATATTTTTTTAGTTGTTCTAGTTTATTTTTTATTTATTTATTTGAGAGAATGGGGGAGGGAAAAAGGGTGGGAGAGAGAATGGGAATGCCAGGGTCTCCTATCCACTGCAAAGGAGCTCCAGATATATGCCCCACTTTGTACATCTGTCTTACATGGGTCCTGGGGAGTCAAACTTGGATTCTTTCACTTTGCAGGCAAGTTCCTGAATCACTAAGCCATCTCTCCAGCCCTAAAAAAGTAATAATAATATTTTAAGCATAATGTATGAAATCCTTAAGGACAGAAGCACTGCATTACATTTGTTCTTCCAAAGTGGCTTTCCATCCTTCTGGACCATGCTGTGTGCATCAGCATCACTTCATGCATGGTGTAAGTGGACTAATTTTTGGTCTACATCCCACTTGGTTTGGCCAAAGGGAGACACATGACAATTACCTAAACAAAGAAAGGGAATACAGTCAGCTAATGATGTCCTCAATTAAATGCCCCAAATGCCTACTTGTTAGTTATTCCTCTGCCTGTTTTTCAGTGACAGTGTGCTGTTCCTGAAATTGTTAATTATGCAATTAGGCTTTGTCATGTTTCCACATATATATATATATATATATATATATATATATATATATATATATGGAAAGAAACTGGAATAAAATTGTTTATAACCAGTAGAGTAGGTAAAATCAGTTCTCAGTTCTCCAAATTTACATAGAGAGGTATGTTTCATATAGTGTGGAGGCTCCTGAAAATAGGAAACCTGAAGATATCATATTTAGAGTTTAGACATATTGGTGGGAGCACTGGATATTATTCTCTAGGGAAGTGATTTGTACTGTGGAAGAAAAATGAATAATAGGCTGTGAGAAAAGTTGAAGTCTCCATAAGAAACTAGAAAATGGCTCAAGAAGTGATGAATATGTAAATATTTATGGAACGATATATCATCTTTAATTTTCAAGTCAAGTTTATGAATAAATTATCCTTTAACAAATTATATCACTGCTCTTATAGAAGAGTACAAATAAAGATTTTTCTCTCCCATTCTTTGTTCAAGTTTTATAATTTATTTTATATCTGTTTCCTAATGGGATCTTGTCTGGCAGAGTTGGACACCAGTGAATTTACACTGAACCCACATAACCCAGTGCACATGGATATGCTATTAGTTACATTCATATATGTTCTGAACGAAGGAAAATTAACTCATTGTCTTCAACAAATTCAAGGGTCTCCTACACTAGCTAGATGCAATATTTAACATGATAATCAATGAGTTCAGCATTCCTTTGTGACTCAAAAACATTTCTATGAATCAAAAACAAAGATAAATATTTATTCTATCATAATCTATTGATTTTTTTTCTAGGTGACATTCTTCAGATCAATATTCTATACCTTCATCTAGACTATAATAGGAATATCAAAATTTAATTTTCTAATAAAGTATTTTTCAATTTATGGATTTATAAGTATGAAATATAAAATTAATAGATGTGATAATAATAAATACTGCATTATGCATTACCTTATCCTTTATAAAATCATAAGTATATTACTTTCTCATTTCTTTTTACAATCACACAGAATAAAACATTTCACAAAGTCATTTCATTTATGTTGGAGCCTTAAAACTTGGCTCAGCCCAATTTAATGTGGTTGCATTGATGTGGGCTCTTTTAGACATGGGCTATAAAACACCTTGTTCTATTGGCAATTCTCTTTTAGCCTGGTCTTTAATGAGCTTGTGTCAAAGACTTATGGAGAAACAATTCTAGATCAACATGTGTAGGATATGTGCCATGTGTAGTTTTTACAATGATTAAATTATCACAGGAGTAGGAAAAAGAACTTTGAACTTTTAGGCCTCTTTCTAAAGAGCAACAAGTAAAGAAAATCAACTAAGTACTTAACATGTTTACATTCACCTCCCTTTAATAAGGCACAAATGTACTGATAAAACTATGCAGCAATTGAATAATTAATAAAGTAATTAATAAATTAGGTCATGCAAAATTTCCTTAATTTCAAAGGATAATTGATGCATGTTCACATAGGCAAATGCTTAAATGTTATGTTACTCTGAATAAATTAAATGGAAATGCCCAAGAATCTATTGTATATTTCTCAAAAACAAGACAGAGGCCTCTTGAGATATATTGTTCAAACTCAATGTCAATGTTTCCTCATGAGCCAAAGGCTTCAATATGGCCTATAGTCAACTTTTCTTCAACCGATTTATTTCATTTGACATTCTTTTGCATGTACTTTCATTTAATATTTATTTTAGTCCATCGCAATGAAATTGAGCATAGCAAGAACTAATGTAAATTCTCATTTATTTACATAATTTTTTTTGTTTTGTTTTATATACACCATGAAACTTGGGCTGCAAAACTTTCTTAGTGGTTTTAAAGGTACTTGCTGGCAAAGCCTGATTCTTGGGTTTGATTCCCCAGTACCCATGTAAAGCTAAATGCAAAACAGGGTACATGAGTCTGGGTTTCTCTGTAGTGGCAGGAGGCCCTGGTGTGCCCACAATCACTCTGTCTTTATTCTCTTTTTCTCTCTCTCTCTTTCTGTTTCTCAAATAAATAAACCATCACTCTAAAATTTTTGCTCTTATTCTTCTGAAATAATTATTCCTATATATTGGTATAATTCATAGATAAGGTAATATCTCTATTAGGGATTTTATAGCTTTTTTTGATTGTTTTCCCTTTTCCTAATATACAAAGGAGAAAAAAAAAAAAACAGAAAAAAACATGTAGTCCTAAATATATGGGATCAGTTATAGGAATTCAATGAAGTGAACACTCTAATTATAATAAAAAGATATAGTAGATATTCAAGTTTGTCATGATTGAAATATTGAAGCTGGGTTTATAGTGCACACTTGGAGTAGGAGGATTCAGAGTTCAAGGCTACTTTGCATACATAGCTATTTCCTGAGACTCTGCCTCCAAAAATAAATAAATAAATAAATAAATAAATAAATAAATAAATAAATAAATAAATAAAAAAAAAAAAAGGAAAAAAAGAAAAAAAGAACAACAAATAGAAAAATTGAGATATTGAATGTTGATGCAGATAAAGAATGCTGACTAAATTACTGAATAAAGATCACACAGAAACAATAGAAAACAGTGAAAGGAAATTTAAGATGGGTTCAAAGCAAGCTATTTCATGCCCAGTTGCTTTATAAGACTGTGGCAGGATTTTCCTAACTGCATGTGGAATAAGTACTTCTAACCTTTGAATGAAGATGAGAAAAGCTCAATATAGTTGTCTAAATTAAAGCTCTTCCCATTACTATTGACAATGGTATTATTCTCAATAATACTCTGGCAAGATGCTCTGAATACCTCTTCTTTGCATTTCTTTAGAGATGCTATTGATGTTAACCACTTGATACATGTAATTAATTATCCCTCCAAAATAAATGAGGCTGTGTGTGTTTGTCTTAATGATTGTTCTTAATCTCTTTCTCAATGATTGTGGGGAATCTTGGAAGAAATTTCTGTGGAAAATAGTCATTTAATTAACAACTCTCATAAAATCTTTTCACTATTTATATGTAGCGTTAGCTATGCTTTTTACATAAAATTATAGAAATCAATCTATTACTCCACCCTGAAATATTTTGAGAAGTCTTAATATGTTTCTTGTGAAGAAAAGAATCTATAAGCAGATATCTGAGTGATAATATGTGCCAAACTATCCATGGGATAATAGTCAATACAGCAGTAGCAACTTGAGTTATTGTCTGATAATTGAGGAAGATGCTCAGCCTTCCCACGGAACTGGGGTGGTGAGGTTGGGAGCCAGTACAGTTATAACAGAGTAAGAGGGTGGCTGAGCAAAACATATACTGGAATGACTCAGCTATTAAATTCTGAGTCATGATTAAAATCAATTTTATTCTGAAATGGAAATATTAGGAATATCTTAGCTGAGATACAATGACTTCTGTATAAAAAATAGAGAATGTAGAAACATGAAAGTGTCTGCAAAAGGGGCAGATCCTATTGTATTAGCTAGAGAAGAGGAGTAGGTGGTTGAGGTGAAGGTGGTATGAGAAATCTGCAGGCTCTTGATATGTATCAGAAACAGAGGCAACACTGCTCCTTAATGGATTTAACCAAAAATAGAAAAAGAAGTGCTTAAAACAACTGTGTGAATGCAGTTGAACATAACTCAGACATGGAAAATACTTACAGAGATGGAACAGAAGAAGATATGAACAAAATGTGGAAATATTTCTTTGGATATTGATTGTATTAAGACGTTCAAATGATGTGGTTTACAAAGCAACTAGATGCATGTATAGTATTCAGGAAAATAGTAAGTATTTGAAATGTATAGCACTGAAATGTGACTAAAAGACTTGAGTATAAAGCTCTTAATGAAAATATGGTATAATTGATTGGAGATGGAATGTGAAAGTGGATAGCTGAAGTTCCAGAGGTTCATGAGTCCAACTAACAAAATGTGTTCTTCTGATTGCTTGTATTTCCTCAACAGATTGAGAGATGAGGTTGTAGGGGAAAGATTGTTCCAAAGAAGGATACTAAAGATTTACAATATGTAAAATATAGGGATGTCAGAGTACACGGTAGAATAATGACTAGCTAATTATAGCAGGATTGGCAGTCAGCATTAAGAGTCTATGCAATGTTTGTACAATGAATTTAAAGCTTGGGCTTTTTTCGTTATCTCTGTATAACTCATTGGCAGCAAATAAAAGGGAGACAGTAAATTATAAATCATTATTTTTTAACCAAAATATTTTTTGAGAAAATAAGTGATAAGATAGTTGCATCCATATGGTAATATAATTGTTCTTAAATGATGAAAAACTAAATGAGGGGGTAGGCAGAAATGGTAGGTGAAGTGGATTTGAGTTCCTGGTGGAATTCTAAGTGATGGAAATGTGGACCTTCTAAGTATGAGTGTGAGGTCATGCTTTGAGGTTTTAAGTGCCAGATTTGTTAAACTCCAAGTTATGAGAGCTCGCTGCTCTCAAGATCTTCTGGATGTGAGCATGGGATAAATGAAAATGATCAAACATTAAAAGGAAAAGATAAGACAGACATGTAAACAGACAGAAATGGAATACATAGGACTCTATTTTGAAGGAACATTACAAGAATAAAAGGTAAGAAAAATGAATTATATAACTATCATATTAAACTTAAACATAGCTTCTTATATCTCCACACCTCATCAACATTATTTTAATTTTTAAAACTCAGTTATTTCATTTGGTTCTTGATTTTGAACAGCCACCATGGCCTCAAGGGATACTTCTAGAGGGATAGATTGTTCCAATAGCAATGGCAGAATTAATAGGCTAATTATATGATTCAGGCAGCAAAAAAGCTTCAACATAAGTTGAGGTAGGTGACTGAAACATTGACGGGGTGGTCAACCAAATAGAATAGATAGTAAGTTGTTCTTTTCAGTTAGCAGAAAAGAAGCTATGATAGCAAGAGAAACAGTTATTGAAATTTCAGTAAGGAGTAAGGAGAACTCTTATTCCATTTCCTGACTCTACCGATATGTGAATTTAGCATGCTGTTGACAGAATAGGAGTCTCTCCCAGCTCTTGGGTGGGCAAAATCTCAAGAGCTGAGAGGCAACAAGGTCTCAGCCACACAGAACTTTCACTGATTCAGTGGCCTCCATACTCTTGTCTTATGAATTCTATGAATGAATTTCACAGATGATTAGGTAAGATTTAGAGAGATTTAATTATAGTTTAGGAGTTGGAGAGTGTAGAGCTAAAGGAAAGGCAAGAAATGCAGGGCTTCTGCTTAGCTGGGCTCCCAGGAAATGGGAAAACCCACGTAGAGAACTAGAGAACTAGAGTGGGGTCATTTTTGGGAAGTCCCTGCATGGGGATACTGAGCTGGTCAGCTCAGTCTGGACATACGATGTCTGTGGTGAGGTACTCTAGGAAGGGGCAATCTTCCAAGGAATATGAATCCTCCAGGAAGTGTGTAACAGTCTCAGAATGTGGTGATTATCTCTCCTAGGAAAGGAAAAGTCCTCTTCTAGGGAAGAGGTGAGAAGAAAAGGCCAGACTCATATGTCATTTCTGACCTCTAACCAACGGGAGTGACCCACACTGTCTCTATACAGGCTTAAAGTCATTTCTCTTCTTTGGAGAGAGGAAGTTTGTTATCCCTAAACTGTCTCTCTATCATATGTAACGTACAGGAGAATAAGAAAAACAACAACTAAGATCATGTATAAATGTTGAAAAGGCTATAATAAACAACTTATAGCCAGATTTGTTTTTTTTAATATATTTTTATTAGTTATGTATATAGTATATATACAACCATGATGGTACCATCATTAGCCTTCTCCCTGTCCTCCCCCTATGATTAATGTGGGTCTTGCCTTATGGAGGTAGCCATCAGTTATGAGGGAAAGGCAATGACTCCGTGTATAATGACCCAACTCATGGCTCTAACAATCTTTCCTCCCTCTCTTCTGTGAATTTCCCTGAGCCATGATGGGTTCATTTTAGGTCTATTTCAGCGACTAGGTTTTGTGAGTCTCTGTATCTCTGAATATCTGATTGGCAGGGTTTGAATGTTCTTTGTGTCTATCTCCTTCGCCCTTGTGCTGGTACCACCTTCACCAATGAAGCAACACTCTTGCTCATTTCCTCTATGACTCTATGGCTTCAGCTGGTGCCCTGTTGAAGTGTTGATGGGCTGATTCTCACCTCAGGATATGTGTCCCTCTGAAGGAGAGAAGCAGATTCTCCAATAGAAAATGAGGTCAGTGTAAGATACATGGATAATCATTATTATTTTAAAGAGAATTTAATAGGTGTCGGCCCTCTTGTATCCCACTATTGGTGGAAGCTTGATATTAGAGAGAGGGCTCATTTTTGGATATGGTCCTGACTTGTTTCTTGTTTCCAGGTATGGGTTCAGTTTCACTAAGCAGATCCATTAGCCAAATCTAGAGCAGGTGGTTACCCACCATGGCTGTGTCACTACTGCACTTGTGTGAGCATCACATCAGGTTGTTTGCTGCTGAGTAGTTTAGACCATAAGTTGCTTAGACAGATGTTGATCATTTTTCCCCAGTCACTTATGTAGTCACCTTCTGGCACTAGACAAGCTAAATGTCTGGATCTGGCCTTTCAGATTTGGTTTTTTAAAAAGTTCCCAGATCATTAAATAAAATAAAATACCTTGAGTAAATGAGGATTTTTTCTGCTTACAGAGTTCCAGAAGATCCTGTGTTAGATCAACTTGTAAGAATGAGAAATCAGTCCAAATAAGAGATATGTAAAGATGGAAAAAGATTGTTCCTGTCTTGAATTTCTAAAGGGAACTGAGGTGTGAGAGGTTTCACGCTGAATCACCTAACATTATTCACTTTTTTTTTCCTTAACTCTAAAATGTAGGCAGTTGTGGTTATTGAGGAGTCAAATTATGAAGACTAGAGGATGTATTACCTTGAAGGAACTTGTAGAATTCTGAAGGCTTGTTCTTAAATCCTGATTGGTATGAAGGCAAGACTATAGAATATGTTCAAAATCAAAAAGAAAAAATTGAACTTTGAAAAACTGAAATAAAAATATTTAATTAGGTGACTAGTTATATGAGAAGCTGTCTCCAAATTTAATGTAAAATTTACATTATTCATTGTCTTTTTGTTGGTGAAATTCTTTCCCTGGGGAGATGAGAGCACTAGTTAATTCCCTCGAGATAGGGCAGAGATACAAAGCACCTTTGCACCAAGACCTGGTTTGTTGACCCACTAAGTTTATTGGGGTTGCTTATAGAACAGGCTGAGGAGCTCCTTAGAGGAGTAGAGGTGATTCAAAGGCAGCTGCATCCCTAAAGAACCCACATAGCAGAGGGGACAACACATGGAAACTGCATCTCTGCAGCTCACTGCACAAAGTGAGCTTGGCTATTCAGTCTCTTCAAAGCACTTGTTGAAACTATATAACCTTCGGGGGTGTCTTGGGACTTCTTTATCAGATTTGTCCCAAGTCTCCTGAGCTTCCTCATGCCCCTCAGGAAAGAATGATTCTATTAAAAGAAAACTGTTACAAAATACTGTTCAGAGTTTACTTCCTAACAGTTGTTTACTGCTTCTGTAACTTTTTTCTTTCCCAGACTTGTTGACCTGAGTCACCACTCTCCCATCTTTAGGAAGGAACAATATAGTTTTAAGGAATTTACTATGTAACACTTTTAAAAAAAAAATTTTGAAAAATGCCTTCCTTCTTATCCCTGTTTTTCTTTCCCTTAGCTTTATATTACATTACTTTACATTACAGGGCTACTTAAGAATAGAAAAAGAGAATAAGAACTAACATTTTTGTTTATGGTACTATTCTGATAAGGAATATAGATAGATTACATTCTTACCTGTAGGGTAAACTGAAGTGTTGTATTATTGATGTTATTCAGGGATCAAGCCAATATTAATTTGATCAAAGACAAGCAAGCAGATCTTATATTTCTTAGTAGGGCAAGTGAAACAGTACATATATAGGTTTTTATTGTGTCTCAGGAAACTGTAAAGATCAATAGAATAAATGGCCAAAATATATCCAGTGTAGTGGGGCCAAACACATTTATTTAATAGTGTTGGAATTTTATCTTCAAGAAATAGATTTACAGAAAATAGTCATGCACAATTTATCCATTCATGATTTTACTTTTTCATGGGCTAGCATGCCTACATAGTGGGTTCATTCAAGTCAGTTTTTCAATAATATATCATTAATTGAGGCTGGAAAAGGGATTAAATAAAAAAAAAATTCTCTGTCCTGCTCCACATTCAGGCCAATGTGGGCTGGTATAGTTAGGCACAGAACAAAATATTGTCACTGTTATTAGTTTATTCAACAATTTCAAGTTCACCAACAGTCGTTCTATCTGTCCTTTTTTATTTTCATTTTAATGTGAGGAAATTGAGATCTATTGAGATGCATTACATCTGTCACCTATGTAGACACAACTTTTCAGTACCCTGCAATATAATTATAACAGATACATCTAAAATTGATTGGAGGTGCTTGTAATTTCCAGTCAGTGGGTTCCATTACCATACACTAAAACGTGAAATGTATTCATATAGATAGATAGATAGATAGATAGATAGATAGATAGATAGATAGATAGATAGAAGTGTATTAATTATCTAATACTTAAAAGAAAATTTAAATATATCCAATATTAGGATGGAGTGAGACAGGAAAAAATATATGTGAAATGTAATATAATAACCATATAATATATTACTAATTGATTTTGAAGCATACTAGAATTACTTAGTTAATAAAAACCCAACATAAAATTTCATTTTATGTCATATTTAAGAGGACTCATTAACACTTAAACTTTTTTCTTAACACTTAAACATTATTCTTTTACTCCAACATATATTCTTAAGGAGGTCTGTATCATTGCTCAGAAATTGTACCTAACTCTTTCATAGCAGAGATTCGTTCACATTTTTACCAACAACTTGTTTTTAATAATGGGCATTATGAAAGTGAAAGGATCGTTCAGATACTACGCACTTCATAGGTTAAATGATATCAGAAGTGACAAAAATACATGATGAATATATACAATATAATAAGATGCAAAATATTGTTGATCAAGCATCAGAGCTTTTGAAACACTAATCAATGGAATGATTTTACTCCTATTAGAGATTATTTCCTTTACAAATCATAAAGCTAGTTATTGCTCATTTATTATTACTGTGTTGAGAATTCTAATCTTGACTGTATCTCATCCTATACCATTAATCTTCAGAATGTTTTGAAAAAGAAATTTAATATGAAAACAAATTAAATTTTAACATTTATCAAGGATAGTTAATGATAGAGCAATTAAGATTTATTTTATGTTATCCAGGCCATTCTAAGAGTTCATTTATGATAATATCTTCCTATACAAATAATAGTCACCTTATATATTGTACAACTCTGTCACAAACTCATATATCATCTAATCCTTATGCACATTACACATTATGTACTGAAATTTCCAGTATACATAAGACATTCATGTTTATACCTGGCATCAGAAATAAAATTTACTCTTAGTTATGTAATTCCATTTCTCTTTTAAAATTAACTATCAGTTTTTGAACTTGAAATTTAGAAATTTAAAGGCTTGAATTTCTTTATTGGCTTTAAAACATCCAAATTTATTCATGACAATTCTGTGCATATATATATATATATATATATATATATATATATATATATATATATATATATAATGTATTTTTATCATACTCATCACCCAATATCTTCCCTTGCCCCTTCCATTCCTACTGAGTTCCTCTTCTTAACTAATTCATTCCTGTTTTCATGTCGTATTTACACATTCATTCATTCATTCACTTTTTAACACACTGAGAAAACTCAAGGTTGCTTACATGAGTATGGTTGGGAAATCATTTACTGGATTATGGGCAACATAACAGTGGCTAAACTACTGAAGAATATAGCTACATCTTTTCCAGCAACCATTAAATAGCATTAGTTCATGGAAGGAGAGGAGTCTCATGAGCACTCATCCAGCATGAAATGTTCACAAGTTCAGTCTTATTTAGGTAACAACAGCTTTTGTGATTTGATGAGTGCAATAGGCATGTTGTGTCTAGAAGACAAAGTTTCACAGCATTCCTTCCCATCCTCTAGCTCTTAATGCTCTTTCTACCCCTCTTCTATTATGTTCCCTGAGTGGAATTGCAGACTTCATTTAAGATTGCTTTCATGAAACATGCCACAATTTCAACAGCTATTATGAACTTAAGTGCTTTAGTTTACAATTTTATATTATAAGTGTAGAAGTATTGATTTATGCTGATTTTAATATTCTTTTAAACATTATTCTTTGTATCTTCATTTTATATTTTACTAGGTTTGGTGTTGTATATGGATTCTTTTTAATAATAACCTGATTGAAAATTTCCATATCCTTTTGTATATATAAAATATCTACAATATATATAATTATGGTTTATTACTGAGCAAAATAGACATTATTCTATATCAATAAATGAATTAATAATTTTATATAAAATATTTAAGTGTTACAGAGTATGGTCACAAAGTGCCATTTAAAGTTCTGCCAGTCTTAGATAACATACATGGTAACTAATTCATTTGCATATATACATGTGTATGTAGTTAAATATGGGGAATAGGTAATGTATTCTTTGTACCACATCTTTATTTTGTTGAAGGTAATGATGTGAATATGTATCTTTGTTAATATGTATACAATGAAACAAATATAGGAATTGATAACATATGAAGGTAGTTCTCCTTTAATCATTATTAACAAGGAGACATTATTTCTTCAGGGTACTATTTTTATTCTCTCTAAGGTAAAATATTTTTTTTTTCTTATTTCAAATGTGCAGAGGCTCCTTTCAATATCACCTTTATAGGTTGATTGATTTCATAGCTCTCTTTCTCTCCTTCTCCCTCTCTTTCCCTCCCTCTCTCTTTCTCTCTCTGTGTTACTTGTTTTCTTCTATGTAGCTGCACAATTTGAAACATTGGAAGGAAGAGGCTCAAAGGAAGTTTAAGGATATAGTGATTATGTGGTCAGCCAGGGAAACTTTGATATTTAAGCACATACAAAAGCAAACAAGGACAAAGGTTTTTTTGTATGTTTGTTTGCTTTATATTATTTTCTTAAAGGGTCAGTCCCCGTGATTATATAGCCCCCTTCAATATATCTATGATTTTGCTTGCATCCTCTTAAGACTAACTTAGGTCAAATGAAATGCAAAATTAGTTGCTAGACAATTTGCCTAAGCATCAACTATCCAATCTTCACTTAAAAAAAAAATGCATGCCATGTTAAAACTTCTGTTCTGTGGAAATAAGCTTGGAGAAAAGAGACCTTCAGTTTCCAGGTGGTCAAAATGAAGCCATAGTCTGGTACTTCCCTTCTGGTCAAACACAATAATACTTATGCATTCTAATTAAGTACAATTTATTTATTTTCTCCATGTTTTAGTATGCCATATGCTCAGATGTTTCCAGTATCTTAACTAACCTACATGGCACTGCATAAAACTCCTATTTTCCAAGAGAACATAACATTAGTTGGAAAATTGGTACAGACTACTTAACTGAATCTAGTCCAAATTAATAAATCTATCAACATTGTTTAGAAGTCATATTAAAGTTCACTGTTCTTTAGTAGTAAACTGATGGAGAATAATGATTTTAGCTTTATGGGGCATGAAAGCAGTATACTTCAATTCTTAAACTAGCTTTCTTCACTTACTTTTTTTTTTACCCTCATTGGTGACTTCAAATATATTTTTATTGAGAACTTTAATACATGAACTGTTGTGGTCAGGTTCACATTGCTGGCAGCAAATAGCTGACCAAGAGCAGCTTGTGGGAAGAAAGGGTTTATTTTGGCTTAAAGATTTGAGGGGAAGCCTCCTGATGGCAGGGAAAATGATGCCTTGAGAATAGGGTGGACTTCACCTACTGGCCAACTCAAGTGGACAACAGCAGCAGGAGAATGTGCCAAACACTGGCAAGAAGCTTGCTACAATAAGCATAAGCCCACTCGCAATAATACACCGCCTCCAGGCGGGTCCACTTCCCAAATAGTCACCAGCTGGGGACCTAGACTCAGTCACATAATTTTATGGAGGACACCTGAATCAAACCACCACATTCTCCTCTTGCCCCCATAAACTGAAAACCATACATGATTTAAAGTGCAATGTATTAAGTCAAACATTCAAAGTCTCTATAGGATTTGTGTCAGTTCCAATGATGTTCAAACATCCCCATAGTCCAAGATCTTTTAACTAAGCAGTCATACAAAAGAGAGAGAGAGAGAGAAAACAAAACAAAACAAAACAAAACAAAACAAAACAAAACAAAACAAAACAAAACAAAAAAACATAATTGCACAGCATAAACATTCACTCTGCAAAAAATGGCCTTGGTCATACTTGGGCATAGCAAAGGAATATTCAATACTTTGTGGCCATCCCATAGACCTGGCATCTCCACTGGATCATCCTCTTGGCTCCCTTGGGTCTCCATGCAGCTAACCCAGCAAGCCTTCTTCCCATTGCCCATAGCCATTTCCAAAAATAAATAAATAAATAAATAAATAAATAAATAAATAAATAAATAAATTGCAAATTCAATGACCCTATCTTTCCTGAATTTGTTGTACTCCTATAGTACCAGGTGGGCTACCAACTTATTAATACAGGTGGGAATAAAACTGAGTTTGAAGAACAGGACACTCCTTCAGCATTCAGGCTCCTTCAAAAAAGTCTTCATTCTTCCTGTTGTCCCAATCTCAGTGGTTGTAATCTCTCAAGCAGTTGCAGCTGGACTGGTGGCAGTTTCAGTCCAGAGATTTCCTTTAATTCTGTGAGCTATCCCTCTCCTCACATCAGTCCATTTCTACCCAATACAACCAAGCACCACTTTTCAGGAAATAGGCAGGCAGAATGCAGCAAGCCTCTCACACAAACTACTTCTAGCCCAGTCCAGACAAAGCTCTTTCACATCCTAAGTGAAGCCTCACAGTCCATAGTTCTCACTTAATTCATGTCTTTCAACTCTGACCAGAAAAGTCCATCAAGCTGTACTTACCATCACTGCAAAGCATCTTTTAGGCCAAAGTTTCAAATACTTAAACTGTCTTTTTACAAATAGGTTTCAAAAGGCCAGAAACCTCACAGTCGGGTTTCTTGCAGCAACAACCTAACTACCTGGTTTCAGTTATACTGTTGCAGTCAGGGTCACGTTGATGACAGAAAATGCGTGACCAAGAGTAGCTTGTGGGAGGAAAGGTTTATTTCGGTTTACAGACTTGAGGGGAAGCTCCATCATGCCTGGGGAAAACAGTTGCATGGGCAGAGGATGGACATCACCTCCTGGCCAATAACATATAGACAACAGCAGCAGGAGAGTGTGCCAAACCCTGGCAAGAAGAGACTGGCTATAAGACCGAAAAGCCCACCCCCCAACAATACACTGCGTCCAGGTGGCCCACACCTTTAATCCCAGCACTTGGGAGGCAGAGGTAGGAGTATTGCTGTGAGTTCTAGGCCACCCTGAGACTACATAATTAATTCCAGGTCAGCCTGGATCACAGTGAAACCCTACCTTGAAAAAACAAAAACAAAAAAAAAAAAAACAAAAAAAAGTAGCAATAATCAAAAGAAAGAAACATATACATTTAGAAGGCAAATGTATGGGCTTAACATCTCCATTTAAACAAAGAACAGTGGTATCTATACTTTTTCAGAAGCACTTCTATGCATGCTCCATCACACAAGCTGGCCTTTGCATTTTATCCCAACTTGCCTCCAGAGATCATTATACTTCACTTCCAAACTATTTTATTTTCATAACATTCTGGCCATCCTATGCAATGACTATAGTCTCTTATCTTTCAATCTTGCATTGTGTATTATTTTCACTATTGTCATTTTTCCACCTTCTTGCATCCTAGGCTTTTTGCCTTCACTATCTTCTGTCTGTCAAATGACTTCACACTCTGACTTCCCTCTTTATTCAGGATTGATTTAATTGTGTTCCTCACAGTCAGACTGGTTTAGCTCAACTTTCTATGTAGGACACATATATACCAGTATAGCTGACATCTGTAAAAAATGAATTTGCAACATTGTTTATGAGTCTAATTTCATGGTTGCAAATATCAAAGTCTGTCAACCAATGTCATTATAAACAAATGACATTATCCATGTAAATTTAGTAGGCTTTATTTCTTTTAAAAATTATCTTTCTATTTCCCATCAAAAAATGGATGGTACCAACATGTACTGTTTACACATTAAGTATGAGCATAACTAATTGTGGTGGTTTGAATATATGTCCCCCAATATATTCAGTGTTTTATTAGCTTATAGTCTGCATCTGCAGTCACCTTGATAGAGGCAATGTCACTGGGGGGCCAGTCTTAAGGTGTGGTGGTGGGTTTGAGATTGCATTGTAAAGATATGCAAAGTGTGCCTAATAGGAGTTCCTGAAGAATGCTGGGCTTTTGGCTGTAGTTTTTCTCAGTGTGCTGTGTGGCTGGTTGGTTTTTCTCTCTTGCTTGGTCCTGTGAGAGCAGGCCACTTCTCCTGCCATTATGGAACTTCCCCTGGATCAGTAAGCTTCAATAAATAATATCCCTTCCTCCATAACTGTGTCTGGTCTGGAAGTTCATCTCAGCGAACCTGAAGCTGTCTGCTACACTAATAAAGAAAAACCTAAAAATTTCCAGAACCAAAATTTTACACAGAAATGTGGTAAGTAGATACTTTATTGGAAATAGAAAATAAAATAATCTAAAATGAATTTCTATAGCACCACAAATAAAAATATAAGATGTCTAATATTTGCTTTGTCATTAGCTGTGATGGAAGATTGATCTTAGGCCCCAAAGGGGATGTTTTAACCTTAAGTACGATGCAAACCATTTTTCCCAGACACAGACCTCAGAAAGGTTTAGGAAATATGTATCAGTCAGAACAAAGTAGGGAAACTGATGGAAAATGAGTAGCCACTTCTTAGTGAAGGAACAAGAGCACACTGAGCATTACTTCTGAAGGTCTAAAAATGAAGTCCCATGTATAGGAGCAAACATTTGCTTTTTTAAATTGCAAAGTTCTTTCAGGGTAGAGAGAGAAAAAGTTATAATTTTACATCTACTTCCAATTATGTTGATGAGTACAAGTATGATTTGAGCAGTATGAACAAACTCTGTTCTATGAGGAGAGAGGCTACCTTTGTGCAACATTCATCTTGAACTCACACTACACATATGCAGGTATTAAGCCCTAGTGAACACCACAGATACTACACCATCTAGACCACAAGGATCCTTGAAGGTCTCTGTTTCATTCATGTCAGCCAAGGTACCTTTTGTAATGTAAAAAAAAAAAAAAAAATATTTGAGTAGATCATTTTATTTTCACAAGTAGGTTCTTTGGCCTATTAAGGTTTCCACAATTGCTTATGGAAGGCAAAATGATGGTTGGTCTCTGAATGGAATCAACAAAAAGAAGTAAAAAGATAGAAAATGTTATAAAATATTAAAATGCTTTCAAATTTAATAGTACAACTAATTTTAATTAGTACACTTTCCATAAACTTTGACTTATCTATGATAGAATTTACTTCTTACAACTAATGACCAGTTAGAAACTATAGCCATATATGTCACAGTGGCTATCAGCAGTAAAATATCTGAGATTACAGTTCATGTTTAAGTTAAATAAGAACTGAAAAGAAAAAAAAATTAAGCAAAGCAGATCTCTCCAAAATTGATACCTTATAGCAACACCATAAGCCCTCTGTTTCCAATAGGAGATATTACATTCAAATTATTTTTCTTATTAGGCAATAAACATAAAAGTCTGCTTTACTAACTATACGACTGCATTCACATGTTTTTAAAGAATGTTTTATGACTTGGAAGCAATTTAAAATGTATCACTATTGTTCAATTGAATAAAAGTTATTATTGATAGTTATTCAATATTTTTGCTTTACTGTATCACTAAATAAGCATCCAAAAATCAGGTTATTATTGACTTAGTAGACAATCAATAAAGAAGTGACACCAAACAATTAGGTTTAGATATACAGGTACATATTATAATTAATCAACAAATTGAATTGAGTTGTTATATAATAAATGCCCATCATTTCTTGTAATGATTTTTTTGTATGAAACCTAATTAATCTTTATTGGGGATTATGAAAATGATGAAAGTTATTGTGTTTATATAATTTATTTATTTCAGGTCTTGCTCATACAGATAAGCTATAATTAAAAAAGATCACTCCAGAACTATTAATAGATTTGACTTTGACAATCACACATGGTTGAGTCATAACTCAGTAGTACAGCCCCCTATCTGGCATGCTAATGTCCCACCACTAATAATAATAATAATAATAATAATAATAATAATAACAATAAAAATATATATTTCATTTAGCTATTACTGGTCATGCATACAAATACAAGCAATTATTATTTTATAAGTTCTATTTGTGCATCAAGGATTCCTGAAAAGTTTGGGGTTGCATTCTACCTCATCCAGTTTGCATGCTCTTGTTTAGCTGAGCTGATGTGATGATATTCCATGGTTGTTTAGCCAGGCCATACGTTCTTAAGAGTCTTAACTAGCTTCTGCGTATTGAGAAAGGTGGGCTCAGAAGGGCAGGAGGGTCTCTCTCTCTCTCTCTCTCTCTCTCTCTCTCTCTCTATCTCTTTCTCTTCTTTAAGGCCTCTCAAATAGGATGTAGTCCAACTTCTGTGAGGATTCACACTAGAGAGGAAGTATCCCATGAGAAAAGTAGTTAAAATATGCCCCTGGTCCATCCTGGAGAATGCTCAGGCATCTCTTCCATTCCATGTATTGGTAAAAATTAAGCCAGTATCTGTCCAGGCTTACTGTAAACACAAGTCAAGGTTTGATTAAAAAAAAAAAAAAAAAAAAAAAGAATCATCCTCTGTTCAATGAAAGGAACAATAAGAAAAATTACATACTTGTAGTGAGCTCAAATTTATAGCATGTCTTTAGAGTCCTTATATCTATTTCAGTTTTCTTAAATCAAAAGAATCTGAAAAGGCCAGGCAGGGTCACACCTTTAATTCCAGCACTCCAGAGGAAGAGATAGGAGAATCGCCAAGAGTGCAAGGCCACGCTGAGATTACATAGGGAATTTCAGGTCAGCTTGGGCTAGAGTGAGACCCTACCTCAATAAACAAACAAAAAAAATGTGAACATATGGATATTTATAAAATTGTATATTTCTTTAGTATACTACATATTTTTACTACAGAGAAAAACTTGGCTTTTTATTAGTTATTGCATATTTGAGCTATTTATTGATTGCTACATTGTTTTAAAATAAGTATTATGTAAACTTATTGATATTAAAATTACTTAAATGAAATATTTATGTAAACTATCAAATCATTTCATTTAATGATATCTTATTTAAATTGTACATATTATATAATAAATTTAAAAATATTAAAAAATGTTAGAAGATACATGACAATTTGAGGCTTTAATAATAATGGTTATTCATGAACTATTTTAAAATTTTTCCTAATATACTTAGTGAAATTATTTGTAATAGATTCAAAATATAGGTATAGCCTACTTCCTATACTTTTCTAAAGGAAGGAAATTATTTGGTTATCAACCTCAAGCAATGAGAAATTCTGTAAATCATTTCACTTTATAGGCGTCTTTTGACATTATAAGGAGAAATATATACCAACAGCAGACCAGAACTACTTTATTTTGAGTGGCAAAATTAGCATTCAGACAAATAAATGGAGTTTTTGTTACAATTCATTAATATGTTGTTAAGCTTTTTCTTTTTTTTTTCTTTTCCTTTTTTTTTTTTTTTTTTTTTTTTTGAGACTATCCATGTACAGGAGAGACAGCATCAGTTCCTGACAGCTGTCCTTTATATGCTTTCTGTAAACAGAAAATGAAGCAACAACCCACTCGTCCTCTCTGGAAAGACAGCTTTCAGAGTGTTATGCAAATAACATGACCCTCTAGCTGTGGCATATTCTTCAAAACGACACCTATCTTCAAAAGTGACAGCAAGTAATAATGTGACAAACGAGCATGCAGCCTGCACATGTGCCGCATATTTCACCTGGAATCCTTGGATGTGATAAAATTAGCGTGACCTCTATTGCCAAGGACATTATGATCAATGCACTGCTGCCACAAAGAGGAGTGAGGCTTTGTCCTCTATTGGTGGGTTTTTAGTTCCATCCATTAAAAATCAATTTGACTGTTTATATTATTTTATTTTATTTGGCCTCAGATACACTCTAAGATAATTTCTATTGTCTTTTTTACAATAAAGAAGGAGTATATTTTCTGGGAGTCAGGAAGAAAGAGAGGTCACACATGAAACATTTGAGTAATTAGACTGAAGTGAGGCAATATAAAACTTTAATGAATATTGATATTGGGATTAAAGGTCTTGGCTTATTGTTGGAATAGCCTGATATATGTTTTGCTTTGTTTTGTCATTGATTTTTCTCTTTTAAAGAGACAAGACAAATGCTGCATCTTTCCTTGTCATCTATGAGATAATTATGCAAATAAGTATAATCAATTTTTTCCTACTGATTTTTCAATACAAAATATAAAAGAAATGTTTTCAGCCTGCCACCATCATGAATGGTATAAACACATTGGAGCTTTCTTATATCTTAATTATGATCATAAAATTAAAGAAAGAAAATCCCATGGAACACTCATTCAATCTGCCCTAACACATTTTGGGCAACATTGGAAAGTCCTAAATAAAAATAATCCTGTAGCAACAAGCAGAAGTCTATGCTACCAGCTGGTATGGTCATCAGAATGCAATAATAGTAGATTTTAGATGTCTGCTTATTAATTACTTGCAGCCATTGAACAAATACATTGTTTAAATAATTTGTATTTAGAAAATATGAACTAACAAACACTATCACTACAGTTTTAATATTGGGACTATGATAAAGTAAATTGAGTTCATCAGAACCAAAGGGTATTTCAAAACCCAGCCAAAATCATATTTTTTTTATTTGAAGTACAAAATACCGTATTTCCCATATTGTCTGTAGATTAAATATATCCATGTGGTAATTTTACATGTGGTATACATATGCATAATACTTTAGCAAAAATGACATGGTTTTATTTTTTATGTGCAGCATCACATATTAGAAGTTTACAGACATATACTCCAGGAAAATAGTAACACATTTGTTTGAAAATCAATAGTTATTATAACATTTAAATTTCAAGTGGTCTTTGAAGCTATAAAATTTAAAATAGAAATATAAAGCTATTTTATAAGACTTCTGATCTGATTATGTATTTGTAATGATACATGGACAAAGAATAATCATACTAAGAGATTTTTTTCACTTTTATAGACCTAGAAAAGTTATTTTAAAACATGAGATATTTGAATAGCTAGAAGCAGATATAATTTTAAATATTTCCTCACTATTATTATTAATTTATCTTTACTTTTCTCAAATACAAATCTAGCTTGTACATACCAAGCAGTCCTTTCTTCAGCCATTTGGGCTGAAAACTACAGGCAAATCTTTGATTTTATTGTTGATTTTTAAGAGTGGTCTGTGGGATCATCAAAGATATTTTTCATATTTCTATTTATTCATCTTTCATATTAGACATTGGAAGAATGAGGATATAGGTTTCTTTTCCAGGCCAATATCGAAACATGTGCATGGAATCCTGTAATAACTTCAAAATAAAATTGCATTATATTTATTTTGAATCAGAATTTAGTATAATGCTATATATATTTTTAAAGATTTTATTTTTATTTATTTATTTATTAGGGACAGAAAGAGGGAAAGAGAGAGAGAGAATGGGCTCTCCAGGACCTCTAACCACTGCAAACGAATTCCAGATGCCTGCGCCCCCTTGTGCATCTGGCTTACGTGGGACCTGGAAAATTGAACTGGGGTCCTTAGGCTTCACAGACAAACACCTTAACCGCTAAGCCATCTCTCCAGGCCTATAATGCTATATTTATGTTTATGTCAGTCACAGATATTCCACTGTGTTCAGAAACTGGTTCTCATTCCGATTTGCACATGCATAGCCCTTAAGTCATGTATTTGAATGTTTGATCAGCTTATGGGTGCCAAGTTGGCAAGTGATATCCTTGTTATATCAAACATTGTACTACTTTGTGCTTAGATATAGGAGAATGGGTTATTTTTCTCTTGATGTCTGTGACGTCTTTTCTAGTAGAGATTAGAATTAGAACCAGTAGACCGAGTAAAGATCTACACTTAGCAGTGTTGGTGGGCATAACAAAGTTTCCCTGATACTCCAGCAGAGAGGCAGGGGAGTGTCTGACTTGCTGCTGTTTTGAAGCGTGGATATATTTTTCCTGCCATTGTAAATCAGCTTGTTTCATGCTCTTAAAATTGGCTGAATTGTACCAGCAGCTATTCTGTTTCTCCACCTTCCATATTGCTGTGGGATTTCTCTGCCTCTGTAAACACATGAGCCAAATCCCATAGTAAATCTTGTTCATATTTATTCAACTGTCTGTCTTTTTGGAGGACCTAGATTAATACATTTTATAGGACTTTTGCTATTAGGTTTATTTAGTTTTCCATGTAATCATTTTTAAAAAAATTGTAGCCAGATTTCATATTCACTTTTATTTTTTACACCATACATTTCTATGAAAATATTACAATGTAGTGTCAATTTCATTACTTTATTCAATTTCTTCTTCCTTCTTTTATGTTTCCTCTATCAAATACCAATTTCTCACAAGAAAAAAAAGACACTTCTATGTTCTGATTTTATTTTTTTTCTCCATGTCTTTTTTCTATGAACGATATTATTCTATACTACATGGACTGCAATTATGTGGAAAAATAGTCTTTTAGAGGCTGGAAAGATGGCTTAGCACTCAAATTTCTTGCCTGGGAAGCCCAAGGACCCAGGTTCAATTCCCCAGAAGCCATGTAAGCCAGATGTTTGCAGTGGCTAGAAGCACTAGTGTACCCATTCTCTCTCTCTCTCTCTCTCTGCCTCTCTCTCTCAAATAAATAAATATTTTTTAAAAAGAATAATAATTTTCACAAAGTACTTTTAATACTGTGTAATTTAATAATATTTATTATTAGTGTGTGTGTGTGTGTGTGTGTGCATGTGTGCACAGGAGCATCAGGTGGCTGCAAAATGGTACCTAGGTTGGCAGACTTACAAGGAACCATCTCCCCAGTCCCAGTGTGTACATTTTGCTTAAATTTTATCCATACACTAAGGAAATGGTTGTATCCTACATCTTTGAAATATAACATTATATATATATATATATATATATGTAAGGATAATATTTTCCATCAATTTTGCAAAGTAACACTTCTTTAAATAGTATTTCTGCTTCCTCCTCTCTACTCATCCTTGGAGTCTCATAAGAATCAGAGTTTCTGTTCAGTTTTCATTATTGATTTCTTCCTCATATTTAACATCCACTCATTTTTCTTCTGTTAGCTCAGTTTTATTTTTGACTAATAATAGTGAATGTTGCATTTCACATATCCTAATGCCAAGATACAAATGTTTTGTTTTGCATGTTAATATGCTCTGTTTCTTGAGGTATTGCTATCATACTTTCATCTAATTCTTTGAACACACTTTCATTTAGTTCTTCAATGTATTTATAATTGTTTATAAATCTATATCTGGGGCCAGAAATGTAGGTCAGTTGGTAGAGTGTGTGCCCAATTTTCAGGAATCCCTCAGTTTGATCCCTACACTTCATAAACCGTGTATGATGGTGCATACAAATAATCCCAGTTGGGAGCAGTAGAGTACCAAGGTTCAAAAACTTAAGGTCATTGATGGCTACACAAAAACTTTGAATCCACCTTTGGTTATATATGATGCTAGATCAAACATATTAAACATCTTGTCACTCTAACATCTGTGGTTCCTTTAGGAAATTTCTATTAACACTTTCTATATTGAAGTCATGCATATTCTGTTACTTTTTATAATTTGTAATATTTTTAATAAAAGTGGACTTTATATGAAGTGCCTATTCTAGCTATAAGATTGTCTTCCTCTTCAGGATTTCTGTTTGATTTTTGGTGGTCATATAAAATAGGTAAGGTCTCATTCTAGCACAAGCTGACCTCAAATTCACTATGTAGTCTCAGCATGACCTCGAACTCATGCTGACCCCCCCCCCACAAGTGGTCTGATTGTAGGCGGGAGCCACCACAACCAGCTCGGTCATGTTTTAGTAAATTTTCTGCACCAATTACACAATGTTTATTTCCTCTGCAATATATAGTCCCTGAAATTGGATCTTAGATACATTTGTGATGAGATAGGGGTGAATAATGCTGGTCTTTACCTTAAACCAGTCAGCCTTGATCCAAGGTATTCTCTGTGCTCATATAGCACCTGTCAAGTGCTTTAGATTTGATTATCTGCATTAGCTGCCCTCCCTGACTTGTAAAAGGCATTCACATTAGCCATGAGTGAGAAGTTGGGATCCATTCAAGTTTGTCCTGTGCCCATCCACAGCCCTGAATAGAGGAACAGCCATCTAGAAACCCAGGAAAAACGTCAGAATTTTGCAGACTTCTCTGGACACCTTATTCCCCAGAACTTGCTTTTAAGTTTGAGGGAGGTTTGGTTATACCAGAGTGTCACATATCTTCAATGCTAAGCAAATACCTTTATGAGGTCCCAAATATTTTGAGTGTCAATCTTTTTAAAAACTAACTCTGAGTTGAAACAAACAATAATATTCATTGACTTTGTCTTTCCAGTGAAACTGCAGAACAAGCTTAGTAGTGATGGTATTCTTAAATTGGGAACTTTTAGTAATTCTTTGTTGTTTCAAGGCTTCATGTTCCTCACTCACTGTTTTTTAATATGATCTAGGCAGAGATTTGAACAGCAACTCTGCATAGCACTGCTGATTTTCCTTTGCTGTGATTCTTCAGACTTAATTTCAAGAATGGGATTTCAGGTTTGATAACTACAAAATAATAAATTTTGGCTTGAAACATATATATATATATATATATATATATATATATATATATATAAAATGATTATATTTATATGTAGTGTGTGTGTGTGTAAAGTCAGCCTCTTGTCACTTCCCTGATATAGATCTCCTCCCCTTACATCTATTCCTCTCCCTTCTCCTCCCCTCTCCTTCTTTCTTACTTTCCCCACTTCTCACCTCTTCACTACTCTCTACTGTCCTTTTGTGAAATTTTCCTTTCAGTCAATTCATTCAGGTTTTTAATAGGAAAAGAAGAGTGATTACTGAAACTCAGATTATTCAATTATTGTACTATCAATAATTCAACATGTCACCTGGAAAGGTTTGCATTTGTATTTTGTCTTTGTGAAATAATAAAGACTTACTAATATTTACACTTACAAAATTCAACTTTATTTGGAATTAATGCCATGTTTTCAGAGTAATCATTAGTAATTATACAATTATACTGTTGTTATTTAGACAGGGGGAATTACTTGAATATTAGAATGACAAATGCTATGCCAGGCAAAGTGTGTTTAAAATATTACACTTGATATACTTGTTAAATCAACAGACAATTAGGAAACATAGAAATATCTAATGTAATTTATTATATTTTATATATTATTATATATATAATTATTTTATATATTATATTTATTTTAATACAGCACATGTGAAATTTCTACTGATGCATTTGACTTAACTGTGGTTTGCTGTTAAAAAATCCCCAACACAAAATGATCAGATAGGTGTAGTTATAGTTAAAGCCAGAGATTCATAGTTAGTTGCTGTTCCATAAGATGCAAAAAATAAAATACATAATATGTGTGGCCATAATTTTTCAAATTTATTTAGTAGCAACTAATACTCATCTTGCTTGAATATCCCTATACTCCCCATACCAAATAGGGGTGAAATTAGTAATGAAAATTATTGGAAAATAAATAACCATTATCTTCTAGGTATGCAATTTACCAAATAGAAGTAATTATTTTAGCCTAGACCTAATAAGTTTATCTGTATCTCCAGGGGTTACCTGTGCATTATCAATATGTGACTATGGGAGAAGGGAGGTGCACATAGGACTGGAATTGGAGCTGTATTAAATAAATAGCTCTCTTTCACTTTACCAAACTACTACTTTTAATTGGTTATGATTCCCAGGTAGACTGTACAGAATTTTTATACTATTAAATTTTAAATACTATAACACTATTGTGGAAAAAAATTATGGCTAACTATACGTGTTTGTACAGATTTTAAAATTATAACACAAAATTAAAATAATCTTAAAAACAGAGTTAAAATATGTTTCCTTGGATTCTTCGGTTATTGATATATTTTGTTCAAGACCTATAGACTGACAGTGAATTCTGTTTAATTGCAATTCTCTGAATCCTCAGTTGATTATGTTTTGTGAAATTGATTGGATGGACTGAATTATTAAGCCTGCCTTCTGGATAGTACACGAAAAGCCATAACCCTCAATAGGAGTATACGGGGATTGTCTGATAAGAAGCTCCCTGGAGAGGATGGGAGGAAACCTAACTCTAAAACACTTGGCCTTGGCTTGTAGCTGCCATTACTAGAAATCGATTACAACCAAATTGATCAGAGAGACCTATAAGGTACCCAAAACAAGACAGGATTCTGTCAAAGCACTTGATTACCTGTTTGAGGTAAAAGGTAAGACCCTATTGCTATAGACACCACATCCTGCCAATGCAGAACACGGAGAAATCTGGATGAACTTGAAAGGAAGTCAGTTCCCAGATGGTCTGCCCATGTATTACTAGAAAGTGTTACATGAGATCCTGGGGGAGAATGGCCAACAATATTGTGAGCAAGCAATGAACACTGCTATATGAAAGCAACCAGCCTGACAAGATGTGCTCACCAGTGCAATGGTGGCATCTAGCCTAGGTGGTTAACCCATAGCTTACTGATTAAGAGATCCATGTAGGGGAAAGGACCCCATTGGACCTGGAAACAAAGTCAGATATCAAAATAGATATCAAGATTATGGACTCTAAAGGAAAGCCCCCACTATTCATTGGCCAAAAGAGAGGTTACACCCATCAAAGTCAAAGTCTCTCTAAATTAACAATGCTTATCTGCTTTAACCTATGCTGATCTTAATCTCCATTGGAGAATCTGTTTTTTTCTTTTTCAGAAGGCAGCAAGACCCAAGGACAACCAAAATCCATCAACAAGATATGAAAAGTTAGCAGACTCCTGGGCAGGAAATGAACCAGCCCTCACACAGCAGAAACCAGAGAGGAATTGACAGAGATGAGCAAGAGTGCTACTTCCATGGTGACTGTTACAACCTGCACCTGAATGATGGAGCAGACACTGAGGATACTAAAAACATACCAAAGTAGAAATCCAGAAGCTGCTGAGAGCTCAACACTAAAGGAGACTTAAAACACACCTGCCAAGGCTCAGGAATTTTGCAGAAGATTGGGAGGAAAGGTTGTAAGAGCCATATAGTGGGAGGTAATATCCAAAAGCATTACTCCCCCCAGAATGACTGATGGCTCCTCTTACAACTCATAACCCACAACCCCACAGGGAATACTAGCAGCCCCTCGGAGGAGGGCCATAAGTGGTATGGGGCAAGTAGGAGGTAAATGATGGGACCAACACATGATGTGTACATACAAAGTTTCTACTTAATAAAAAAAATAGATAACTGAAAGAGAGAAAGAAAAAGGTGTTCAGTGGAGGTGGCACTCAAGCAGGGGGAAAGGAAGCATGAAGATTATGATTAAAAAAAAAAGATTTATTAACTATCTTTTTAGATTTCCCTCTATATCCTGACAGTCAATTTGTAGGTTGAAGTTAAAATCACATTTTACCCCCAGTGGGAGATTTTGTACACAGTGTGAATTTTACTTATTTGACAGTGTCATGAATAAGATTTCCCTGTAACCATGTTATCACCACTGCAGATGACCAGGTGAATTTGACTGCAATGTGAGCAACTCTTAAAACTCCTTTGGCATAATTTGTCACCTGATTTGTTACCTAGTTGTTCACTTAAAAAAACAAATTTTTTATCCTACCAAGTTATTCAGTTAAAAATAACCCTTGTGACAATTTTATCCTACATGAATTTGTGACAAAAATGAATATAGTCCATTCACCCTAATCCACCTTCTTGGGAATTTCACTAATGGTCCATTTAATGTTCTGTAGAGGTGAACATTTGTACTGCAGGGAAGCTGGCAGCCACAATTAGCAAAGCAAGCTGTCAGCGTTGACAGTAACTACTTTATTTCAAGAAGGCATTCAAGCAGATTTCTTCTGTTTGTAAATTGGACTTAAAATTCCACAAAATTATACAGCCACCCAGCTAAGGATGAAATTTATGACTCTAATGTAGATGGTGTGACTAATGTCATTGCTGAAGTTTGAATGACACAATCTAATAAAGTGGTTTGAGGGTAGGTGCAGAGAGGTGAATATATAGGCCTATGGTTACTGTCAGCAAAAAAAAAAAAAAAAAGGTGGATGTAAATAGGGTTTTGTTTTACATGTCCACTATTTACTTCATGCTAATGTTCAAATGATCATAGAGTATTAATAGTAATCTAAACAAGAGTACACATCGGTGCTATCCAATGTTTGTTTCTATTTACTCTAGGGTACATGCTTATTCAGAATCATTTCTGGTTTCATTAAAACACATTCTGAACAACACTTTCACTACATATATAAACATACATACATATAAACATATACATATACATATTCACACACATGCATGATACACACATACATATCTGAGTACCTATAACAGAGCTTCATTTATCACACACACAAAAAAAAACATTATGCCATTTGTCATAGGCAGGAAAGTGGAAGCTTTAATATGTAAACCTGTATCAAGGCAGGGAAATAACATATACACATTGAATAAAGCTTTAATAATTAAAGCATATGAGTGTTTTAAATTCAATTATTTCCCTATATTAGAGAATAATAGACAATGTATTTGAATACATTTATGACCATCAGGAAATTAATTGAACGTTAGAGAGATGGCTTAGTGTTTAAGGCACTTGTCTCCAAAGCTCAAGGACCCAGGTTCTATTCCCCAGTACCCACTTAGGCCAGATGCACAAGGTGACACATGCCTCTGGAGTTTGTTTGCAGTGGCTAGAGGGCCTGGCAAGCCCATTATCCCTCCTCCCTCTGCCTCTCTCTCTCTCTGCCTCTTTCCCTCTCTTAAATAAATAAAATAAAAAGAAATTAATTTAATAAGAAAATTATAGTAAGCTTCTGAAGATTTCTGACTGCACATGTATTCCAGTAAGGTAATACTGTATATGAATGGGGCTTGCCTTCAAAGTTTTCTAATACAAAAACTAATTTTAAGTATGGAATTTCTGTTTATATGTGAGTTTTCCTTCTTAATAATTATATTAGAGAAATTTGAAACGTGCATTAACTTACATAAAAATAACCTTACAATTATTTGCAGTATTAAAATCTCATGTTAGTAACTTGAAAGAAAATCATATTTCTCAAGATATGCATTTTCCATATATATATATATATATATATGTATTTCCCAAATGAAATATTCCCTCATGAAATATTCCCTCATGTAATGTTATGCCTAAATAATAGTAAATGTTGTCTCAACATATGGACAATTATATAAACAAATTAGAGTACTCATAAATTAATTATGAATATTTATATCAATATAAATATTTTGAAAATTTGTGATTTACATTATGAAATGTTCATGTTCATTACATACTTCATGACTTGCCAATTATATTGTATATTTTATACAAAGAAATATGATATATCCCCAAATTTCTGTATATGATTAGTTGCAGCTACTTTATTTATGAGCCAAAATCTGCAAACAACTTAGGTGTCAATTAATTTGTTTATAATGACTATACAACATCCTTCATGGTCTCACTGTAAAATAATTTTCAGCAACAAAAACATCCTGATACTGACACACAGAATAGCATAAGTCAATCTGGGAAATACAATACAGAAATAGAGCAGAGATCGAGAGAAAAGGACAAAGAAGAAAAGAGGAGAGAAGGGAGAGAAAGAGAGGGGGGAGGAATGAGAGAGAGACAGGAGAGATCTTCAGTGCTGATAGTATTGATTTATATCCTGATAAAAGTTTGACTGAAATTGATAGTACGTTTTTTTTTTTTTCCTGCAGTCTTTGATACCTTTACATCTGTGCTATCCTCTGTAAATTTTACCCCCAAAAGTAAGACATAAAATAGAAAATCAAGCCAGGCATGGTGGTGCACACCTTTAATCTCAGCACTTAAACAGAAACGGCTCTAAGTTTGAGGTTAACATAAGACTACATAGTCAATTCCAGGTCAGCCTGTGACTGAGTGAAACCCTACCAAGTAGGAGGAACTTTCCATGATACAGGAGTGAGAAAAGACTTCCTGGAAAAAAAAAAAAAAAAAAAAAAAAAAAAAAAAAAAAAAAAAAAACAGTAGCTAAGGAAATTAAACACTCAACCATTGGGATCTCATGAAGCTGAAAAGCTTTTTCACAGACAAACATACAATAAGTAGAGCCAATAGATTATCCACAGAATGAGAGAATTTTTGCCAGACACATCTGACAGAGGCCTGATTTCTAAAATCTACAAAGAACTCAAAAACCTAAACAATAAAAATTCAAACAACCCACTCTCAAAATGGGGCAGAGAACTGCACAGGGAGTTCTCAGAGGAAGAAATGCAAATAGCAAACTCACACTTTAGAAAATGTTCATCATTCCTAATCATCAGAGAAATGCAAATTAAAACAACTATGAGATTCCACCTTACCCCAGTAAGGATAGCAAACATTAAAAAATCTAAAGACAACAAATGCTGGGAAGGTTGTGGAGAAATAGGAACCCTCATTCACTGTTGGTGGGAATATAAGCTGGTACAACCACTATGGAAAGTAATATGGAGACTCCTAAAAAGGATGACTATAGAGGTACCAACAGACCCAGTTATTCCCTTACTGGGTATTTCCCGTAAAATCTCCAAGCTTTATTTCAGAGATATTTGCTCAACCATGTCTATGATTGCTCAGTTCAAAGTAGCTAAGAGCTGGAATCAACCCAGATGTCCATCATTAGATGAATGGATAACTAAGATGTGGTATGTCTACACAAGGGGATTCTACACAGCAGTACGGAAATATGACACAATTCAATTTGAAGAAAAATGGTTAAACTTGGAACAGATCATTCTCAGTGACTCACCCAATCACAGAACTATAAGCATCGCGTGGTTTCACTCATCTGTGGTTCCTAATCTGTATTTTCCAGAGATGCTGACACACCTAATAAACATTTCTAGGACTGGACAATAGGGATGGCGGGGTGGAAAGCAGGGTAAGGGGGGGGGGCAAAACATGTAACCAATTGGAAATGGTACTATAAAATCCTATATCCTGAAAGACATACTAAAAGTCGAACTGTTATCAGATGTTTAGAGAGAACACCTGAATCATAGGGGCCTGGAGAGGGTATGATGAAGACAAACCTCAACCTTCTCCTGTTTCTCTCTCTCTCTCTCCCTCTTCTTTCTTTTTCTTTGTCTCTTTCTCTTTCATATTACTTATATTTTTCTTCCTTCTTTTCACTTGGCATTGACCTGTAACTCCCAGTACCAGCATGTGTTTAACATCCACAATGAGCTGTTGATCAGTGTGACCTTCAAGGTTTCCCAAAGGAAGTCAGATTTCTGTCAGAGTACTTGATGACCCAACAAAGTTTAATGGTAAGAACCTCCTGCAGACCCTACCATATGCTGTTTGGATGGAATATGGAGTGACCTGCCTGGAATCTGGAAGAGAGTCAGTCCCCAGACAGTTAGCTTATCTAATACCAGAAGGTGCTACATGAGTGACTGGGGGAAAATGACCAACATTTGTCTAAGCAACTCGTGGTCTAAAGTACTCAGCAGCAATCAACCTGACGTGATGCTCACACAAGGGCAATAGTGGCACACAGCCATGGTAGGTTACCAACTGCTCTTGATTTGGCTAACAAATCTGCTCAGTGGAACAGAACCCATACCTGGAACTGGGAAACAAGTCAGAACCATATCCAAAAAATGAGTTCACTCTCCAATATCAAGGTTCCACAATTAGTGGGTTACAAGCATCCCTACACCAATTTAATTCTCTCTAAAACAATAATGGTTATCCATGTATCTTGCACTGACCTCACTATATGTTGGAGAATTTGCTTCTCTTTTTCAGATGTATGCAGAACCTGAAGAGAGAATCAGCCCATTGCATCTCGCCAAGACACCAGCTTAAGCCATAGAATAATGAGGGAAATGAGCAAGAGTGCTGCTTTCTCAGTGAACCTGTTATCAGCACAGGGGTGAAGGAGATAGACACAGAGAACACTCAACTCCTACCAAATCAGATATCCAGAGACATAGAGACTATCATGACCTTGTCAGTGAAATTGACCTAAAATGAACCCAACATGGGTTAGGGAAATTCACAGAAGAGGGGGCAGAAAGACTGTTAGAGCAGTAAGGTGGGTCATTATGCACAGAGACATTGCCTCACCCCCATAACTGATGGCTACCCCCACAATGCAAGACCCACAATCCCCATGGAGAGAGGTCAGGGAGAAGGCTAACGATGGTACCATCATGTCTGTATACATATTATATAGATAAATAATAAAAATTATATATATATGATAAAAAGTGCATAGAGAACTGTTGCTGTTGAAACATTTGGAGAAAAAAAATAACTCATTCTTGTTATTCTGAAATTCTAAAAGGAATGTCAAAGATAGATTAGGAGATAAATAAGGAGATAGACTGTACCAAAGTAAAATTCTGCTGTACAATCTAAATAGTGGCAGAAGAAACCTCGTTATAAAATTGTTTCAATTATTTTTAATTAAAATCTGTTTAATAAAATACTCTTTGCAAT
Source organism: Orientallactaga sibirica (assembly GCA_036365145.1). NCBI lineage: Eukaryota > Metazoa > Chordata > Mammalia > Rodentia > Dipodidae > Orientallactaga > Orientallactaga sibirica. The sequence continues at coordinate 10,120,588 of JAEOAD010000024.1, read as the reverse complement.
GAAATGGAATATTAATTCCTTCTAATACCTGAGGACTATATTTGATTTTTAAAATTTGGCACCTTTCAAGGCTGTCATCTCCCCAGCCCAATATATAATAATATCTATAGGCAGTTATTTGCTATAAGGGTTTCAAATATATTATTTGGTAATGGTGGGTTTTTTTTGGAGTCTCTACTGAGAGAACTGATATAATTCTGATGAGATTGGTCATAAGTAATTTGACACTTCTATTTTAGCTCTCAACAATTTCATCATGCTATAATCATGGCATTATTTTAGAGAGAGAGAGAATTGGGGAACCAGGGCCTCAGCCACTGCAATCTAACTCCATATGTTTGTGCCCACCTAGAGCTCATGTGCAACCTTGCACATGCCTCACTTTTGTGTGTCTGCCTTATGTGGGATCTGGAGAGCTGAGCATGTGTTCTTAGGCTTCACAGGAAAGCAGCTTAACCCACTAAGCCACCTCTCCAGCTCTAATCATAGCCTTTTAAGTGTAATGTGATATGTGTGCCTACTTTGAATTCTAAATACTGTCTATACATGAGGGTTCCTATTTTATTTGTTGTTTTATTGTGCCAAAATTTCATTAAGTCCATACTAATTGATGATAGGTTGAATTTTAGCACTTATGTAAAATAATTATGTTTAGCCATATCTTTAGGCATGGAAAATTGTGATCACTGGAGCTTTGATAATTGTACTATGAAAATAATAATTCTTAAAGTTTGCTTCCCTCTCTGGTATTTTTCTTTTTTTTTTTTTTTTTTTTTTTTTTTTTTTTATATTAAGGATGCTTTACCCTGACTTTGTTATTTGTTTTATTGAACTTTTAATTTCAACGTGTTCTGTTTTACTTGTCTTTTATTCAGAATCTCATCCTGCCTAATGACTCATTGCATCTTATGAGGGGCTCATCCCTCACAGCCACTCAGTGGACAGAATTCTGAAATCAACAAAAAGAGCCAGATTAAAAAGGACTCAGCCTCATGTGGTGATGCACACCATGTAAGAAGTAAACACACAGAATGAGTTGCAGAACAATACCAAAAAATATGAAATATAAAGCAAAGACAATTCTTTATTCCCTCTTGAGGAAATAGAGAATATATTTGCTTTGTGTTCTTCTAGGCTTATTAATATACTTTTTGCTTATTTATTGCTCATTTTTCTAAATAAAGTCTAATATGTTAGACAAGAAAGGGCAGCTTTCAGAAGATCAATTCTCTTCTCTTGTCTCCCTCTATAAAATTATGACTGATTGTTGATCTAAGTTTCCCCCAGTATTTTGTATTTTCAGGTCCATCAATGCAGACTTTAGGAACTACCTTCAAACTTCTCTCGCCAACTAATTCTGAGCACCACCTGATTGGGTATTGCATTTACACCAAACCGAATACAATGTACTCTCACAGGTGGGCAGTAGCTAAGAAGCCTGCATTCTTCCCACCTTCCTCTGGTGATCTCTGAGTACAGAAGTCTGTCAGAGCAAAGCAGTCTGAACTAGCAGGATGAGGCATGGCACACTCAATGATCTTATATTCCCTGATCATGCCAGCTGACTATCATAAGAAACAAGTTCCTCTTCCAGAGATCCTGCCACCATTTCCAAATGTGCAGAAATATCTATATCGTCTACCATGTATGTGTGTGTTGAGAGGATGGGCAGATGTAAAGTCTTGTGTGCTGCCTTGGCTGTCAAAATCCCATGTTCTAGATACATCACTGATGCTTCTTTCTTTCTTTCTTTCTTTCTTTCTTTCTTTCTTTCTTTCTTTCTTTCTTTCTTTCTTTTTTTGTTTTTTTGTTTTTTTTTTTGAGGTAGGGTCTCTCACTCTAGGGCAGGCTGACCTGGAATTCACTGTATAGTCTCAGGGTATCCTCAAACTCATGGCAATCCTCATACCTCTGCCTCCCAAGTGCTGGGATTAAAGGCACGAGCCACCACTCCAGGGGTCCTTGGTGTTTTATCTCACAGTCTATGTTAACATTCATGTTTGCATAACTAACTGATGTTCAGTCCTTATGGATTTGACTTTCTCTAATCTACCACTTATGTGGAACTCCCTCCCTATCCCTTCCCATTCTTCCCACCTCTCCTGGAATCCACAAAACTCTTGCAGATACAAATAAGTATTGACTATCTCTACTTCTCCATCTTCCTTCCATTTGAAAACTTTATTTTTGAATTGAGCATTCTGTATTTGCATACTTTAAATAGGTATGCATTTAAGCCCATTATGGAAAGCATAAAAACGAGACAAAGTAAGAAAATAAAATAAAGAAATGGAGAAATAAGACAGAAAGAGAGAAAAATTGAGAGAGAATAAGCTAATAAGTACACACCTATAATCTCAATACTGTGGGAGTGGATGTAGGAGCATCAAAAGTGCAGTCAGCTGCTGCTACATAGAATGTTGTAGGCCAGGACTGGAGAGATTGCTTAGTGGTTAAGGTGCCTCCCTACTAAGCCTAAGAACGCTGGTTCCAATCTCCAGCAGTTCCAATCTCCAGGTCCCACGTTTAGCCAGATGCAAAGTGACACAGGGGCGCAATGCTGCACTTGACCACAAGGGAGCGCACACATCTGGATTTCGTTGCAGCAGCTGAGAGGCTGCTGATGCTCGCCCATCTCTATCTGTCTTCCTCTCTCTCTCTCCAAAAAAAAAAAAGAAAGAAAGAGAGAGAGAAAGAAAGAAAGAAGGTTGTAGGCCAGATAGGCTACACTAATCCCTTTTGTCTCAAGAAAATATAATAAAATAGAAAGAAATCACAAATTAGACATAACAGAAGATCATTTATGTAACTTAATATTATCTAATTAGGCATATCAAACCCCTCATTTAAAAAGACACATTTCTCTACAAAGAACAGATATAACTTGTACTGATGAATTGGAAATTTTAGAGAACTATCAATTGTGGAAAATGTAGAAATGTTAATACTGCATCTCATTGTTCTTCCAACAGAATTCTTTGAGAATTGAAGCACCATGTGTCTCTAAATAAGACATCCTGAAATTTCGTGAACACATTGGCGTTTTAATGTTACATACTTTATAATAGTCCTTATAGTATAATGAAAATTATATTTACTTCTCTTAAGTAGTAAGAAATGTAGTAAAGTAATTGGAAATAAATCACTTCAAATTATGCATCTTCTTACACTTTTGTGCCTGATTACTTTTTAATGTGAAACAGTGTTCTTCAGCAGCTCATGCTTTCTCATTAGTGTTCTTAGATTCAATACTTCCTTAAAGAGCATATGTGTAATTTATTTAATACAAGGTTATAAATTTTAGAAAATTAGGTTTCATGTTCATTAAGCTTGAACATAATGATAAAATGAAGTATGACATTTAAGTCTTTAATGACACATGAAATTAGCATCAAAGATATTTTCATCTCTTTTTGGTAAAGTATTTGATAAAGATGAACTTATTGTAAACATTTTTAAATTTGTCTTTCTCTTATGACATATCTGCAGGAAGGTCATGGCATATGCATTTGTGCATATGTGAATAATAGTAAAATGTGGTAATATATGTTATATAGCATATCATATTATAATTAAAATATGAACTATATGAATTCACTCAAATAAATCAACATATTTTATGAGATCATGTTTTAAAAAACAAAAAAATTGCTTAAAGTAGGGAGTAATAAAATTGTTTTGAGAATCTTTTACTGAAATAAATTTGGACACTTTGTTACTCTGTATTTTTAGACAGAGAGAATGGGCTCCCCAGTGACTTCAACCACTGCAAAGAAACTCCCAACACATGTGCCCTTTTGTGTAACTGGCTTTGTGTGGGGGAGTCAACCTCTGCTTGTTGGACTTTGCCAGGAAGTACCTTAACCACTGTGCAGTCTCTCAAGCCCTGACATTTCCTTTTTGTTTTTTGTTTATTTTTATTTTTAATTAATTTATTTTTTAAAGTAGAGTGTCACTCTAGCTCAGGCTGTCCTGGAACTCATTCTATAGTTCTAGACTGGCTTGAAACTCACATCACTGCCTTCCAATGGCTGGGATACAAGGCATGGGATAGCATCCCCAGGGAGGTATTTTAATGAATTTGAAAGTAGAAAGAATGAAGGAATATTCAAAAATATTCTTCTTCAACTCATAGAAGAGATTCCTTTGTAATTGACATCTAGAACATTGGTTTTTATATGAAAATTAAATTTTGTGCAAAAAGCTACTAGTTTTCTTTTAAGAACTCCACTGGCTGCTGATTGGAATTTCAACACACAGTGTTTTTATTTTTTGAGTATTTAAAACCAAAACTTTTAAGTCAGTAAGAGAAAAAATATGATAATTACAAAAAAGAGAGACTTTTTTGTCTGATTAATTTTTATTTATTTATTAGGGACAGAGAGAAGGACACAGAGAGAGAGAAAGAGAGAGAGAGAGAAGGAGAGAATGGGCACACCAGGGCCTCTAACCACTGCAAACAAACTCCAAACGTATTGACCACCATGTGCATCTGGCTTATGTGGGACGTGGAGAATCAAACCTGGATCCTTAGGCTTTGCGGGCAAGTGCCTTAACAGCTAAGCCATCTCTAAAGCCCAAGAAAGATTTTTTAAGGCAAAAAAGTAGTTATAAAGTTTGAGGCAGGAGAGAACTTCTAGAATGAAAAGTTTGTAGAGTCAGTTGTTTAATTAACTAGAGGTAGTTGATTAACTAGAAGTACTAAAGGTTGTGCATACAGAATCATATAGGCCATTTCAGAACATAGGTTTTAGGGTAGAGGTTTGATTATGAGTGACTTAGAAATCCAAAAGTAATTAGAACACAGAATTGTACACATCTTATTTTTTAAACAAAATGTTCTGCATTGAGTATGAAGTGAAGTAAGTCTGCAAAGTGGCAAATGCATCATTTACAGAGAATTTTCATTTTGCTCAATGTGGTTTGCATCTAATTTTAGCTATGGAATTCTAAGACTCATATATATTTTAAGGTAACACTAAAGGATTTCTGGAAGGTTTGGGTATAGTTAGAGCTTTTTCAAAATGCATTGTGAAATCACTCCTTAAGATGAAGTGAAACGGTTTCAGTTTCCAAATACTAGACATTTAAATACACTTTTTTTTTATCATTTGGAATATTTTTTTGAATTCTTTATTAAGTATATTAGTCATAAATTAATGTCATAGGCAATAACAGCTTAATAATTGAAATTATATTAACTCAGTGAGATAATATGATTTTAATCTAAAGAAATACCTACAACATTATACTTCATTTTATGAAACTTTTCATAGATAAATAAATTCCCTTATATGTTAGGAGGGTGGAATTTATATACATCACAAATTATGTATGTTGTCTCTTAGGCTTTCAGTGAATTTAGTTTTTAAACCAGTATGAAATCTGAATTCTAACTACTAAAACAGTAGTAAAAATTAAAACACAGATTTTTTAAAATAAAAGGTTATTTTTCAAAAAGTATTTTTCTTTTTTTATTTATATTATTCTAAATTTTACATAACATATTGGTGACTCCTTTATCCTCTTCCCTGTCCTCCTGCCTTCGAAGTGACCCTCATCATTGAGGAATGTGGGTTGTGCATTATGGTGGTAGTCAAGAGTTATGGGGGAGAGGCAAAGCTTCTGTGAGTAATGACCCAACTTGTGGCTCTAACACTCTTTCCACCCCCTCTTCCATGAATTTCCCTGAGCCACATTGGGATCATTTTAATTCTACTTCAGTGATGAGGTTTTGGGAGCCTCTGTGTCTCTGGATATCTGACTTAGTAGGAGTTGGATGTTCTCTGCGTTTATCTCCTTCAGCCTTTTTCTGGTGTTGTGATCACCAAGGAAGCTGTACTCTTGCCCTTTTCCCACATTACTCTGTGGTTTCAGCTGGGGCCCTGGTGAGGTGTTATAGGCTGATCCTCCCTTCACATTCATCATCCATCTGAAAAAGATAAGTAAATTCTCCAATGGAGAGAGAAGTTAGTACTAGATAGATGGAATGGCCATAGTTATTTTAGAGAGAATTTTATATGTGTAGGCCCTCTTCTAGCCCACATTTGGTGGTAGCTTGATCTTGGACACTGGGCTGTTTTTGTACATGGTTTTTGAATTATTTCCCAGTTCCAGCAATGAGTTCCATTCTGCTGAGTGGCTCTATTAGCCAAATCAAGAGCACTTGGTTACCCACCATGGCTGTGTGCCACTACTGCACTTGTTTGAGCATCACACCAGGTTGTTTCCTGCGGGGTAGCTTAGACTGTGAGTTGTTTGGACAGATGTCGGTCATTTTTCCCCAGTCACTCATGCAGCACTCTCTGGCACTAGACTAGCTAACTGTCTGGGGAATGACCTTCTTCCAGATTCTGACCAGGTCTCTCCATGTTTCTCCTCAACTGTCTATGATGTCTCCGGTAGTTGGGTCTTATTATTAACCTTTGGTGGGTCATCAAGAACTCTGACAGAAATCTGTCTTTCACAATGAGTTGTTGATCAGAGAGACCTAACAAGTTTTCCCCCCAAAAGTATTTTTTTTATTTATAAAAGAACTATTGATTTAAAAAGAAATATGTGACAATAAAACCAGAATATGTCAGTTAACTACAATGTCAGCTTCACCAGTGTGTCTCACATCTTCACATCAACCATCACTCATCCTACTTGAGTTGAAACTCCTACTGCTGAACTCTAGGAACTATTCCTCCATGTTCTTTTCTGACTAGATTATTCAATGGTATTATTAAATAATACACTGATTTATTCATTTATCTGTCTATATCACATGTTTATTAGCTTAGCCATTGCTAGTCATCACCTCTGCTGACATATATAATAGTCATGTAGAGATATGAGTGTGTTCACATATGTATATGTGTTTATGTATATGCATATATAAGTATGCAAAACTTACCATGTCATGAGTGGTCAGGCTGAGTTTTCAAGCAAAAAAAAAAAAATACATAATGGTGCAAAGACAGCTGAAATTTGGATCTGACAGCTTTTTAAGAATTAATTGAAACAATTGAAAATGAAAAAATAGAAATATGCATCTATCAAACAGTATCATTAATAAACTGATCTTTGTCTTGCATAGTTAAGTAGTATTATAAATTAAATAAGAATTTATATTTTAGAACATTCATTATCCATTCTTTAGGCTACTTATTATTCTTAGAATTACTGATACTTATTACATTTATTTATTACATTTACTACACTATTGAAAAGAAATATCCTTAGACACTGGGTCCAAGCTGATCTCACCACTTAAACCTACATTCAGCCAGTACCCTCCTGTAGAATCTATGAAATATCTTATGTCTGGAAGTGCAATCTAAATAAAATTTTATAGCCATGTCTGATTAGTAGACATATATTAGGTTTCAAATTCATTTTTGAAATTGGTTAAAACCCAAGAAAAATATCTAAAACATCATATTTAGCTCAATTAGATCTTTCATAGTTAAATCAATTCTGTTATATGTTAGAAGGACAAAATTTAGATATGTTACAAATTATCCCTCATGTCTCTTAAAATTATGATATATACTGTTAATAAAATTAGGAGATAAAACGTGACATATTAAAATGTTTGGGATATAAGTGTGGACGGGGATAAAAATGTAATGCAAAATCTTTTTCTAGAACAAAATAGTTATTGAATTTTGCAATAGCATTTCAAACATAAATATAAATATTAGATGGACATAAGGGTAACTAATGTGACCTAACCATATGTTTCTTGGCCATTATAGTATTCTTTCTGCTCAAAATAATTTATTCAAAAATGTAAAAAAAAATGCCCTTCAAAACTGTGAAGAAAAAAATCCTACTGCTCCTAAGAAATATAATAGTGGGCATATCTCTGAAAATCGTATGTACCAGTAATTATAAGGCTTTTCTTTGAAGTTAGTCTTGGTACTAATTAAGGAACTATAATTGTGAATGACAATAAGTGTCTTAATTATTTTACAAAATAAACATTTATTTGCACATTACACAATATATATATATATATATGTTTGGATTTGGGGTGGGATTGGTAGATTCAAGGAGACAGACACCATGGTTTTTAAGATATTATCACCTGTATCTCTTTATTAACAATTAGGTGGAAAATTCAGAATTAGTTAAATTTAATCATCAGTCACTAGCTGTGGCTCTTTCATATCACCAATGTTGAATGTAAGAATACAGGTCCCATTAACTCAGGAAGAATATAATGAGTTCTGTCAACCACGCATTGGCTTTTGTTGTATTTGATATGTACATATTTCATGGACATTGTACTTGGATACTAAGACTTTAATTTCTCTTTATAATGTTACAAGGAAGAGTTCTATCTCAACTTCACATGCAATAGTGAATAAAACACTATTGATAATGAAGTAGATCTAAAATTATAGAAATTTTGGTTTTTAAAGTAAGATAAACTATTACAGCATATATTAAAAAAAATATTGAAGCTGGACATGGTTGCTCACACCTTTAATCCCATGAATTCGATGCCACTCTGAGAATACATAGTGAATTCCAGGTCAGCCTGAGCTAGAGTGAGACCCTACCTCGAAAAACAAAACAAAACAAAACAAATTATTGATCTATTTATCAAAGGTTACACAAGTAGATCCCCTGCCCCCTACCGTAATTCCCCTGAGGGTCTTTGGTGAGGTTATTAGTATTCATTGTGGGGACCAAGCATCCCCAGTCAGTTTTTACAAAGATGGGGGTACACGGTGTCTCAACAGTTGAAGTCTCATCTGGATTTCTGGATTGCTGCTTTGGTGCATTTTGAGTACTCTCAGTGTCTATCTCCATCACCCTGGGGCAGGTTGTCAGGCTCTCCGTGGAAGAGGCTCTTTGCTCATCTCACCAGTTACTCGGTGGTTTCACCTGGGCTCTGGCTGATGTGCTTTGGGTGGTCCATCTGCTGATAGGGAGTCAGCTATCTTTTCTTGTTTTGTTGATAGATTTTGGTTGTCCTTGATTCTTGCTGTTTTCTGAAAAAGCAAAACAGATTCTCCAAAGGGTGAGTGACATCAGGATAGGATAAAGGGGATTAGCAGTGTTAATTACAGAGATTTTGATGGTTGTAGCCTCACTTTGGGCCAACCAACGACTAGGGGGAGCTTTTCATTGGAGTGCATTATCTTGGTCTCCATAGGGTTCTAACTTGATTCCTCGTCCCAGCTATGGTTTCCTTTCCAGTGAGCAGATCTCTCAGCCAATCAGAAAGCCACCTAGGCTGAGTGCCACTATTGCACAAGTGTGTTCATCTTGTCAGGCTGACAATCAGCTTTTTGACTTATCAATTTTTTATTTGTTTTTAATTTCCAATTCATTGACCTCTGCTCTGATCCTGATTATTTCCTTATATCTGGTACTATTAGATTTGTGTTGTTCTAAGTTTTCTAATGCCTTCAGTTGGATGATTAAGTTGTTGATTTGAGATCCCTCTGTTTTTGCAACTTTTAGTGTTTCAGTCTTGTTACCTTCTGAAAATGAATAACAAGTTCTCCAATGGAGAGTGAAGTTAACATAGTTTAAATGGGATAAGCATTATTAAGTTAGGGAGAATTTAATATATGTAACACTTCTTTTAGCCAAAGACTAATGAGAGCTTGACAAAGGACGAGGGAAAAGAGTGTATCAATACACGATATATGCATACAAAATGTTTTGTTAATATATAGTAATAAACATAAAAAAGAAAAACAGTAACCCCCCCCCCAAAATTCCATCACTAAATTATGAATTTTGCAAATTCAGGCTTACATTTAAAGTGTTGCTGGTATATATGGTATATATGTATGGAGTGAATATTTTCAGTTTAATAGGCAACAACCTCAAACAATGGACATCATTTGATAAAATTACAAAGACATTTTGATAGATCAAAATTATTCAAATAATTTTAAGTACGATATGGAGAATTTCTTCTCTGGTCTTGCCTGTTTTGTGTTGTGAGTGCCTCTTGTTCTTTGATGGACATCTCTTTTGTGAGGTTTGGGAAATTTTTATTGATAATTTTGTTGAAGATATTCTGTGTTGCAGTCAGTTTGCATTGCCGGTAGGAATAACCCAACCTACAGCAGCTTGTGGGAAAAAAAAAAAAAAAATGAGTTTTATTTTGACTTACAGGCTTGAGGGGAAAGCTCCATGATGGCAGGAGAAATGATGGCATGAGCTGAAGGTAGTCATCACCTCCTGGCCAACATAAAGGTGCACAATAGCAATAGGAGAGTGTGCCAAACACTGGCAAGGGGACACTGGCTATAATACCCACAAGCCCATCTGCAACAATACACTGCCTCCAGGAGATATGAATTCCCAAATCTCTATCAGCTGGGAACCAGCATTCAGAACTCCTAAACGTATGGGGGACACACTCTGCCTCAGTCTTACTTATTCCTGTTCTTGTATGCCATTTATCCAATTATTTGATCTCTTTAAGGTATACTAAATTTCCCTCCTTTTCTGTGTATATTTTTTTGTTTGTTTGTTTTGGGAATTATCATTATTTTTGGACTGCTGGACTATTTTCTCTGTGCTGTCTTCAAGTTCTAAGAGTCTAGCCTCCATATGGTCTACTGTGTTGGTGCGTCTTTTGTAGGGAGACTTCTAAAAGAGTTATTTCATGGTTGTTGTCTATTCAGTGTTTTTTAAGATCTCCATCACTTTGTAAAATTCCAATTTAATTTACTTTTAAAATTTTTATTTTTTCATTTGCAAGCAGAGAGAGAGAAGAGAAGAGAAGAGAAGCAGAGGATGGATGTGCCAGGGCCTCCAGCTGCTGCAAATGAACTAAATTCATTTGCCAATTTGTGTATCTGGTTTTACATAGGAACTGGGGAATTAAACCTAGGTCATTAGGTTTTGTAGACAAGTGCCCTAAACGCTGAGCCATCTCTCCATCCCCCAATTTCATTTCTTGATTAGATTAGAAAGCTGTTTGTTGGAGTTCATTTCTGCATTTGATTATACCTTCACTATGTTTATTCCATTGCTTGTTATGGTAATTTATTTGTTGTTTCTTCTCCATTTCATTTATCCTTCTATCAAGTTTTTTGTGATTGTATTCAATTTTTTGAGATGTGAATAGACTTTTTTTCACAGATTTGTTTGTTTCCTTTAGTCATGCTTTTGGTTCATTCATGAATTCTTCCTGTTATTTTTCTTCTTTCAACCATGCTTTAAAAACTTGTTGAGTTGTTTATTTTCAGTTCTCAACAAATTCTTCAATCCTGACTTCCTTAGGTTTGTTGATTATACCTGCCATTACTTCATTGTTTTTTTTTTTGGGGGGGGGGTGGAGTTATAAACCTGGAGTTTCCTCTGTGTTTGCGGTGGAGGCTTTCATTTTAGGGTTGGGTGACTGAGGTGAGGTTATTTTGGCTTGCGTTCTTTCTTTTGTGTTGGCCTTTCCCATCTTGAGGTCATTGTTTGATTTTGCTGGGACTGTGGCAATAAGTATCTCCTGTGGAATGTGTTTTGATTGCCTTGTTCAGGCTTGATCAAGGTAGAAACAAGAAGATTGTTTTTGACTGGGTGCTCTTGAGCCTGAGCAGGTCTTTCTTGTGTATTCTCTCTCCTGGGAATTCTGAGTGGGGCCCTGAAATGTCAGGGTCCTGTTTACTCTCTGGAATTTGCTTCCTGGTTCTTAGTGATGGGTTTGGCTGTGACAGCTGGTGGGATGCATTGTGAGGGGATAGGAGGGATCTCAGTTATGGGAATGAATCTTAGTCACGTGGTTATGGGGCCTGCCTGGGTCATGAGTTTGGGGTTCATATGATTGCAGATGGATCCCTGCTTGTGAGCCTGCCACAATATGTCTTGTGTGGAGATCCAGTGGTTCCCTACCAGCCCCACTGGAGAAAAGGGAGCCAGGGTCTACTAGCACTGCACAGGCAGGGTACCAACCACCACAAACCAGCAGCAGGAGAACCGGTGTCCAGTTCTACTCATAGTATGTAAGTGTAGGGTGACCCCTGCCCCACACCAGCCACAGGGGAACCAGAGACCACAGAACCTGGAGCTAGGGAACTGGAATGCCAGTGTGGTAGTTTGAATGGATGGCCCTAATATATTCAGTGTTTTATTAGTTTAGAGTTTGCATCTGCAGCCACCTTGCTGGAGGCAGTATCTCTGGGCGGATCTTAAGGTGTGGTGGGCTTGAGATTCCATTGTAAAGATATGCAAAGTGTGCCCAGTAGGAGTTCCTGAGGTGTGCTGTGTTGTGAGGCTTTTGCCTCTTTCTCTCTTGCCTGGTCCTGCCAGAAACTGCATATTAAAATGTACAATCTGGGCTGGAGAGATGGCTTAGCAGATAAAGTACTTGCCAAGAAAGTCAAAGGACCCAGGTTCAATTCCCCAGTGCCCATGTAAAGCCAGATTCACATCATAGCACATTTATCTGGAGTTCCTTTGTAGTGGCTAGAGGCCTTGGCACACCCATTCTTTCTCCATCTCTCTCTCTCTCTCTCTGTCTCTCCAGCTCTCAAATAAATAATTAATGAACTAAATAAATAAAATATTTTTAAAAATGTATGATCTCTTCCATGCAGCATAATTTAATACTCTCACATACTGAACTCACATTGTGTAAACCCTCATGCTCATTGTGTGAATGAAATGTCAGCACATTAAGTGAACTTCCTTCATTTCAATTACATATCATATTTAGCTCATATCCACATTCACTGAACTTCAATGGTTCTTACAGGGCTACTGTTTTACTACTTAACCTTAACTTAAATCTACAATCGTCATCTCAGCATTCTATTGAATGAAGCACTGTAAATTATAGTCATTTAGAGGATTGAAATTCCACAAATCATCTGCAGATTAACAAAGGTGTATTTTATCATGGAAGAATCATCTCGTTTTTAACATGCAAAATTCAATCAAATGATGTTTATCATATATATATATATATATATATATATATATATATATATATATATACATACATACATATGTATACTTGCTAGATGTTAATCCATTAATGACTTACCATGTCATTCAATATTTCATGTAAATGTGACAGATTTTGAGAGTAAAAAGTTAGTAAATGTTCTATTCAATGTAATTGTAGATTAAACACCAGAAGACAAGCTGAACATAATGGCTCAAACCTGTAATCTTAGTACTCAAGGAGCTAAGAGAAAAGGATTGTCATGTGTTTAAGGCAAGCCTTTTCTATACCATGAGGTGTAGGCAGCTTGGATTATAGAGTGAAACCCAGCATCAATAATAAATTCATACATACATACATATATACAAACGTACAGAAATCTGTAAGGCAAATAACACTAATTTCAAGTGAGTAGTATCGTGCTGGAGCATGTCTACATCAGAGACTCCTATGGAGACAGGAAAGTACTATAAAAGAAACAATATTTACATGTACCTTAAGGTATGTGTCATATAGCAAACTCCCTTCTGAATTATAAGACACAGAAAGCAAACAACTGGCAGGTCTAGGAAAGCACTTGAAATTTCCAAGATTCACAAAGCCCCTCCCCAAAGTTACAGAAGGAGCAACCAAGTACTAGGGAGAGAAAACTAACTGCTGAGTTGAGTTCACTGCTGCAGTGAGCACCAGAGGCAGCTGTGCTGAAGCGGGCTTTGCTTTTTCTGATGTAGCTGCCTTTACATAACCCACCTGTGAATCTCCTCTAAGCAATCCCATCAAACTTACTGGCTCCTCAAGTTGGACTTCAACATAATTTAGTCAGCTTTTGTGCAATATCTGGGTCTACAAAACATTGGTTCATATTTGCTCAACAAATTTAACACAACAATCTATACAGAAGTACAGCACAAGAAAAAGTTCTTAGCACAGAACACATCACATAAAAAAGCATTACACCATCAAAAAGAAAATAAGCTTTGGTATTATTATTAACTGATTATGTCAAAAAAATAAAATAAAATAAAGAGGCTGGAGAATGGCTCAGTGTTTAAAATGCTTACCTGCAAAGCCAAAGGACAGGGATTTGATTCCCTAGTACCCATGTAAAGATACATGCACAAGGTGGCACATGCATCTAGAGTTCATTTGTAGTGACTAGAAGCTTTTGAGCACCCATTATCTCCCTTTCTCTCTCTCTCATAAGTGCTTGGGTTTTGAAGTCAAGGGTGAAAAAATGTACACACTATTATAAACTTTGGTCCCAGACTACCATGCATACCAAAGGATGATTTCAGTATCACATGGCCTGTGATGTAGCTCAGGATCAAACAGTCAGAAGTACACATACTTGCTTCAATTATTTGCTCTTTCCATTTTAACATTTTTATTATTTTTCAACAAAGTTTTTCTATTTAAATTGAACACTGGGACATGAGAATAATGACCAGGTTGTGCATCAAAAATAAAAGGATAACATAAAGGAAAACATATTATAGCCATGGACTAATAAAAACATGCTTGGCTTTGATGACTTTCTATATAGACTTGTCCCTTATGTGACATGCTTACTCTGTGTCACCGACTATAAGATCTTTGGCATTTGTTTCCTTTTACAACTGAATGTGTATGACATAGCATGTGGACACAAATGTGGGATTGGTTACTGTTGCCATGGAAGAATAAAGTATTTTTGATTTACCTTTCTTGGTTTTAATACTTTTTATTCTCTGAGAAAACTGTGTAACAGATACACTAGGGAAGAAGTAAAATGAATTTATTAAATTAAAAGCAGTTGTTGAATGAGTCTCCTTTTAAGGCAGTACTACCAAAAAATGAAATAGGAGATTTAAGTCTTATTTTTGTAGTCAACTAATTTAATCCTGTAATAACAAAGGGGAGAATGGAACTAACCATAAGAAATGAGACTTCATTAATAAGAAACAAATTGAAAAAGAGAACTGTTACTCTGTGTTTACATGAGAGAGTATTGGAAAGAGATTACCCCTAATCAGCTTGATGAGCTAATCAGAAGGTTTAATTGGAAGCCAAACCCATAAGTAAACATTTGAACAACAGCACAACAAAAGAGTAAAATAAAGAATTAAAATGTGATTAAGGAGCTCCAACAAATAAACGCAAGTCTTTATAGACTAGGTAACTTTGCTTGCTAATGAAATTAGAGTTGCTATATATTAAAATAATCAAAACAGGACAGCAAACGGTTTTGGGCTCAAGAAGAAAGTTTTAAGAATTAAAGTGAAGGCCAGATAAGGAAATAAGGAAAAGATAAAAGGAGGTGAGACATGGATGCCTCAAGCTCATATTAAATCCCCCCCCCAAAATTAGTGAAAAATAAAATTACAGTTTTATACTAAACTTTAACCTATCACATACTGATGTTGGTATATAAGAATTCAAGACACATATGGCATATATTAAACTCAGTGCCCTGCTGAACATAGTCTCCTCTAATCATTGGTGGATTCCTGAATGGAAGCAATTGACACAAAACAAGAAACCTCAAACAATTTATCCCATTTTTTTTTTCTTCATGGTGTTGAGTCTTTCATGAGAGTTTCCTGCATTACATTATTCCATAAACATTGTTCATCCATTGTAGGCCTTAGAAATAATCCATTCAATATCCTCTGTTTTATAAAAAGTTGTACTCATAATCTTGATCTTGAATTGCATGATAAAGTTTACAGAGCTGATTAAGTAATTTACCTGAGGAGGAATTGAGCACAGGAATCCTGTTTTCTCTCTTCACTTTAGCTCCATGCAAGATGAGGTTAATTATGTCTACATGTTTTAGTGAATTTAGTAGTAGAATGAGGGGAATAAAGAAGCTTACATTAGTTTTAGGCATGTGGTAAGATAGCTAAAGGATTGTGAAGGTATGGACTAAAACTAATATATTAAATAAAATATCTCTGGGTCCTGGCACTTAGAAGGCAGAGGCAGGAGAATCACTGTGAGAGTTTGAGACCAGCCTGAGATTTCAGAGTGAGTTCCAGGTCAGCCTGGGCTAGAGTAAAACCTTACCTCAAAAAAAAAAAAAAAAAAATCTCTTATTCTTACTATGAGGCCATACAGAGTGAAAATAATGTCACTAGTTACAGGTGATACCAGAAATCTAGGTGAAGATGACTGTAGTGAGTACTACTTACAGAATTCATGAGGTCTGAGATATTCCCATAGCTTAATGATGATGTGGTGAATATACATATAGAGACTAGTTATCAGATATACAGAAACAAAAGAGTCAAGGATGAATTCTAAGATTTTACTGAACACTGACTCCAGATTCCATTTACTTAATGAGGATGATATTGTGGAAAAGGACAGGAAAAACATATAGACCCTTGGTGTGAGGTAGTTATACTATTCTTTCCATTTCTCTGTATCTTTGAAAATATATGATTTTATACATTTTGATAGACATGAAAATATTTTGCTCAATAGAATTACTTGCAGTATCCCCATTGCCACAGTCATTTACCACTTTGAGATCCATTGTGAAAGATAGGTTTTAGTGCTGGAGAGATTGTTTAGCAGTGAAGGAGCTTTGCTGCCAAGCCAAAGTACCCAGGTTCCGTTCCCCAGGACCCATGTAAGCCAGATACACAAGCTAGGGCATGTGTCTGGAGTTCATTTTCAGCATATGAAGTCCCTGGCACTCCCAATTTTCTCTACATATCTCCTCTTTCTCTCTAAAATAAATAAAACAAAATAAATATAATTTGCAGAGTACCTGTTTCTCATGTGAGCTCATATAACAAGCCTTTTTATCTGATATCAAATAAAGCATTTTTCAAAAACAAATCTTCATAATACTTTTTGAGGTGAAATTCTTTTTTTTTTTTTCTAACTGACACTGTAGTAAAGGTTCTTTCTGAAATAGAAATTACAGCATTGTTGAAATAATATCTGAACATTACAAATTTTTAATTTTCTTCTTATAAGCAGAGCATTGTGTAGTAATAGTAAAATGCATCCCAAATCACGTTAATCCTTGTATAAATGACACAGTTTGGGGTTGTGTTAGTTACTTCCCTCAAGGTTATAATCTTATACCTGACAAAAAGCCACTTAAAGAAAGGAAGAGTTTATTTAAGCTTATAGTTTGATGTTGTAATCCACCATGGTGGGGAAGGGATATTTTCAGGGGCTTGAAGCAGCTGGTGACATTGAATGCACAGCGTGGAAACAGAGACCCATGAATGCTAGTGCTTTGCTAGCTTCCTCCTTTTCATCTCGTCCAGGAACCCAGCCCAGAGCACGGTACCATCCACAGGTAAAAAGTCCATCAATTGATCAAAGTATTCCTTGTAGGCATACTCAAAGACTAATATGATCTAGATAATCCCTCATTCATGCCCTAAAATGCTTTAATAGGTGATGGTAGGTCTTGTCTAGCGAACAGTTAATATAAACTATCACAGGGGAGAAAGTGGATTAGTTTGTATTGTCCATTTTCTCAAAATTTGCGGATGTTGCAGATTTAACATCAAAGTACTATGAAACATCCAAAATGGTAAAAAGCTACTTCTGATAAATAACCTAGAAAGTGTCAGGGAATGTCAGGGAATTGTACTCTACTGCTTTGCATGGCTTAGATGATAATCTAAAAATCCATGACTAAATCTTTATCTTGATCAGCAGGGAAAAAAACTCAAAAGCTCTTGATAATCAGAGAAAAATAAGAGGACTTCACATTTAACCAAATTTTTAACCTTTGGTTATCAATATTTATATTCCAAAGTAAATTATATGGCTAAGTCCAATGATGAAGTATAAAATTCCCATGAAAGTAAAGTAGATGTAAATATTTTAAAATCACATTCCAACTTCACCTCTCTATATACTTGATCAAATTTCCCTGACATACTAAATACACAAATCACATAAAAAAGACTCTGTTAAAACAATGGCCTTGGTGATTCTTGGAGAGATAAGTACACAGAGATTAGGAGAAGAGATTATAAATCTTATAAATAGTCAAGTAGAAGGACAAACTTTGGAGGGGCGAGGTGGACAGGTCTAACAAGGAAAGGAGAAAAGAGTGGAGAAGAGGTGACTACAGGGGGAGGCATGCACTAAACTAAAGACAATATGAAAGACAAAATAATAACTACCTCAGTTTTAAAGTCAAAATTCCTGAAACACAGAAAATCTTGAGACAGCTTCTACAGTCTGAAAGCCTCTGAACCAAGCATCTAAGTAATTACTGCAATGTTTGAGTAAGGAGCAGGCGTCTCCTAGAGGGTCTACATATCTAAGAAATCTGGACAAATGGTCATTAGCCATCCCTACTGAAGTTAAGGTAAGTTTCTTCCCTTAGGCCAGTGTTCTGTCACCACAACTCTTGGCTCTGCCTTCAAGAAGTTCCCTCATTGGTATCATACTCCTTAGTCAATATTAAAAACTTGATTAAGCATTGAAAATGACTGAGGAATTGAATCCATTCTGTATGGAATATGAGAAGCTCTCTCAGCCTGACTCCTGTGTTTGAAAATTTGGATGCAAAAACCTTTTTATAATGGGTTACAGTTTCATTCTCTGGTGACCTGGCTCACAGCACTTTTGACAATGCAGTTTCCACAAATGATTTTGACTTATCAGTCTTAAATTTCAATCAATACCCTTTGCTATCCTCAATTTATTGCTCTGTCTAGACTTAATTACAGTGTCTCTGAGCCAGACAAGCTGATATGGTATCACATTTTTCTTCAGATCTTTTTATCTCACTGTTTAAATTAATTTATGTCAAAACTAGTAACTAAAGTTATTTATATTAAGAATTTAATTTGGGGTTTTACCACATACAATTATTTTGTATATATGTATTAGATAACAGTAATTTATTTTCTAAGATATTAAGTTTTAATTTAAAATATTAATTCAAATTATTTTTTACTAAGTAACATCTACTTTTTGAGCCCATCTTTTTTCCTGTATGACATGCAGCCATATAATACAGACAACACCAATCTGTTCATGAGCTAGTGGTTTACTTTAGTGTGTCCATACATTTCTGGAAAAATATTTAAGGAATATATTCCACAAATTGTCTCCTTCAAGATTCTTTGGTACACAACAATGAAAATTATAATTACATATTTTAACTCCCTAATGAATTTTTATATGTATTTATGAATCCTGAATAATTTGGATTTATTTTTGAATAACAAAAATTGTATTAAAAACTATATAAGAACAATTTTTATATTAACCTTAATGGACTACTTCAGTCACATGTGAAGACTAAATTTTACCTATGGCTTATACAAAAGATCTTGTGATAGGATTTTTTTTCCTCCTTCTGTTCAATTTTTCATTCCACCATGCATACTATATGCATTTAAACATTCCATTATTTAGCTTTCATACACTTTGCTTTTCTTTCCATGATTTTTTTAACACAAGGTTTTAGGTTATCTATTTATTCTACACAGGAAAGTAAAACAGAAACAATATTTGAAATGATTTAGCAGTGATTTTAAGATAACTTTAACAATAATCTGACTAGAATGCCCTCAAATACATAGATAATACATATATTTTCAAAGACTGATCCAGACCCTGTTGTGAGAATGCTTAGATGTTTGGATGCAATCGTACTCATTTTCTCCCTTGGGACACATAATGATACATCTTTCAATTCAAACCTGGAGATTATCAGGGTTTCAACAAGGATGGAGACATCTGTAGCAGATGAGAAAAACACAGATTGTCTTCAGGGATGGGTAGAATCAGCCTGTTAAGCATGCAGAACCAGAATTTTTCTGCCAGGTATGTGGCCAGTCCTTGGAACCATCACTGATATAGGATTTACCTACCTGTAATCATAGCTCTCAGTAGACAGAGAGGAGCATCAGGAGTTCAAGATCAGTCGTGGCTACAGAGTGAATGTGAAACTACTTACACATTGCATCAGATCATGCCTGAAAAAATAAATATTATATAATACAAATTGTCAGGCGACTAGAAATAGAAGCACTATGTGGCAAATTGTTGGTCACTTCCTACTGCAGGTGAGCAGCCTGAAGCTGCAGGAGCTGCAAGACAGATGCAAACTCACTGTTGGATCAGTTCATAAATTTGATAACTTTTTCTGGATTTCTTGTTCTTGAGTTCCACTGTTCAAATTGATCTGTTCTTAAAACTGTTTTCAGTGAACAGTCTGCCACACAGGATTAAGCTGACAACCTACAGGACCTGCCAGAAATCTCATCTACAAAACATAAGACCTTTTTCTTTTTTAAATCTAGAGTCCAGGGAAGATTATTTCACTTAATAAACTAAAAGGATGGTGAGAAGTCAATATTATAATGTGATTTACATGGATTTTGAGTAGAGCTTCTTCAATATATTTTGTTTAATTTTGTTATAATTTGAAGTGCTCCAACTATTTTTCCACTTGATTGGTCATGTTTTTGTACCAAACTATGTGTGCCAGCTATCAAAAATTACCACTGAAATTACTATATCATGAAAAATTAATAACTGAGTGAGCTTCATGTTTTATATTCTACTTTCACTCCTAAACTGTCAGAATCTTCAGCTTGCACACTTACAAAGAGAGAAAACAAAAAAAACCAGTTTGCAGTATGCAATGTGTTTTAACATTCTTTCCAATATGAAATTGATTTTTTTCCATATAAAGTCTGCTATTTTACATCTTCTGTTGAATAATATACATTGTTTCTCTACAATAATATACATGAGAACTAGTATGGAAATATTTTCTGTCATTCAAGCTTAGCTATCCTTTACTCATACCACCTCTTTATACATGCCATCATCCTAGATGTTCTATATATAGATCAGTTTCTAACCCAACATATGTGTTTTTCTTATCCATTTATCTTAAATCATAAAACTATTAGTTTAATGTACCAGAGCTAATTTTGAATATATAAATATACATACCCATTCATGTATTAGGCGATTTTCATTGAGTGGGATTAAATTAAGAGGTCCTATTGATCCATGATCACATTTAGAATATGTGATATTATAAAATAAACCAGTATTAATAGTAGTTAAATTTGTAGTACTGACTACATATTAATTTAGAACCTTTGTTTATTTCATATTAAGCATTCTGGATGCAGAAGGGGTGGTGCATATCTATAATGTCAGCATTTCAGAGGGTGTGTATAAGAAGGATTTCCATGAGTTCAAGGCCAGTCAGGTCAATCAATGCAAAGTAACTGGACAATGCATGAAAAGCATCTTATAATTTTCACTGAATCTTTAGAAATTCTTTCAGCTTTCTAGTATCCAAAATTTTGAAAACAATGTCATGTTTTATTACTTGTTTGATATATTTACAGTTTTTATACATGTATATAATGTATTTTGACCATAGTCCCCCTTAATTCCTCTCTCAATCATTCATCCCTGTTACCTTTCTGCTGAAATACTTCCTGTCCCCACCTAGGCCCTTTTCTACTTTGATGTCTCCTTGTGCACTGGATAGTATTTCCCCAGCCATAGCAATGCCAGGCAACAAATTAAACTCTTTGGATCACACCCATACAAAAGGGAATCTATTTTAATTTGACTCCTTATATGTGACATCTGACTAAAAATAAAACACAAGGTATTTCATATATCTTAAAAATTGAAAATTTTGTGACAACAATATAATAATAAAGCTTATGTGTTCACAAGAATGTCATAGGAAATTGCTAAAATAACTACATCTACAAATACAATCCATTGTCACTTAAGCCAAATTTGATGGAATTTTCATGCATTGTTTTGACTTTGCTGCAAAATCAATGTGTCTTGACTAAGAAGTGCTCTCTGGTTGCAATGGAAAAGAATACTGTCACACTAGCAGAGGGAAAGAGGGAATTTTCATTCTTAAAGTTTATCGTAATTGTTTTAGTCTAAGCCCCTGCCATGTCTTCCTGGACTCTAAAAACAGCTTCCTAAATAGTCTCTACTATCTGATTATGTTTAGTGTCTAGGGTTATATTCATCAACAAAATCATATCATTCCAACCTTCTAATGTACATTCCCCAGTTACCAGTCATATCTGAGATAAGTTTAAACACACTGAATCCCTGAAACACACATTCAGTGTTCACTTTCTTCCTGAGTTCCTGAGAAGCAGAAAGGCTTCTATATTTCTGTAGATCACTGATAAGCTTCCAGCTACTAGTCTTGGATCAGTTGTTTCCAATCTGGAATGATAGAGTTTTCCATCATTCTTTGGATGATGTCTATTTGTGGTTCCTTCTTTGGCTCAAGCCTCAATTTTCTTTTTTTTTCTTGTTTATTATTATTATTAACAACATATTTCATATAGACACATTGTGGGTTGGTACCCTCTTTTCCCTCGCCACTGCCCCCATTCTGTTGGGGTTGTAGGTATTCACTACAGGGTTATGGTTTATGCATTGTGGGATTAGCATTCAGTAGTTTGGGAGGGGGTGAATGCCTCTGAGCATGATCTCAACCTATGGCTCTTACAGTCTTCCCACCCTCCTCTACTGCAAAATTCCCTGAGCCATGGTAGGTGAATTTTAAGTCTACTTCAGTGATGATCTCTTAGGAGCCTCTGGATCTCTGCTTTTGTGCTAAATATCCTCAGGGTTGCTCTCCTTCACCCTGGCTCTGATTATCAAGTTCAACATGGAAGCAACACTCATGCTTGTCTCCCCAATTCCTCTATGGTTTCAGCTATGGCTTGGCCAAAGTTCAAAGGGATAGCTTATCTCCTCCAGTCACACTACCTTCTGGCAAAGGACAGATTCTCCAAAGAAAAGAGAAGTCAGCATAGTTTAAATGGGATAAACATAATTACTTTAGAGAGGATTTGATGTTTATAACCCCTCTTTTAGCCAAAAACTAGTGAGAGCTTGACAATGGAGAACATAATCTTTGTCTCTACAGGATTCTGATCTGGTTCCCAATTCCATATATGGGTTCCTTTACACTCAATGTATCTCTTAGCCAATGAGAAAGCTATTGGTTACCCACTGAGGCTCTGTGCCTCTATTGCACTGCTGTGTACATGGTCTCAGGGTGTTAGCTTCTGAGTAGCTTAGACCTCTGGTTGCTCAGACCATTGCTGAACACATTCCCCCAGTAGCTAATGTAGTGCTTTTCAGCACTAGACAATCTAACTGTCTGGGGACTGGCTTTCTTCTGAATTACAGCCAGTCCTCTCCATGCTCTGTGTCAGCAGTATATTGTATCTTCAGCAATAGGGTCTTACCTTTTGCCTCAGGTGGGTATTTAAGTCTCCAATCAACAGCTCAATTTCTAGTACCGGGAGTTACAGGCCAGAGACAGAAAAAAAATATTTTAAGCTTAGGCTTCCTCTCACCCTCTCCAGGGCCCTACTTTTCAAGTGCTCCCCCCTTACTTCTTTTGAGGGTTATATATTTTAGGCTATCTCCAAGGATAAAGGTTTCCATGGTACCAGCTCATTTTGGATTTAGTTTTGTGTTTGTTTCCCCCCTCCTCCTTCCCATCTCCCCAATCCCTTCCATCCCTATTCTTTGGACCTTGAGTTGCCTAAGTCTGAATTTTCTAGCTCTTCAGTCTAAATGTCTCCTACCACATCTGGTCACTTCACCTAGACTTTGTCAATATGTGGCACATTCCTTACTCGTTTTTATTTTTTTCTCGATCCTTTGTTTACATAAGAGTATTGATCAGAGTTTAGTTACAAACCTGTTTTGTTTATAGCTTCATATCCTTCATGATGGTTGGTTATTTTTTTAAATATTTTATTGAGAACATTCATATATGAACATCCTAAAATTAATCTCATTCCATCAGATGGTCCTCTTTTGTCCCTTCTCCTTGACTTCCATTCCACTGACGGACTCCTCAGTGGGGGTATCCATAATTACTGGGGGCTCTTGAATGCACCAGGTGGTTCCTGTGGGAAGTACAATGCCTAATATCTGTGTCTACTGCCATTTCTCTGGAAGAGGTTCTCAAGCTAGCTGTAAGAGCAACACTCATACTTAATCCACCACTCCCTCTCCAATTTTTCCTGGGCACTGGAGGGTATGATAGAGATGACTTGTCCATTGCTAAGCACTCAGCTTTTCTCTTTTTTTTTCCCCTTTTTTGTCATTTTTATGGGTCTCGTTTCTCTCTGAAATTCACCTCCATCTGTAAAAAGCAGATTCTTTAACCAAGAATCAAAACAGCATTGATCAAATTGGATGAACATATGTAGTTAGAACGATTTTTCATTGGCATAACCTCTCAATTTAGCCCATGAACATTAAATTTGATTTCTCAAATGACTATAAGTACCTGGAGGATAGAGAACAAAGAAAATAATGGACTAGAATCTGACACCACTAAATATCCTTCCAATGTGTTGATCTCTGTGGCTCTGTATTCACCAGCCAGCCTATTCCACAATGCTAGCAGGGATATTCCTGGCAGATTAGGCACCATTTCTGTTCTTGTCACATCTCATATCAATAATTTCTTCATTAAACTGAATACCATATTTTTTTCAGGGAGACTATGATTGGTGTCACTTTTGTCACCTACCCAATATCTATATTAATTGTTAAAAAAGACAAATTTAATATACTCTGTCTGACACACTATGTCAGCTAGTGTTTTTTTTTTCCTTTTCCTCATTGCAATGAGCACTCCAGTGATTTTGTTTTATCTTGTTTTAAGGTTTTGTTTGTTTGGAGTATGAGTGATGGTGTTGAAATGATACCTATTAATTCTACATGACATGGGTAATAGTGAATGAGACCTCAGCTTCTGTCTCCAATTGACAGTCACACAATATGACAGTATAGTTAAAAGCCTAAGAGTTTAACAGAATAATTTATGAAAGAAGCTTGGTTCCAGAACTAAAATATAGAATTAATACATAATATGTAGAACTATTGAGTCTACCTTCAGTTTAACAATATACATTTCCTGTGATAATTCACAAAACCATAGTGTATTTTTTGCAACATTTTCCTACTCAAACAAATATATGACTGTATTCTCAAATTTTCTGATGTATGTCTAAAACTGTTTTTAAATGCTACACTGATTTAAGTTCATACATTTGAACCAATTAAGCAAGATATATCATATACATGAATAGAGAACCAGTAGTAATATTGTCAAAATGTCATCAATGAGAAGGTTGGAAAGATAGCTCAGCAGTTAAATGCACTTTACTTTGTTCACATATTCATGTGTATAGTATCTGGAGTGCGGTGTGTAGAAGATACTTGCACATGTATGTCCAGGTGCATGCCCCATGCATGCATGCAGAGGACAGAGAAAAGGTCAATGTCAACATTGGTGTTCCTTTTCTGTACTTACCCAAGTGTTTCCTTGAGGAGTTTCTCACTGATTCAGGAGTTTGCCATTTTCACAATCTCTAAAGATTCTCCAGTATCTCTCTCCACAGACCATGCACAGCTGTTTATGTGGTGGCTGAGTGGGGTAGTTTGAATTCAGGCCCTCCATAGACTCAAGTGTTTTATTAAAATTGAGTTTTCAGCTTCAGCCCCTAGCAGGAATTCTCCTGCTGTAGGGGGGGCGTGTCACTGGGTGTGGATCTGAATTCCAGCCTGAAGGTATGCACAGCTTTTGAGCTCTGGCTGTGCTTGCTTATGGTACTGGCTGTTTGGTGCTATCATTCTTTTTATTATAATTATTATTTATTTTAATTTTACATTCATGTTGGTGTCTCCGGTAGCCTCCTACCTGTCCTCCCCCCTCCAAAGGACCCTCCTCACTGGAGAATGTGGATCGTGCATTATGGAGATAGCAAACAGTTATGGGGGAGAGGCAAAGTCTCTGTGCATAATGACCCAACTTGTGTCTCTAACACTCTTTCTGAGACCTCTTCCGCGAATTTCCCAGAGCCACGTTGAATTCATTTAGTTCTACTTCAGTGATGAGGTCTTGGGAGCCTCGGTGTCTCTGGGTGTTTTCATTCTAATTGACTTTATGAATGAGGGCCAGAGTCTTCTGCCACTTGGTGAAACTTCAACTGCATGTGTAAGCTTGAAATAAATTTCTTCTTCCCAAAAGCTGTCTGGTTTGGATGTTCATCCCAGCAACATGGAACTAACTACAACACCAAGGAATCCGGCAGTTTGGGGTAACTCCCGGCCCTAGCAAGCATGGGAAGCACTCTGAGCCACCTTTCTAGCCCGCTTACCTAAAGTGAAGAATGATCAGATAACTCTTGTGATAAATGTATAATCAAAGAATGAATTACTTATGACTGAATGATAAGGTTTCAATTTAAATTGATAGCAAACATTAGAATTATTTTATTTATTTATTTATTATTATTATTATTTTTTTTTTTTTTTTGGTTTTTCGAGGTAGGGTCTCACTCTGGCCCAGGCTGACCTGGAATTCACTATGTAGTCTCAGGGTGGCCTTGAACTCACGGCGATCCTCCTACCTCTGCCTCCCGAGTGCTGGGATTAAAGGCGTGCGCCACCACGCCCGGCAAAATTATTTTTAATAAAATATCCTCAGTAAGAAATGTGCAATTATGTTCTAGAATTCTTTGTAGATATCACATAATATCTATTACAGATTAATTTTATTTTAACCATAAATGCAAATTACCTTTAAAATCTTGGGCATGTCCCCATGTTAATTTCATTCAGAAACACTCTGTCTCTGGATTTCACATTTGTTAATATATTTTATTAATAAGATCAGCTGTTTTTTTCTTCCAATCTTAGTCTTCATATTTATAAATGACAGGTAATACAAATTTGCAATTGTTTCATGAAACATATTACTTAAAATAACATATTTCTCTCTAAAGAATATACTAATTTTGTTAGAAAAATGTTCTTGTAAATTTGTCAGTCTCATCATTAGAGAGCTAGATTTCCTTCTCATTAGACTTCACATTCAGCTGAACTACTTCTTCAAATACTTTATTGCACGGCCAAGCTGGTGAACATAATTTTCGATTAGCAGCACGAATTATTATTGTAGTTATCCCTTAATCCTATTGATCTAAAAGTTGAATCATACATACTGGGTAGAAATCATTACTAATTGATTATAACTGTCACCAATGAAGGCAGCAGACTTTTTTTTTTCCTACTCAGAGTTAATTTTCAGACTGGATCAATATTTATTGTGATTCTTTTGTTTTTATTATTTAACCAATGTTTGCAACAGAAATTACATAACATTTTATGAAGGTTTAAAAGTCATGTGTGCTATATATCAATTAAGCAGATTGTATTTGGCAAAGGAAAACAGTTTTAAAATATAAGATTTATCCAAAAAAAGAAAGTAAATAATTTTTATTAGTGAATAATTACTTGATAATCAAGAGTTTTGTCTCGGAGTTTTTCAAATCTTATTACTCTGTATTTATAATTAAATAATGTGTCTGTTAAATATATATATAATGAATCAGAATTCAGAAATGAAGTCAAACTTACCAAGGACACTAATATAAGACAATGTTACATTTGCAATTCTCTATGTAAGCCATGTCTTATTTGCTAAGTGAAGTTGGCATGAGAAATTTTAAGCTGGAAGAAAATCAAACAAAAATCCATATTTTGCATCATGTGGCAAATTGCTCCCCCACCAATTATAGTGGTAGGGGAGCTATTTCCAAGAAGAATAGTCCTTGTGACTCACCACTTCACTCCTCCTCAAAAGACAAACCAAATACACAAGAAAAGCAGTGTCACGGCTACTCTTGAATTATCTGTGCTGTATAACTTACTTTAAAGTAAACTTTGTGCTTATTGTGGAAGACACAGTTTATGACTATGGATGCAAAGTATGGTTTACAAATTTGTTTTAGAAAGCCATCAACTGTAAGTTATCAGAAGACTTATGAGCAAAAGAAAATTATGAAGATTTATAAAAATTTAAAGTAAATTTTAATAGTTTTTGTTAAAACATTCCATGGAAATTACTATTCTTGTCATGAAAGTATTTAATAGTTACCTTACTGAACTGTCAGTTACTTTTATCACACTTATTGGTAATTCTTTAGCAGGATGAAGGTGTCAGGTTGGTCATAAGGGGCACAGCTGTATTCTAAGCACTTTCAGAGGTAGGAGTAGTTGCTTAATATCAGTCTTAACTACATACATTAAAGGACAGTCTGGTCTATCCTGAAATAATAAGTATAACATAAATAAATGATACATAAGTGAATGAATGATTAAATGAAATATTATCACTTGTATTCCTTAATGTTTCTACCACAACATTTTTTTCATATTACATAAAAAAGATGAAGATTGCTAATTATGTAATTTTTTAAATCAGCATATAACAAAACACAACTGAAAGATAATCTGATCATGTAAAACTGTGAAGACTGAGAAAATATGTGAAAAATGTTTTCATTGTAAATAAACTATAGAGCATTTTAAAATGACATATAAAAATTATACAGTAGTAATTTTCAGAAAATAAAACAAATTGGCAATTTACAACAAGAAGTATACATCCAGCATGCATTATTTCACAATCTATTGGTAAAGAGAACTGTGAAAATTAAATCAACAACTAAACAATCTATCTGAAATCAAAGCTCAAAGTCAGTTGTCTGTGGTCATAGAGCACCAGCTTTGGTCCTGAAATGCAAGTACATGTTGTGTATAGATGCCTATATACTTTGTTATGGGTTATTTTTTAAAGAAACATAGTGAACATGAACAATGTGTAGAATGCATAATGAGTGGGGAGATGAACAGTGAAAAATACAATTTTAATTTAGGCTGAAACTATTTCTCCTGAGGCTCAATACTGTGATCAACAAACAGAAATATATTTTAAATGCAGATGTATCCTACCCCCCCCAGCTGCCAAATAGGCAGGAGAGTGTGTTTCAGATAAGATGTGAATTAAAAACCACATCCTTTGGTTGCATGTCTCAGAGAGTTGAGCTTTTAACCCCCTCCCCGCTAATAAATATTTCAATCTAAACAGAGATGCCTCAGTTAAATGAAAATAAATGACAGTGCTGGCTTCAAAATGACAATATATTATTTTAAGATGGATTAAATGGTTTAGGGTCTGCCCTATGACAGCTAAATACACAAAATGAACCAGCCCAGGATGGCATTAACTCTTTCCCATGGACATGAAATTGATTCTCCATTTTTCTTCTTACTTAAGGTGAAGAAAATGGGAGAAAAGTACACCACACATAAACCATATTCTTACAAAGATTATATATAATAGTCACTAGGGAAATAAAATAATTTTAAATAATGTTAATGTTACAGCTTAATACTCTAATATATTTCATTACTACTATTGAAATATGCAAAATGGCTAAAAAGTTGTAAAGTTATTGACAATAAAATAATTTTTTTCTGGGTATGTGAGGGCACACATGCACATGTGTGAATTTGAGTGTGAAAGCCAGAAGACAGCAATATTTGTTGGTTCTCTGATTCATCATACACTGATTTTTTTTTTTTTTTTTTTTTGGAGAGAGAGAGAGAGGAAATCTCACTGGCCAAAAGCTTACCAATTAGGCTAGACTAGCTAATCACTGAATTCAAGTAATGGTTTGTCTCTGCTTTCTCAGCTCTGGGACTAAAGGTGTGTGCCATCATTCTTAGCATTTTATGTAGGTAGTAGGATGCCAATTCACATCCTTGTGTTTATTAGGCAAAAAATTTACCTGACCTTAGGCTGCTAGCGCCTCTTTTAAAAAGAGAACAATTTCCAGAAACTTTAGGTTTTAGTTTGAATCATTTATTGGATCTCAACTGCACTGCCAAGAAAGTAAACATCAGTCACCTTTTCTCTGAGCATCTTGCAGTTCTATTGTGACATACATACATCTCGGAGTGTGGCACATCATGATATTGAATGCTACCTTTATTTTGTTCTGACAAAATTCTAACCTTTGAAAAATCATAGTGCAGCCCTTGCTTCAATTCTTATATTGGTCACACATAATAAAATAAAATTCCTTTGAGAATATATACAAATATTCATTTACAGAATTTTCTCAACTTTTCATGTGTCCTTTCACCTTGTTGGTAAAAGCTTTATGTGGGTTTTTTTTTTTTTTGCAAGTATGTGACTGAAGGACATGCATATCTATATGTGAGTGTGTGTACATGTGTACATGTGTGGATGTGAATGGCAGATGTCAACATAAGGTGTCTTTTTCAGTTGCTCGCCACCTTATTCATTTATTTTCACTTGTGTGTCTCTGTGTGTATGTAATGTGGTGTGTGATGTGTGTGTTTGTGTAATGTCATGTGGTGTGTGTGTAATATGTGTGTGTGGTGAGGTGTGTGATGTGTTTGTGTAATGTAGTGTGGTGTGTGTGTATAAAACTCTGTGTGTGATGTGTGTTTGTGTAATGTGGTGAAATGTGGTGTATGATGTGTGTGTGTGTGTGTGTGTGTAATATGGTATGTGTGGGTAATGTGGCATGGTTTATGGTGTTTGTGTGTGTGTATAAAATGTGGTGTGTGGTGTGTGTTTGTGTAATGTGGTATGATGTGGTATATGATGTGTGTTTGTATGTGTATAACATAGTATGTGTGTGTGTCATGCGGTGTGATGTGTGTATGGTGTATGTTTAACATAGAATGTGTGTGTAATGCAGTGTGGTGTATGGTGTTTGTGTGTGTGTGTGTATGTGTGTGTGCATGTGTGTAATTTGGTGTGTTGTATAATGTGTGAGAGGTGTTTGTATGTGTATGTTCCTTGGTGTGCTCCATGTGCTTGTCTACATTTGGGGACACTTGTTTACAAAGGCCAGAGTGAAATTTTGCTCCTCTCTCTGGTCTTTATTTTAAGTAAAGTCTCATATTTAACTGTTTTCAGATTTTTAGGGGTTACATAGATTCTTCTGTCTCTGTTCCCATGCAGGACAGAGGTTACAGTCAAAAGGTTGTTGCAGTCAGGTTTGCATTCCTGGTAGAAATCACCCAAACAAGAACAGCTTTTGGGGAAAAATAATGGTTTATTTTGGCTTACAGACTTGAGGGGAAGTTCCATTATGGCAGGGGAAAACAATGGCATGAGCAGAGGGTGGACCTCACCCCCTGGCCAACATAAGGTGAACAATACCAACAGGAGAGTGTGCCAAACATTGACATGGGGAAACTGGCTATAACACCCATAAGGCCACCCCCAACAATACTCCACATCCAGGAGGCATTAATTCCCAAATCTCTATTAGCTGGGAACCTAGTATTCAGAACAGCTAATTTATGGGGGACATGTAAATCAAACCACCACATTGCATCCCTGGCCCCCATAAACTGATAACCATAAATGATATAAAGTGCATTCATCCAACTTTAAAAGTCCCCATATTTTTTTTTTATCAATCCTAATGATACAGCCCCATAGTCCAAGATCTTTTAACTGAGGCATAATACCAAAAATACACCCCCCAAAACCCACGATGGCACAGAATAAACATTCACACTGCAAAAGATGGGATTGGATAGAGCAAAGAAATATCCAACCAACACAAGATTTAAACAGGGCAAACATTAAACTCTGTAGCTCCTTCCAGCTAGGCTACTCACAGTCCTCGAAAACTTCATCAGAGGCCAGCAGCTTTCCTTGGCAGCCATCTCGTGGTTCTAGCATCTTCAGTGGGCCTCCACTGCAACCCACTGTTTATCCTCATGGCTCCATTATATCTCCATGCATGCATCCAGAAAACCTGCTATGCACTGCCCATGGCTGTTTCCAAAATACAAGATCATGTTGCAAATTCGATGAATCTTTCTTTCCTGCATTTCTTATACTCCATAATACCCTGTAGGGTGCCGATTTATGAATCCAGAAGGGAATACAGCAGACTTTGAAGAACAGGACACTCCTTGAGCAATCAGGCCCCTTCAAAAAAGTCTACATTCTTCCTGTTGCCCCAGTGCAGGTCAGCTGGCCCAGTCTCAATAGCTGTAATCTCTCATCCAATTGCAGCTGAACAGGCAGCAGTTTTGGCCGAAGGATTTCATTTTTTCTGTGCCATATCCTTCTGCTCACATCAGTCTGTTCCATGCAAAGCAACCCTGCACAAATTCTCAGGACATAGGAATAATAGCAAGCCTTTCACACAAACTGCTTTTAGCCTAGTCCAGGCATAGCTCTTTCTCACCCTCATAAGCCAAATCTCATAGTCCATAGCTCTTACTGCATTCAGGTTTTGAAACTCTGACCAGAATAGTTCATAAAGCTGTTCTTAGAGCACTGCAAGGTGTCTCTTAGGCCAAGGCTTCAAATCCTCTCACATTCTTCTTGAAAATCAGGTCCTAATGCCAAAGCCACACAGTCAGGTGTCTAGCAGCAAATGTTACTATTCATTGGTAACAACATTACTGTTGCAGTCAGGTTCACATTGCTGGCAGAAACCACCCGACCAAGAGCAGCTGTTGGGAAAAAAAAAAAAAAAAAAAAGGTTTATTTTGGCTTACAGACTTCAGGGGAAGCTCCATTATGGCAGGGAAAATGATGGCATGAGTAGATGGTGGACATCACCCCCTGGCCAACATAAGGTGCACAATAGCAACAGGAGAGTGTGCCAAACATTGTCATGGGGAAAATGGCTATAACACCCATAAGCTCAGCCCCAACAATACACTGCCTCTAGGAAGCATTAATTCCCAAATCTCCATCAGCTGGGAATACCTAAATTTCTGAGGAAAATAGGAATCAAACCACCTCATTGGTCATGCCCAACTGTTTTACTTGAGAGCTTGAGATTTGAACTTTGACAGACTCAGTTCCGCTCAGGCCTTTGTGCATCACAGGGAGCACATCTAAACCAAGAGGGCCTCTCCAGCTCATTCACTTTATTATTTTGTTTTGCTTTACTTTAGGACAGGATCACCAGAACGTGTGAACGTGTAGCCAGTGAGCCCCCAGTCTTCCCCTCCCCAGCACTAAGATTACAAGCATATGCTACCATGCCAGATTCTACTTGAGTGCTGAGGAGCTAAGATCAAGTTGTACATGCACAGCAAGTACTTTACCACTGACCTATTTCTCTCCAGACCCCAAAAGTGTATTTGAATTATTAAAATGTAGACATTTTAACAATAGACATGAGTTTAAACAAGATAAAATTCATTTTCAAATGCTTCCCTTTGAAAACATAAATAAGAATTTTGAGTGAGAGAAAATTTATACTTCTCACCAATAAGATTATACTCTGATAGAGTTAACAAAGAGGTGAAGGTGATGTGCTGAGCCACATTATAATACAGTAGTAAAATTGGTTCTTTGTCATGGGAAAAGGATTTGAAAGTGCGTAATTCAGGAAATCATTCCAGATTCTGGAATTGCTGAGATAATTCTTGTTTCAAATGAAACAGAATGTGGCTGGGTAAATGATTAAGTGGTTAAAGATGATGTCTGCAGGCCTGGGTTTGATTTCCCCAGTACCTACATACCTACATACAGTCAAATAGACAAAATGTAACATATGTGTCTGGAGTTTATTAGCAGTGGCAAGAGGTCCTGGTAAATTTCTCTTTCATTCTTTCCCCCCCTTCCTCCCTTTCTCTTCCTCTTAGCAAACAAATCAATAAAGTAATAGTAATAATAATAATAATAATAATAATAATAACCTTGTCCAGTAATGCATGGGAATTATGTTTGTATAAAGGAGTGTGAGGTTGTTAGCCTGTGGAGACAGGCACATAATCTCTCTAACAAGTATAAATGAGCCTGGAGAGAGCATCTGGGTTTATCGTAAGAGCAATAGAGAGTCAATAGAGATTTGTAAGTGGGAACCAGAGATGCAGTGCTTTAATTGAAGATGTGTCTAGGGAGGAGCTAAAACCAGACACAATAAGATGCATTAGAAAACAGTGCACTGATTTAATTCTCTTGAAAAGGAAACCTTCTTTTTTTTAATACCATTAAACCACAACATATCACTCGTAGGTCTTTGGTGGTTGTGGAGATATGTTCAGAAATTAATGACATGAAAATTCTACAAGGACATTGTTTTTACTTGTGTTAATGCTTGAAAATGTCCAACTGATGAGCAGACAAGAATCCAGGGTCACTTAGGCATAGCCATAGAATGTTCTAAATTTTTTATGTATATAATTCTAATTTAAAATTCATATATGTTCAATGTTCTTTGTAACAATATAAGATGAAATAGTTCACTGTCTATCTATCCAAAAATACCTTGAATTTATTCCATTGCTGGGGTTCCGAGCCAATATATCTTGCTAGGATGTTTGGTCTTATATTTTTTAAATTTATTTATGAAAGAACAAGCACAATTTTGGTACATTCGGGTCACCTGCCATTGCAAATGAATTCAAGATGCATGTACTACTTTGTCCATCTGGTTTTATGTGGGTAGAGGAATCAAATCCCTGAGCCATCTCCCCAACCCTGTTAGTTTTGATGAAACATGATATTTACTTGAACTGATGACTGATAGAACTCCATAGTTTCATAAATCTATGTCCTTCTTTGCCTCCTGTAATATGAACAAGGTAAGCCAGACACTTCACTGGAAATAGTCAGTTTGCCTGGTATGGATGTACAAACTTCACGAGACTGACAGCAGGAGGATAATGGGAGTGAGGCCAGCCTTGGAACAGAGTGAGAACTCTATCTCAAAACAAACAAACAAGAAAAATGTGGCATTTATGTTAGTCTTGTTCATATTATATCCTAAAGAGTTTACTTGTTGACACCTGTGTTGGCTTAAAACCTGAAAATTCAAGTAATTTGCCCAAAATTACACATTATATATTTGTAATTTTATAATTTCCCCATTATGTTTTATTAAAATTAGTAGAATCTATAAACAAAGTTGTAAATATTTAGTTCTTGTAATTTAGAGGGAATTATAAAGGTGTAAGCAGCCTGCTGACAGAAAATATGATGGAATAAACTATGCAGCATTTTTCTGAAGGAATATATATTTGGGTGTGCCAAACTTGTGCAGTTAGAACTACTTGGTGTGAGATAGCTTTCTGAAATACTCAGGTGATTGGGTTAAGATTGAAAATCACTCAACAAGATTGTTATTTTCTTCCCCTTTCTTATGTTATAGGGTTACAGTTATGCAACCTTTCTCAAATTTTATTTCAGTTAACAGAAATTTCAGATCCTATGTATCACCTGTTTTCCTTACCTAGTCACTGAAAGAATACAATGATTTTGGAATTTCATCTTGTATACTGGGATGTTTTGTTACTTCCAGTATTCAGCTTTGATTGAAGATAA
This sequence comes from Orientallactaga sibirica, assembly GCA_036365145.1. Lineage (NCBI taxonomy): Eukaryota > Metazoa > Chordata > Mammalia > Rodentia > Dipodidae > Orientallactaga > Orientallactaga sibirica. Next base: position 10,085,483 of record JAEOAD010000024.1, on the reverse strand, counting down.
CTAATTTCTCCTTACACCGTGACAGAGGACTAGAGTATATTATGATTAAGAATACACATTCCAAGCCACTAGTACCAATTATATAATGTATCAAGTTTTGGATCTTAACTAAAAACTATGAATTTCAGCCAACCACTCAAGTTAGATTGACTAGAACATCTTACAGCCATAATCTCCTTAGCAAAGACAAATTGTGGGTTGGCATAGATTTTTTTCCTTGTTTTAGGCTAAGATGCTAACTAAATTATCTCCCAGCTGACAAAAAGAAATGAAGTGTGATACTTAGATTTTTGATTAGGTACTTAGCTGTTTGAAATACATATTATAATATTCATATTCAGCACAAATTTAACATGAAATGCATATAGCTCTAATGACAAAGAATGTGCATAATGCATATTTATAAGCCTGTTGTACAATATTTAAATGCATCAATAAGAACAAATTTTTCATTACACTATACACGTTCATTTCCTGATAGCTTGTGGAACCATTTGCAATGCTCCCTCTATTATTTAAACCTGATTTCCATATTTGTCCTGATAAGTAAACATGCTACCCTATTAATTTAACTTCAAGATTCCAGTTCACTAGACAGCTTAATGTTCTTGTTAACAATTGCTCTTTCTCTCTGTAATAAAACTGCAGATTTATGAAATCTTGTAGTAAGTATGAATATAGATTTATTAATGAAGTAAAGCTGTTAATATACAAATCTACTCAGCTGCTCAGAGCACATACTTAATGAAACATACAGTTAACTAATATACTAGAAAAACTTTGAGAATGAGATTAAGTATGTGAGTGCAACTTAAGCACTGGCTTGAGAAATAATACATTTCTAACTTATTAGATGAGTATTCTTTTTTAATGCATCTCTCTCTCTCTCTCTCTCTCTCTGTGTGTGTGTGTGTGTGTGTGTGTGTGTGTGTGTGTGCAGGTGTGTGAAGGGACTTATGCACTTATATGGATACACATGTAGAAGCCAAAGGACACAGCCATGGGTATTGTAGTTCAGTAACTTTCTTTGCTCTTTGAGACTGGGCCTCTCATTGGTCTATAGCTTACTGAGTAGACTAGACTAGCTGTCCAGTTAGCCTCAGTGATCCTCCTGCCTCTGTCTCCACACTGCTGGGATTACAGGCATATGCTACCATGCCAGGCTTTCTTACATGGGTACTGGAAATTAAACTGAGGTCCTCATGGTTAGATGACAAGCACTTTACTAATTATGTTAATCCCCTAACCCCTGAGTCTTTCTAAATGGGTATAAACAGGAGATGGATCAGTGGAAAAAAATTCTTCAAACCTAAGTGTGAAGACCTGAACTTGCATGCTCAGAACCCATGTAAATCCAGACACAGACACTGTCATAAATGTCTGTAATCCTAGTAGACCTATAGAAATATATCAGGAAGATAGAGGAAAACCACTAGAAGCTCTCAGAGTAGTTACCCTGGCATATGATTTCTCTGTCTGAAGCAAGGTAGAAGGAAAAGACAGGAAATATGTTGCCATCCTACCTCTTATGCTTCCTGTGGCATGTGCATCCACACAAATGCATGCTCACACATATGTACACATCATGCATACATGTACACAGAAGGATAGTCAAAGCAGAAAACCTAAACCTTACTAAATTAATGGAAAATAAGGAATGTTGGCATTGTAATTTAGGTTAAAATTTCCAAATGTGGAAAATCAAGGCAATATTTTCTTGACCATAAAACATATATGAAATCAACCATGGGCTTTTATCAAGGCAGTTATACAATATGGAACAGTGGACATGAGTGTAACTATACCCATGGAAGACTGCATCCATTTAATATTAAAAATGCCTTAAGTGTCTCAAAAATAATTTAGAAATCATAAATTCCAGTAGTTTTTTTTTTCCCACCAGGGTTTACTTTAAATAAGTTTTATAGTCATATATCAATTTACTTTTGGGAAAAAGAGTAATGCTGGTATTTTATGTATTTCTGTAAATCCATGAACACACACTGCCCTTGTTAACTTTTATACACATTTGTTAGCTAGGGTACTTTTGTTTTCTTCTTATGTAGTAGTACTAAAATGTAAAGTTTTGCACATATAGCTGAGTGAGGGTAATATTTCTTTCATCTCAAAGATGAGAAAAGTGAGTTGCTTTAGAAGAAATAATTTTCTCCATCTCTGTGAATAAGTGAGGACATGGACACATATAATTTCAAAATCTGTTACAGGACGCATTGTCACAGCCAACTGAAGGGAAATTTTTGAGAGCAATGATGATGGTGTACTGAATTTTCCATGTATTAGGTGCTTTGGCATTCATAGCAGGAATGTGATATGCTGTTGTTTCATTATTCTTCCATACTTACTTAATATCAAATAGTTAACATTATCCACATATTTTGCATAAAATAACATACTCGAGACCCAGAAAATATATGACATATGAATTTCCTCTTTATACATGTTTGTGTAAACACAATGTTTGTTATTCTTCCATGGCTTATTTTGTATGGGTTATATTGAAATTAATATTTAAAAAGTCATCTACACATATTGAGCTTAAAGATTCAACTCCAGGTCAACTTCACAAATTGCTACCTATATAAACTACATTACTCATGTGTTGACTACTTCCATCACTCCCCTCCCAAATGGTAAGTAACTTTGATCATTCATACGTGTTGCTTAGATGAGTATCCCCATGCAAAGATGCATTTATACCACCTTTTCTGTAGACAAAATGTGCAATGAAAAATAGTCCAAATGAATCCTAGTTGTTTTAATGTGTTTCATGCACTCATTACTTTTAGGAAACAAAATTTTGTATTATGGTTATGATCAGAGATGTTAAATTTTAGGGAAAATAAATTCCTTAAAGCCAAAAATAAAAGTACTTGCAATTAGAATTTGGTTGAAAGAAACAATGATGTATTTTTCGAATTTTAGAGTTTGCAGTTGGGATCTAATATGTTCTGAGAAACTAGGAAGAAAGACGAAGGAATGTGCTGATTTGACTAGCATATTTACCCCCCTTCTAGCGTTGCATGGCCGTTCAAGGAATGTTGGGTAAGAACTACCCAACATGGCCACCACACCCAGCTTCTCATACCTTTTTACTAAAGCACAAACAATCCCATTTTTGGGGTCTCCTCCCTCATGGCTTACCTACTTGCTAAATGCATCACCTCCTAATACTGTCACTCTGATGGCCCTAACTCTCAAAATGCTGCATTAAGAGTATCATTGAGGGCTGGAGAGATGGCTTAATGATTAAGGCACCTGCCTCCTAAGCCTACAAACGCAGGTTCCAATCTCCAGGTCCCACATTTAGCCAGTTGCAAAGTGATGCAAGGGTGTAATGCCACATTTGACCACAAGGAGGCACACACATCTAGATTTCGTTTGCAGCAGCTGAGAGGCTGCTGGCATGCCCATCTCTATCTGTCTCCCTCTCTCTCTGTCTCTCTCCAAAAAAAATAAAACACTTTGGAAAAAAAAAAAAAAAAAAAAGTATCATTGAATGTGTCTGTGAAGGCAAGAACAGAGAGAATTAGCCAGTAGGGGATAGAGTCAGCATACATATGGATAGCATCCCATCATAGGTTCAGGGACCAGAAGTTCCTAAAGAGGAAATAGAAGAAAGACAGAGAATGCACATTCCCTCTGTTTATCCCTGGCCATTAGGATAAGGAGAGGTTTTCAGCTCTGCCATGGCATTCCTAGCATGATGAACTGAAACCTTACAAACTGTGAGATAAATATATCCTTCATCCATTAAATTGCTCTGCCATGGATTTTTGTCCCAGGGGCCAAAAAAAAAAAAAAAAAAAAAAAAAAAAAGACTTAAAATGCATTAACAACTAAGCTTCAAAATGTTAACTATGGGAACTAAAGATTCAGAACACAGCAACCTGTTTGTACTATCTAGTCTTCAGAAATGTTTCTGTCCCATGCTATGCCAAATTATTGATAATTTGTTAGTGTACATGTGACACAGTACTTCAGAAATCATTCATGCCAAGTATAACTTCTCTGAAGATCAACCAAGAATGGGCCTGAAGAAATATATGTTTTTATTTTACTTTAAGATTCCTGGTAAGAGATCAAGTGCAACATGCAGCTCTTCTGAAAGTTAGGTCTTTCCCTCATTTTTTTTTTTCCTCCTGTGGTCTTTATGTAGTGTGTATATAGTCTGAAAAAGAGAGAAAGAAAAAGTTTCTTGACAAATATACTTTCAAAATAGCATCACACACAGCTTTAGCTCTTATTCTTCCTAAAGTTCACAACTGCACACAATTCTCCACCTGAACAGTATAGGCTGCAAAATAGGTTTGGGCACATTTCATGTGACCACAGATGAAGTAGAGGAAAAAAAAAAAAAAATCTTTGGAGGATACTAGGAGAAGTTTTCAGATCTAGTTGCATTAGGTACTTTGTCATACTTGTAAACAAATACCTGACAAGAAGCAACTTAAGGAATGGATTATTTCAGCATATAGTTCCAGTTTACTGTCCACTGTGTTGGGGAAGGAATGGTGGCAAGAGCTTGAGGAAAATGGTTGCATTTAGTCCACAGTGAGGAAGCAGGGACCAATGGATGAATGCTAGTGCTCAGCCAGCTCTCTCCTCTTCATCCAGTCAAGGAACCTAGCACCAAGGAATGGTCCTGCCTACAGTTATGGTGCATCTTCCCACATTGTTTAAATGGAATTGTAATCAAGATAATCCTTCCCAGGCTGTGTCAGAGGCCTAAATAATCTACATAATCCTTCACAATACACTCCCAGCAGCTAAATTTATCCAGATAATCCTCCACAAGCAAGTCCAGCCTAAGTGATTCTAATTGATAATAAATGTAAACCACAACAATGCTGTTCTAAGATGGAAGGGAAGCTTATAATTCTTGGTCACTTGACATCTACAAAACTTTAAACACTTTTAAGTGCAGCAATAAATTTTCATATGAAGTTCTGCACCTTTCAGAATGTGCAAAAAATACACAATCACCATATTTCAAAAAAATAATATAATTTTTATTGACAACTTCTATACTTACATATAAAAAACATGATATTTCCCTTCCCTCCCCCATTCTCCTTTAGAACTCCAATCTCCATCATATCCCCTCCCTCCATTAGTCTCTCTTTTAATTTGATGTCATCATCTTTTTCTTCTATTATGAGGGTCTTGCGAAGGTATTGCTAGGCACTGCAAGGTCATGGATATCAAGGCCAATTTCTTTCTGGACAGTTGCATTGTAAGGAGTTGTACGCTTCCTTTGGCTCTTCCATTCTATCTGGTCCCTCTTCCACAATGGGCCTTTCCACAGAGGTTTTTTTTTTTTTTTTTTTCACTGACTGTGTTCTTCAGAGGTAGGATTTCAGCCTGGTTTTTCTTCAGTATTTCTATATCCTTACTCATGTCCTGTAATGACTTTTTTATTTCATTAAGCTGGTTTTCTGTATTCTCTTTCAAGAGTTTGTTTTCTTCTTTAATTCCTTTTTTTCCTCCTCTGATTCCTTTCTTTTTTATTTATTTTATTTTATTTTATTTATTTTATTTTTTTGTTGACAACTTCTATACTTACATACAAAAATGCAGAGGTTTGTTTTTTTTTTTTTTTTTTTTTTTTTCACTGACTGTGTTCTTCAGAGGTAGGATTTCAGCCTGGTTTTTCTTCCATTATTTCTGGTCCCTCTTTACAATGGGCCTTTCCATGTCCTTTTTTTTTCATGACTTTTTATTTCATTATTTTGGTTTTCTGTATTTCTCTCTTTCAAGAGTTTTATTTTTTAAGCTTCTTTAATTTTCAAGAGTTTTTTTCTTCCTTTAATTGATTTCCCCTTTCCCTTTTTTTTTATTTTATTTTATTTTATTTTATTTATTTTATTTTTTTGTTGACAACTTCTATACTTACATACAAAAAATGCATATTTCCATCCCCTGCCCCCATACCCCTTTAGAACTCCAATCTCCATCATATCCCCTCCCTCTCTCCATTAGTCTCTCTTTTAATTTGATGTCATCATCTTTTTCTTCTATTATGAGGGTCTTATGAAGCCATTGCTAGGAACTGCAAGGTCATGGATATCAAGGCCAATTTCTGTCTGGACAGTTGCATTGTAAGGAGTCGTACCCTTCCTTTGGCTCTTCCATTCTATCCACCCCTCTTTCGCAATGGGCCCTGAGCCTTGGAGGGTGTGACAGAGATGTTTCAGTGCTGGGCACTCATCCATCCCTTCTTCTCAGCATTATGTTGCCTTTTGGGTCATCCCAGTGGTCATCGCCATCTGAAAAGAGACACTTCTCTGGTGTAATGAAAGTTATCTTTTGGGACAGTTTTGGTCTCAGCTATACTGTACAGCTGCTTGGGTCCTTCTTTGCTATGTTATGGGCTCGGAAGGCTGGTTGCATCTGTGGGTCACTGCTTTCACCATGCCGGATGCTGAGTTGCTGACCTTTCTTCTCCAGGTCTCTGGCACTTGCTGGAGCTTGTGCCGGTGGTGGGGGAGGGGAGGGGAGGCTGTGGATGGTGGCTGAAGTCCGCCTGCTCATCCACACGATCCTCTTCCTCACAAGACGCTCCGTTGGTCTCTGCTGTCCTCCTTCCACGTTTCTTGAGTTTGCACAGAGGCTGGTGTAATTGGAAAATCCCCTCGCCTGGCTTTAAAATCCTGCGGCTCAGGTGGAACCTGGTGGCTGCAGCCACGTGGAACTCGCCACTGCCACTGGAGCCACTTCTGCCCACTTCTGTGGGCTGTAGACGCTCTGGATCTCCTACTTCTCTGCTGCAGTGGGTAATTTACCATACACCTCACTTTTCAGTAGAAGAGTGTTTTTTTTGTTTTGTTTTGTTTTGTTTTGTTTTGTTTTGTTTTGTTTTTGCTTTTTTCCCCTAGCCTGTTTTGGCATGGTTCCTATGCCGCCATCTTAACCAGAAGTCTCTGATTCCTTTCATTTCTTCTTTTATTTTGTCTTTCATTTCTTTGAATTTCATCTAAAACAGTCTCACTGGTGAACAATTCTGATGGATTTGTAATTTTTGCTGGGATTGCATTGTCTTGATTCTTTGTATTTCTTGTATTATAATGTAGTGGATTGATTTGATGCTTAGGTTTTCTATTTATCTGCAGTGTTCTTAGATGTGGTGGTCCACCTTTATATACTTTCAGGATATAAGTTTAAGGTGCCAAGTGTAGCACTTGTACCCAAATCCATCCTCAGAAGTAATCCTAGCTGTTGAATTTGCTTGTTAAGCAATTATTGTAGTGGACTGGTGGAACAATTTACTGGCAAGTTCTAAACTTCAACTGAGCAAAATACACATTCAATTAAAATGAGCACAGAGTATACAAGTGTGGGAATTAAAACAGTCTTATAAGGTCAAAATCCCTAAGGGTGCATGTTGCTCTACACACTTAATCCTGTCAGCTAGGAGGTAGAGTATTTTGTTCTGACTTGGTTTCTAGGTCATCCTGGATCTGGATCAGACCCTGGCCCCAATAATGACAAAAGCAAAAGATAAAGGCCCTCTAAATCTAAAAGTATTACAAGCAGCAATATTCAACACCCCAAGTTCAGCTGATTTGAAAATGGTAAATACAACCACAAATATGTAACCCATAACCTGCCCTGACCTGTAAAGAGAGATTAGAATTTCCAAAATGCAGACCTATGTGCCATTTTTTTTTTTTTTTTTTTTTTTTTGTCAGCCGGCCTTGTTACCTTTTGGTGTGGCTTCCAAACTCACCAATGCTGAGTGCCCACCTCATTCCCTGAACTGTGGAGCTTGAGCTTGTCTCAGCTGTGCTGGATATGCTGCCAATGGGAGCTGAATGTGGTTCTGATGGTTGGGAGATGGGTGTGTTCAGGAAGCCTATAGTTGCTCACACTGTTCCCCTGTATCTCTTTCAGTAGCTCAGCAGGATTTTTGTAGATTTCTGGGTTCTGTGAGGAAACTGATGAGGTTGGAAAGTCCCCTTGTTTTGTCTCTATTGCTGCTGCTAGTCATGCCTGGTGGGTTGGGTCCATGGTGGTTTGGGGCAGCGGTGGCTCAGGACGGCAGCACTTTGGGGTGGCAGTGGCTCTGTGGATTGGGCCGCAAGTTCCAAAGTGGGATTCTGGGAATCTCCTGCTTTTCAGCTGTTTCCCGGAAAAAATATTCTGCTCTTTTCTGAAGAAGAGTGTAGTTTTGCTTAAATCTCTCCCTAATCTGGTTTGGCATGGCTCCTATGCTGCCATCTTACCTAGAAGTCTAGAAATATTTTTATTAGAAGTAATTCACATTCTGTTTGGGGGTAGAAAAAGAATTCAATTTGCAAATTTTCCAATTTAAATGTATCAGATATTAAGTCATTTTTAGTACAAAACTTATTCTTAGACCTAATATAAATATAACTAAGCTTTTAATAAAAATGAAATAATATCAAATTATAGGTTCAATTTAAGTTACTTTAAAAACAATGGATTAATATTAGGAAAATGAAATATTGAGAAATGGCTTTCCATGGTAGATACAATAAAATGTACTTCTCTTCTATCCTCTGACCTATGTCTGTCAAACTGATGATAGATATGAAAAAAATGTTTTCTGTGCTACTAATGAAATTTATTGATGTATGCATTTTGATGATCATGTATGGTTTCTGCTATAAAATAACATATACAAAGTGTGGTAGTTTGAATGGATGTTCCTCAATAAATTCAGGAGTTTTATGCAAATTTGTAACTTGGCTAGAGGAGGTGTCACTGTGGGTGGATTCTAGGATTCAGCCCAAAGGTTTTACTTGGGGTGGATCAGAATTCCAAACTAAGGTATACAGAGAACTCTGGGGAACCTAGTATTCCTTAAGCATACTTTTTTTTATTTTTTTTTTTATAGTGGTGGTGGTGGTGGTATTTCCTTTCTTTGTGGACCTATAAAAGGGGTCCAGCTTCTTTTGACTTTATAGAACTTCTCCTGGATCTATGAGTTCAAATAAATCCTATTCCTCCCACAACCTATGTCTGCTTTGGAGGTTTATCCCAGCAATATGAAGCTGACTGTGACTTAATTGATACCAAGAATGGGGTTTTGATGTGTGATAAATTTCACCATGTGGATTTTGTTCTTTTGGAACTTTTGTTTTGGAGAAATGGGCATGGGCTTGGTACTTGCAACTTATGTTGGCTTCTGGACTGGTAAGGCATGTTTTATGAACTATTCTCATGAGAGTTTGAAAATGTTAAGTGCAGAGAGAATTGTATTTGGAAGCTTTGCTTATGAACCTTGAAAGGGAAAGGAATGACTGCAGATAACTTTGTAGGAAGTGAGACACTGGCATAAGGGATGCTACCTTTTTCTGTCCATTACATAGAGTTTGATCATGGTAACAATTGCAATGGGCCGGTGTTATTGGATAAAGGTATGGGACTGAGAGTTGTAAGATTTAAAATTGGATAAATACAAATAAGCTTAAAATTTACAAGCATAGAGGCTTGTTTTACATTATTGAAGCTGTTATTGTCAAATACTTTAGCATTTGGAAGGAATATGGCCCAACTACTTTACATTGAAACAATGGAAAGGATGCTTGAGGAAAGACTGAATGATTGAAATGCACTCTTTAAAAAGAAGTTGGCTGTGTCAGGTGCTCCTGGTATTGGATTAGGAACCATGAAAAATTCTTGAAGTTGATCATGAAATGCACACACTTCCAGGTGGATCTGCTGAGATGCAGTAAGTGAGGCAGGGCATGATGACTCTGACAGGCCATCAAAGCCATTGGAAGATGGACTGCGGTTTTTAGTGAAGCCTCAAGGATGTTTAGATATACCAGGAGTGCGGTTGGCTTGGGAAGAAAAATTTCCCTGACTATTTTCAGCCCTGCTGGAGGGATAGGATTGGAAAAATCCTGAGATTTGTCACTGGTCACCAGTTATGTATATTGGACTTGAACTGCAAGTATTTGCTTGATGGTTATTGCATTTGCACTGGTCTAGTCGCTTGTTGTTATGCTTTATGGCCATTGTAAATGTTTACTCTGTTCCTTTATATGTTGAACTATATAACTTGTTTTGATATTATAGGAATCACAGCTAACAGACAGTCCTAAATTTGAGATGAGACTTAGAAATTTTGAACTTTCTTAAGCTGGTAAAGACAATGAGGAACTTTGAAGCTGGAAAATACAATATACACTGTGAGGTGGTTATTAATCTATTGGAAGCCACGGACTGAATGTGGTAGTTAGAATGATTGTCCTCTAATAGATTCATGAGTTTTATTCAAGTTTATAACTTGGTTGGAAGAAGTGTTACTGGGAACAGATCTGAATTCCCACTTAAGGTATGCAAGAGGGCCGTATTCTTCTGCCATTATGGAACTTCCCTGGATCTGTAAGCTTCAAATAAATCCCATTCCTCCCATAAACTGTGTCTGATTTAGAGGTTCATCCCAGTAACATGAAGCTGACTACTAGAGCACAAAGTTTTAATGCCTTATTTAGTTAAATAATGCCATTAAATGTCTCATTTAAGTAGCTAAATTACAAGTTTCAGTATTGTCACACATTTCTTAAACTAATTTCTTATTTTAAATAAGCCAATGAGTGTTAGAGTGAATGAAACAGTAAAAGGCCACTTACAGAAATGTTGGCATGGTTAAGTTTCTTTGTCAGTATGGGTAGGCCCTGGTACCAAATTATTTAATTAAATATCATCAGAAAGTGTTCTTGTGAAAGCCTTTGAAGAGGAAACTAAGCAAAGAAGATTATCTTTAATAAAGGCCTTGGGCAAAATATAATCTGCTGAATGCCATGGAAAAGTGAAAACAAGTTCCCAGGTGTAGAAATTTTACCACAGGATTAAAACCTAGTCCACCAGAACACACTGCAGATTTCAGTCCCAATAATCATATGAACTAATCCAAGGTATTAAGTCATTTTCTATTAGAGCTCAGTGATTTGAGGCCTATAGTAAGCACTCCAGTCACAAGGAAACTAAGACATTTGGCTGTCACTGAATCCTGAAGCATTTACCTACAGTCAGGTTTATTCCTCCTTCCAAAGCCTTTGCCAGGTAGATTAACAAAAGTAAATGAGCATGAACTTAATGTAGGCAAGGACTATAAGAATAACCTTTCTCATGCAGTTGACAGTGTGCATGATTATATATGTACATGCAGAATAAAATGTGAATAAATATATAAATGGCTCACCCTGGGAGAAGGATTCCTCTTTTAGTTAATCCTTCCTGGAAGCAACCTCAGAGACCCACTTATGAGGAATGTCTGTGGATTCCTAAACAGATCAAGTTGACACAAACTTATCCATCACAACCACAGTATTAGAGCAAGGTGGAAATAGCTAATTAAATAAGTAATCAATTGTAATGTTATATTCCCTGGTATAGGCAAAGTTATAGGACTCCTCAAAACAGTGGAATCTGGAAAAAACCTCCTGCAAAAAATTTCCTTCAAAGTCTATCTCAGAAAGTGCAGATAATTGTTTTGTTTTCAATGTAGGGTCTCACTGTACCACAGACTGATCTAAATTTCACCATGTAGTCTTAGGGTGGCCTCAAACTCATGGCAATCCTCTTCTGCCTCCCTAGTGCTGGCGTTAAAGGTGTGCCCCACCAAGCCCAGCTAATAATGTTATTCAAAGAATATCTCAAGGTCTTGGATAGAAACAATCACAATGTATGTTATAGGTCTGAGATTAATAGACATGAATATGTGGGCTCCTTTCTATGGATGCAAGGATAGATCAACATAAAAAATGAACAAATACAGAAAGGCATTAGACTCAAATACAGAAATCACATGATCATCTCAATATTTGGAGAAAAAATGCCTTTGACAGTAAAATATCCCTTCATGATGAAAAAAAAAACTAAAATATAAAGCAACTAGAAATAAAAAATAATCAAAATAATAAAGGGTAAATGGATAAAAATAGGAAAGAGTTAAATCATCCTTATTGGCATATTAACTGACCAGAAACTGATAAACACTTTGAGCAAAGAAGCAGAATATACAATTAACATACAAATTCTTTAGCTTTTTTATATAACAATAATGAGCATACTGAGTAAGATATCAGTAAAATAGGCCATTCATAATACCTTAAACAATTATATAGGAATAAAAGTAGCTAAGGAAATCAGAGACTTTTATAATAAGAATTTTAAAATGGTAAAAATATAAATTACAGAAAACAAAAGAAATAGAAAGTCACCCCCTGGTTATAGATCAGGACAATTAAAATCATGTATATATATTAGCAAAATCCATCTACATATTCATTTTAATCTCCACTAAATTTACAGTTTAATTCTTCACAGAAAAGAAAAAAAATCGCAAAGTTTATTTAGAAGCACAAAAGGCTCTAGAGAGCAAAAACCATCCAGCAGTGGTGGGGTAGGGGTGAGAGGAGGGCGGAGTGGGAAGTCAATGTGTGAGCTATCATGATTCCTGATTTCAAGTTACACTGTAGAATTGCAGTAAGAAAAACTTCATGATACTTGCACAAATACAGAAAAGTAGATCAGTGGAAGATTGAGAAACTCATATATGTACAGTCACCTGTCTTTTGACAAATATATCAAAAACATATATTGGTGAAAAGAGAAGTGTGCTAGAAATGGTGCTGGAAAAATTGGACATTCCTGTACAGAAGACTGAAACTAGATCCTTATTTCTCATCCTGTTCAAAAGTCAACTCAAAGTGCACCAAAGGCTTTAAAGAGTTGAAACTAAAAAGAACTCTAAGAGTTCACTAAATAAGAGCAAGAATTTACAAATGGGATTGTATGAGATTGAAAAGCTTCCTTCAATAAAAAAAACAATTAATTGAGGGATGAGACAGTCTGGAGATAATGTGTGTTTTTTTTTGGGGGGGGGATTTGCCAACCATACTTTCAATAGAGGATTATTATTTGAAATATACAGAAGTTACAATTCTAAATGCCAAAACAAACAAGCAACCTGACAAAATGAACAGACAGTTCTCAAAGAAAGAATGAAGTGGCTTATAAGTATTTGAAAAAATATTCCATTTATTTAGCCTAAAGGGAAATGAAAATTAAAATTACATAGAAATTCCATCCCAAACAAATCAGAATGATTATCATTTTTAAAAAAGGCTAATGACAATGTGAGGAAAATGATATTTATACACTGAAGATAGGAATGCAAATTGGTCCAACTGCTGTGGAAATAAGTATGACAGTTCCTGCCCCCAAAAAAAAAAAAAAACTATCACATGACTAGCTATAATTCTGTAGGACACTTGTTAATATGCCACAGACATACCTATACAACCATAATTATTGCAGCATTTTATAGTAATCAAGATATAGTATCAGCCTAGATGAGATGTGTATCACCAAGTGAATAAATGATAGGTGTATATATGCAGAGTACAGTTTTATTCACATATAAAAATAATAAAGGTATGCTGATCATTGGAGAAGGAACACAACTAGAAATTATTATATTAACCAAAGTAAGCCTGAGACTCAGCAAAAATAAATGTCATGTGTTATTAGGACTTGAATGTAAAATATTCCCCATAAGCTCATATGTCTAAATACTTGGTTCTTAGGTATTAGCACAGTTTGGGAAGGTTGTGGAAACTTTTGGAAGTATAGATTTGCTGGCTGATGTGGGTTGCTGTGAGCAGGGAAGTACTGAGGTTTTATAGCACATCCCACTTCCTGACTTCTTCCTACCAGACAGTGTGACCATCTCTATTCCTAGTACTGCCAGCATGCCTTTTGTGCCATGAAACTTCCCCACAAAATGATAGGACACAGTAAATCCTGCATTTCTTTAAGTTCCTTCAGGTAAGCATTTCTGATACATGTTCATGTGTGTATATATACATATATGTGTCTGTATGTCTATGTATAATCATACCTACACTGTGTATATGTGTATAATCATATATATATATATATATATATATATATATATATATATATATATATATATATATATGAATGTCAAGAAGGAAGAAAAACTAGTAGAAGAAAGAGATGAGAAGGAAGGTGTCTCAGAAGGTGGAGACAAAGGAGAGAATATGGTGTTCACTTTGGTCAAAATACTTTCATGAGGGCTGGAGAGATGGCTTAGCAGTTAAGGCATTTGCCTGCAAGGCCAAAGGATACAGGTTCAATTCTCCAGGACCCACGTAAGACAGATGCATAAGGGATGCATCCGGAGTTTGTTTGCAGTGGCTGGAGGCCCTGGCACACCCATTCTCTCTGTCTGCTTCTCAAATAAATAAATAAAATATTAAAAATATATTTGTGAAAGAGTGTCTTTATGAATTGTAACAATATGTACATTTTATATACACCAATAATTACAAAGAAAATAAAAGTACAAAATAAAATGAAGGTTAAGAGTGTCTTGTTCCCAATACATAACTTCAATGAGCCAAAATAACCTCTTCCTAACTTAAATTGCTTTTTGTCAGGTATTTTGTCCTAGTAATCATAAAAGTATCAAGTTCACAAAGAGAAAGAAATGAATAATGATAAATCCAACATGAAACATAAACAGAAGAGTTGGTGCCAGGAATCTAAGCCATTGGAAAGAGCAGCACCATCCAGCAGAAATACCTTGCAAAACTATACGATGTGATAGAAACTAAAGTGAGCCTGACATATCTGCAGTATGTACACAATCCATAAGCTGCCTCACTTTCAACTTGAAAACAAGAAAATGCATGTGTCCTGCATAGTAAGTGCAAAATATTACTAAAATTAGTCATTAAGGGTAATTATTTACATCAATTTTGAAATATGAGGTCTGTGTTTGAAATAGGAAATTCTATATGTTCTGGATAATCCCAAGCATAAATTTTAGGTCTAATTAGACTTTGCTAAGCAGAGACCTGAGATTTAACTAAATCAAATTCATTATACATAAAAGGGAGGAAAAGAACCACAATATTCATCCCAAGAAGTCTCTATCCCCAGTATTGTGAGGTTAAAGATTATGAAATTGTGAGACTGGAGAGATGGCTCCCCAGTAACTCACATAAAGTAAGATGCACAAACTGGCACATATCTAGAATTTATCTGCAGTGGCAAGTGGCCCTTGTATGCTCTCTCTCTCTCTCTCTCTGTCTTTCTCTCTATCTTTTTCTCTCTCTCCTCTCTCTCTCTCTCTCTCTCTCTCTCTCTCTCTCTCTGTGTGTCTCTCTGTGTATGTGTTTGCAAACAAATACAAATATTTTTTTAAATGATTATCATGTCTGAGATCATGTGATACAGAAAACAGTGAGAGTCAACATAACAGAAAACACTCAGATTAGCTTGAGGAGGTACTGCACAAGGCCCACTTGAAGGGAAGTAACAAATATGTCAAGAAACAGATGCAGCAAAAAGGAAAATAAACACCATTAATAGACATGGAGTGTGGAGTTATGTTAGGACCTGTGTAAGTCTAGTATGAAATGTATTCACTAACAGAGAATAAAAGTTGCAAATATAATAAACATAATAAACAACTCTTTATAAAAATATCTTATATGTAATAAGCAATCTCAACAGACAAGAAGCCACAGCTGCTAGAAGAATCCAACTAATGGACCAAAATTAAAACAACAAAACATAAGATAGGTGTTAAAAACAGATGTATACCTAAATGAATAGTTAATATATGAATTATATAAGACCAGGAACAAATACTGAGCTATCAAAATTTTATCTGATTTTATTTTTCATTTTATTTTATTTTACACATAAACATTTTTTTTTTTTTTTTTTTTTTTATATTAGAAATTTGACCTGGAAAAACATTTGAATAAAAATCCTCCTAGTAAAAATTGAGTTAAAGGTTTCAACAGAATGGAATAGTATTTTAAACAAAAAAATATTATGACTGTCTGAGTATAGGAAAATTCTATGCAGTGTCACATAAGAATACACATTGGTAATAAAATTTTAAAATTCTAGGTGAAAAATGATAAATCTTAAGTTTAATGTATAAAAATGTGTACATTAATTCTCAGTGAACTTAAAAATAGTTAAAATAGAAAATTTTATGTCATGATATGAAAAAAAAGTTTATATGTGTTATCAGGATTTATTATGGAAACCTCCCTATTCATTGGAGAATTTCAGGGATTGTTTTCACTTACATTTATTAGTAGAATTTTAAACTTAATGGCATTAAGATTCTTCAGAGAAGCTCAATGCTTACATATGGGAATAGGGGAAAGGGGAGGGGAAAGCGAAGGGTGACATGGATCATCAGAGAAAGAGAAATGGATGGATGGAGTGAGGGAAAGAAAAGACAAGTGTCAGAGAGAGAGAGAGAGAGAGAGAGAGAGAGAGAGAGAGATCATTATTGCTTCATAAATGTATGGGAGATGAAAAGTTCCAAGATTATCCATTACCAATATATACAACCCAGAAGGTAAAATAGAAAGAAGTAGAAGATGTATGCCCCAGACAAGGAAGGAAGAGTAAATCTGCATCATTCTACCATTTTGGTCTACCTGAGATGCCAATGTATTTTATAATGTCCATCATTCTTTTTTGTTCAAGCTATTCAAATGTTATCAGTCAAGCTATTCGAATATTAAACTCTGGTGGAAACACTCAGGAAGGCTCACCCAGAATACTGTTTCCCCTACCATGCCAGTGTCCTTTCCCCTTTATCAGTCTAGTTGAAAGATAAAATTAAACAGTGCATTCACAGTATTATACCCTGACAACATTGTCTAAATAAATCTGATAAATATTTTCTTGTGACTATAAATTGACAAAATCTTTATGGAAGTTTTATTATAGTTCTGAATGTGGTGCTTAATTTCCCATCATAAATATTCATCATTTCTCTGCTATGATATATGAGCTTAGGAAGTTTTTCCATATTCAAAAGTGAACCTTTTCAATATTTTTTCATGGATGTATTGAAGTATTGTTGGTAATACTATTAAACTAATCCTCATGTCAGGACCCCAAAGATTGACTCTTTGTCTCCCTTTCCAATATGGTTACATTTAATAAATCTCCTTTTTCTACTTTTCAAAAAAAAAAAAAAAAAAAAACAGTGAAATACTCTAAATGTCATCAACAAATAATGGATCATAGCAAATCACACAAAGACCATTACATAGTGAGCAAAACAATACAGCTCAATAATAGAAACCTGCTCATAGGAATAATGTGATATACATATTCATACTATTGAAATAAACACCGCATACCTTATTTTTGAATCCATATAAATTATAAAATAATTAAAAGTACAGTCCAGACCAATACACTATTTATTAAGGAAAAACAAGTGGAGAAAATTTAAGCAAATATTTATAACTTAATTAATTTAACGTTTGGACAGAAAGTTGGGAAGATAAATGGTTCATCTTACACATATGAGGACCTGAATTCCATCCCCAAAACACAGGTAAAAAACAAAATACTGATCTGGATAGATGGCTTGATGGTTGAGGCACTTGACTGCAAAGCCAAAGGACAGAGATTCAATTCTTCATGATCCATGTAAGCTAGATGCAGATGGTATTACATGCATCTGGAATTTGATTGGAGTGGCTGGAGGCCCAGCATGCCCATTCTTCTCCTTCTCTCTCTCCTCTCTCTCTCTCTTTCTCTCTCTCTCTCTCTCACTCTGAGACTTTCTTTCTGGCAAATAAATAAAAATAAATAAAATATTTAAAAATACCATAGAACACCAAACATACAGGAGCAAAGAAGAAACTCTCCACGGCGCATCATAGCTAAAACTCTTAACAATGAAAACAAAGACAGAGGGTTAAAAGCAGCAAGAAAGAAAAAAAAATTCATAATATACAAAGGCAATCCCATCAGAATTATGTCAGATTTCTCAGTGGAAACACTGAAAGCCAGAAGGGCCTGGAATGGAACACTTCAAAGTCTGGAAAACTATAGCTTCCAACCCAAGCTACACTACCCAGTAAAAGTATCCCTCATAATAGATGGTGAAAGAAAAACTTTCCATGAAAAAAGTCAACTCTATGATTATATATGCACAAAGCCAAACCTACAGAGAATACTTGAGGGAATACTCAACATAGAGTAGTCAAACAACCAATCTCAAGAACAAGATCACAATAACCAAAATAAACCAGGATCAAAATAGTACAAAACATAAGAAAACACCAAACCCCATAAAACAACTCATCATGGCAGGGATTAATGCACTCCTCACAGTAATAACTTTAAATATTAATGTTCTTAACTCGCCCATCAAAAGACTCAGGTTATCAGGGTAGATTAAAAAACTGGACATTTCTATCTACTATCTTCAAGACACCCACCACACCACTAAAGATAGACACATCCTTGGGGTGGAAGGATGGAAAATGATATTCCAAGCAAATGGAAATTAAAAAAAAAAAAAAAAAAAACAAGCGGGGGTTGCTATATTAATATTTGGTAAAATAGACTTCAAACAAAAAGTATTCAAAAAGGACAAAGAAGGCCATGTTTTACTCATCCAACATGTGCACATCAAAATCATGAATATATATGTGCCAAACACTGGTGCACTATATTTTATAAAACAAAATCTACTCAACAATAAATCAGAAATAAACACTAACACCATCATAGTTGGAGACTTCAATATTAAATATCATCAATAGAGAGATCATCCAAGGAGAAAATGAATAGGGAAAGAAGAGAGCTCAACGACATCACAGATCAACTAGACCTAACAGACATGTACAGGAATTTCCAAATCTAAGGAATACACATTTTTCATAGCAGCCCTTAGAACCTTCTCCAAAATTGACCATATCTTAGGCCATAAAGCATGGCTCCATAAAGTCAAGAAAATGGTAACTTCCTGCATCATTCAAGATCACAATGTTTTAAAGCTAGAAATTAACAATAAGAGACATATCAAGAAGTCAACAAGATCCTGGAGACTAAACAACATACTTTTTAACAATGAGTGGGTCATGGAAGAAGTCAAAAGAAACTGTAAAGTTCCTAGAATTGAATGATAATGAAAACACAACCTACCAAAACTTATGGGACACAATTAAAGCTGTCCTAAGGGGAAAATTCACAGCCCTAAATGCATTCATTACAAAGACAGAGAGATCCAAATTAATAACCTGACTGTCCACCTAAAGGCACTGGAGAAACAAGAAGAATCCAACCCAAATTGCTCCAGACAGAAATAAGTAAGCAAGATGAAAGCAAAACTTAATGAATTGGAAACTAAGAAAGCAATTTAAAAAAATAATAATAATGAAACAGCTGAGCGTGATGGTGCAAGCTTTTAAACCCAGAATTTAGGAGGCAGAAGTAGGAGGATTGCTGTGACTTTGAGGCCACCCTGAGAATACAGAGTGAATTCCAGGTCAGCCTGGGTTAGAGTGAGACCTTACCTTGAAAAAAAAAAAAAAAAAAAAAAAAAGAAAAAAAAAGAAAAGAAAAAACAAAAATTAATGAAATGAAGAGCTGGTTCTTTGAAAAAAAAATTAAAAAAAGTTTGACAGATCCCTGGCCAATTTGATCAAGCACAATAAACAAACAAATAAATAAATAAATAAATAAGAAGTCTCAAATTAACAAAATAAAAATGAAAAAGGAGAGATCACAACAGACAACAATGAAGTTGGAAGAATCATTGAGGTATACTTCTAAAACTTGTACTCCACAGAATTGAATAATCTGGAAGAAATGGATGAATTCCTGGACATATACCAACTACCCAAACCAAACTCATAGCATATTAATCTCCTAAACAAACCTATCACATCCATGTAGACTGAAAAGATAATAAAAAACCTCCATTAAAAAAAAAAAAAAAAAAAAAAAAAAAGTCCAGGACCAGATGACTTCTCATTCAAATTCTATGAAACCTTCATTGAAGAAATGAAACCATTTTTCTAAAACTGTTTCACATAATCAGAGACCAGGAAATCCTCCCCAGCTCCTTCTATGAAGCCAGCATCACCCTTTTACCAAAATCAGACAGAGGTGCAATAAGGAAAGAAAAGCATAGGCCTATATCCTGATGAACTTAGATACAAATATCCTAAACAAAGTCCTTGCAAAGTGTATTCAACAACACATCATAAGCATTATCCATCTTGATCAAGCAGGCTTCAACGCAGGGATGAAGGGGTGGTTCAAAATGCATAAACCAGTCAACATAATACATCACATAAATAATTGCAATCATAAGAACCACATGATCATCCCAATTGATGCAGAGAAGGCCTTTGACAAAATACAACACTACTTCATAACCAAAACATTGGAAAGAATAGGCATGGAGAGTTTAATCTCAAGACAATAAAGGCTATATATAAAGCTCCTAAAGCCCAAATAATACTTAATGGGGGTAAAAATCAAGGAGTTCCCACTGAGACTGGGAACTAGACAGAGGTGCCCACTCTCACCACTGCTCTTCAACATACTCCTAGAAGTCCTAGCCTAAGCAATAAGACAGAAGAAAGAAATAAAAGGTATTCAAATTGGAAAGGAAGAAGTCAAGTTAGCCCTATTTGCAGATGACATGATTCTTTATATAAGTGACTTGAAAGTCTCCATCTCAAAACTTCTAAAGGTGATTAATTCCTCCAGCAAAGTAGCAGTATACAAAATCTATACACAAAAAATTAGTAGCTTTTCTATATGCAAAGGACAAGTATACAGAGACAGAAATCAGTGAAGCTGATTTAAATTTAAATACCTTGAAATAACACTAGCCAAGGATGTGAAGAACCTATATAATAGAAACATAAAAAAACCTGAAGAAAAAATTGAGGACTTGAGAATATGGAAAGACCTCCCATGCTCCTAGACAGGTAGAATTAATTAATATTGTGAAATTTTCAATTCTACCAAAAGCAATATACAGATTAAAAAAAATACCAATAAAAATACCAGCATCATTCTTCAAAGAGTTTGAAAAAATGATCTCAAAATTCATATGGAATGGCAGAAGGCATCAGATATCCAAACAAGAAAAATACCTCTGGGGATATCACCATACGTGATCTGAAGCTATAGTGACAAATACAGTATGGTACTGGAATAAAAACAGAAACATAACAATGAAACCGAATTGAAGACACAGATCTTAGGTCAAGTAACTACAGCTTCTTGATCTTTGACAAAGTTGCCAATAATGTACACTGGAGAAAAGACTGCATCTTCAACAAATGGAGTTGGACAAATTGCATATTTCATGACCATATGTTGAAAAATGAAATTAGACCCACTCATTTCATAATACACAAAAATCAAGTCCAAATGGATTCAAGACCTCAATATAAGACCTGACACTCTTCAACTACATGAAGAAAAAATAGGAAGCACTCTCCATGCTATAACATTAGGAAAAGACTTCTTGAACAAAACCCCATAGCCTAGGAAATTAAACAAGCACTCAACTAAAGGATTTTATGAAGCTAAAAAGCTTTTGCACAGGCAAACATACCATAAGCAGAGCCAATAGATTACTCATTTAATGGAAAACAGTCTTTGTCAGGTATACCACTTACAGAAGCCTAATATCTAGAATCTACAAAGAACTCAGAAAACTAAACAATAAAACAAAGACCCTACTCCAAAAGTTGGGCAGAGAAATGAATACAGAGTTCTCAGAGGAAGAATTACAAATGGCTAACACACACTTAAGAAAATGTTCAACATACCTAACCATTAAGCAAATGCAAATTAAAACAACTATGAGATTCCACCTTACTACAGTAAGGATAACAAACATTAAAAAATCAAATGAAAACAAATGCTGGAGAGGATGCGGAGAAATAGGAACACTCATTTACTCTTGGTGGGAAGGTAAACTGGTACAACTGTTGTGGAAATTGATATGGAGAGTCCTGAAAAGGATGAATATAGAGTTACCAAGAGACCTTGTTATTCCCTTACTGGGCATTTACCCTGAAAGCTCCACATCTCAGTTCAGAGATATTTTCTCAACCAGGTTTATAGTTGCTGAATTCATAATAGATAGGAACTGGAATCAACCAAATGCCCATCATTGGATGAATGGATAACCAAGATGTAGTATATATACACTATTAAATTCTATTCAGTAGTAAGAAAAAAAAATGGCACAATGAAATTTGGAACAAATTATACTAAGTGAACACACATAATCACAGAAAAACAATCATGGCATGGTCTCACTCATCTGCAGTTCCTAACCTGGATCAGCCCGAGTTGCTGACATACCTGAACGGCATCTCAAGGCTTGGACCATAGGTAGGGTAGGCTTTGGGGGAAGAGGAAGAGGTAGGGAGGAACACAAACCTTAACCCAAATTAAACTAGTACCATAGAATCCTATGTCCTGGATGTTAGGCTAAAAGGTGGATCCCTCAACACAACCTTAGGGGGAGCACCTGAATTGAAGGGCCCTGGAGAAGGTAAGATCAAGCCCAACCTTAAATTTCTCCTGTTTCTTTTTCTTTTCTGTCTTCTTCTTTTCCATTGTCACTGGCCTGTAATTCCCTGTACCAGGATGTGGTTAACACCTACAATGAATGGTTTATTGGAGAAGTACAAGGTCTACAAAAACAAAACAAAATAAAACAAAACAAAACAAAAACCAGGCAGACTTGTATTAGAGCACTTGATTCTTGATTACTATAGCAGACAGCTTCATGTTCGCTGAGATGAACTTCCAGACCAGGCACAGTTATGGAGGAAGGGATATTTATTTATTGAAGCTTACAGATCCAGGGGAAGTTCCCTAATGGCAAGAGAAGCAGCCTGCTCTCCACAGGGCCAAACAGAGAGAGCAAAAGCCAACCAGCCACCACAGCACACAGAGCAAAACTATAGCCAAAAGGTCACACAGCACACTTCAGGAACTCCTGCTAGGCACATTTGCATATCTTTACAATGGAATCTCAAACCCACACCTAAGACCAGCCCCCAGTGACATTGCCTCTAGCAAGGTGATTGCAGATGCAAATTATAACTAATAAAACACTGAATATATTGGGGGACATATATTCAAACTACCACATTCCACCCCTGGCCCCCGATATATTTAGCTCCTGGCCCCCAATAGATTTATAACTATCACACATTGTAAATTGTACTCAGTCCAATTTCAAAGGTTCTCACAGTCTTGACCAACTTAAGATAGTGAGTCCTGTAAAATCAAACAAGTTAAATACTTTCAACATGTAAAGGCACAGAGTAAACATTTTTAACTGGTATAAGGCATAGCAAGGAGAAACTAAAACAATGCAAACTCAACCACCATCAGCAGTCATCAAACTTCTGCAGTTCAAGTTCAATATAACCAGAGACAGTCTCCAGGTTTTCCAATTCTGCCCATCCAGCTGGGCAGAATCACCAGGGAAAACTTTCATCCCATACCAACACTGCAGTCCATGGTAGCCCTTTTGCACAGTCCTGGTATATCCAAAACATCTTCAGGTCTCCATGAAAAACACGGTCCATCCTCCAAAAGGCTCTTCCAGCCTAATCCTCAGGGACTTCATGCCCTGCCTCATGCTGCATCTCAACAGCGGCTCCTGGAACCGTGTGCAATTCATGACCACTCTATGCATTTTTCATATTTCCAAAACTAATACCAGGTGTGCAGGACACAGCCATATTCTTAATCCAGGGACAAAATAAATCATAGCCTTGAAAAGCAGGTTCCTTCTCCAGTCAGCTCTTTCCAAGAATTTGCATTTTTAACAGTCTTTCCTCAGGCATCCTCTCCATTGTTTTAATGTAAATCAAGTCAGGCCACCTTCCTTCCACCTTCCTTAAGATTGCTAATGCGTTGACAATAGCAATTCCAGTAACCTCAAATCGGTCTCAGTGCCTCTGCTTTTAACTTGCTTGAGGTTTTCCAACTTAAAATCTTAAAATCTCAGTCTGATATCTTTAGCCAAGCACATCAGTCCATTACAAATTTAACCTTGATCAAACTTTCTGGGTCTGGATAGCGGAACGTAGCCATCCCTTATGCCAGTAGCCCAGTTCCAACAAAGTCCTCTGCACTCTTTCCTTCCCCTTAGAAAGCTCATAAGCCAAGCCTCGAAGTTCAATACAGTCTGTATTTAGCATTCTCAAACTCACATCAGAGTAGTCCATAAAACTTGGCTTACCACTCCAGAAGGCACCTTCAGTTGCAAGCACCAAGTTCATGCCCATTCCTCCAAAATAAAGGTTCCAAAAGGCGAATATCCACACGGTCAGGTTCATCTCACCCCACTCCTGGTACCACTTTACTGTAGCAGACAGCTTCATGTTCGCTGAGATGAACTTCCAGACCAGGCACAGTTATGGAGGAAGGGATATTTATTTATTGAAGCTTACAGATCCAGGGGAAGTTCCCTAATGGCAAGAGAAGCGGCCTGCTCTCCACAGGGCCAAACAGAGAGAGCAAAAGCCAACCAGCCACCACAGCACACAGAGCAAAACTACAGCCAAAAGGTCACACAGCACACTTCAGGAACTCCTGCTAGGCACATTTGCATATCTTTACAATGGAATCTCAAACCCACACCTAAGACCAGCCCCCAGTGACATTGCCTCTAGCAAGGTGATTGCAGATGCAAATTATAACTAATAAAACACTGAATATATTGGGGGACATATATTCAAACTACCACAATTACCCACCACAGTTTAATGGTAAGACCTACTGCTGAAGATACCATACACTGTCGGCACAGACCTTGGAGAGACCTAGTTGGAACCCAGAAGAAAGCCAGTCCTCATACAATTAGCCCATCTATTGCTGGAAGGCACTACATGAGCAACGGGGAAAGTAGCCATCATCTGCCTGAGCAACTCAAAGTCTCAGATGGCAGCTCCAGTTTGAGGAACAGACTCTGTCTCAATGGTGTACCTGGGTGAGCAATAGTGGAGGACAATCAAAGTTGTCCTCTGGTCTCTGCTTGCACAAAGTTAGTATAGTCCCTCTTGCAGGCACACACATGCACATACATATGTGCATGTATTACTAATAATACATCACACTACACATAGTGTGAGTACTCTAAAACACATAAACATACACACACATAAGAGCAAACACAAACAAGTACTGGACATGATTATCCTCCTGTGTAATTTTAGCACTTGGAAAGCAGAGACAGGCTGAACACTTTGATTCTGTGGCCAGCAAGTATACACTAATTAGGTAATTTCCAGGCAAGTGTGATACCCTGTCTCCAAACAGGAAGTGGCCTGGGGAACAACACCTTAAATGGTCCTTGGCTTCCATACTCACATGCAGGAACACACACACACACAACACACACACACACACATGCACACACATATGCACGTCAATGTGCCCACACAACAAACACAACTAATCAACTATCATACAAGGAAAAACAACTTAAGTTATTATAAATTATAGATTTGAGGCTGTAGAGATGACTAAGCAGTTAAGGTCACTTGCTTTCAAAGCCTGAAGATCTGGGTTCAATTTCCCAGTACTCCAGTATAGCCAAATACAGAGGATGGCACATACTTCTGCAATTCATTTGCAGTGGCAGGATGTCTTTAAACACTTCTACTCTCTCTTCTTATTTGTCTGCCTCTATGTGTCTCTCCCTCTTAAATAAATACATAAAAATATTTTAAAATATATAAATTTTGCCAAAAAGTTCCAAGAGCTGATGAGCTTAAAGGAAATACTTTATTTTATCTTGAGACAGTCTCAAGTAACTTAATCTGGCCTCAAACTCATTATGTAAATGAAGATAACCTTGCTCTTCTGATCATTCTTCTTGCACCTACACTGCACTCTCTATCTAGGTTATAGTTCAGTGATAAAATGCATGCATTGCATATGGAGACCTGAGGCTTGGTCTCCTGTATCCTGAGCTACAAAAACAAAATACTTGCCAATTATTATACTTTCTATAACTCCTATTCTTGTGCACCCAGATATTTAATATCCTTACCAAATTCTAGACTGTTACAATTAGCCGAAACTTAGTTACTTTAGTCCAATCTATTCACTTTGGATATCTAAAAAGTAACATCTAGACACAGAAAATTGTTTCACATATCTACAGCAATCAGACCCCTTTTAGAAACTTCTCTTAAATGCATCTTATAATGAACAGAAAACCAGCTGGGTGTGGTGGTGCACACATGAAATCTAGTACTGAGGAGATGGAGTAAGGAGGACCAGAAGGCAGAGGTCATTTTCAACTACATGGTACACTAGAGGACAGCCTAAGCTATATGAGATTCATAAAAAGGAATTAAAACTTTCCTTTAAATTCTATGTCTCTTGAAACTTGTTTACAACATCTATATGTTTATAGTAATTTAAATTATTTCACTTTGTATCACAGTTATTAATATGTTCTGTTTGTGTGCATATGTGTACATGTGAGGTGAACCAACAAATCCCCTATTTTAAAATTTTAATTATTTATCTATTTTCAAGGAGAGAGAGACAGAGAGAGAGGAAGCAAGAGAGAGAATGGGCATGCCAGGGCTTCTAGCCACTACAAACTCCAGATACATGTGTCACTTTATACATCTGTCTCCACATGGGTACTGGGGTATCAAATGTAGGTCCTTAGGCTTTGCAGGCAAGTGTCTTAACTGCAAAGCCATCACTTCAGCCTCCATAGCTTTTTTTTTTTTTTTTTTTTTTTTTTTTTTTAACATATTCATTCTATTGGTTCTGTTCCTCTGGAGAAACATGTCTAATAAAATGGCCATGTTTGTGTGTACGGTGATGAAAGTATGTATGCGTGTGTGTGTGTGTGTGTGTGTGTGTGTGTGTGTGTGTGTGTGTAGGCACTACATCAAATACCCTTTCTTAGGTCCCAATCACAGGGTTTCTTATGCCTCCAAAATCATTACAAAGTGGCTGTTACTACGAAGATCCACTATCAGCTCACACCAGACTTATAGCAGCCTCTATATGATTGTGCTAGTGAGTAGAGTACTCCTTTCACATTCTTCCTTAAGGCTTCCTTATTTCCAAAGAATTTATGTTCACTAGATACGGTTTTATCCTCAGGGTATCTTTCCTCTGCCCTCAGTGCAGACCAGAAAACATTTATTTATTTTTTTAATAGTGTTAATCTCTTTAACAATTACAGCCAAATGGCTATGGTCAACTTGCATATGATTTTAAACTTGCTTACACATCTTTCCATTTCAAACATAACATTTTTCACATCTTTGTGCTCTGCATTTTGCTATCTTTTACTGTAGAGCTGAATAAAAACAAGCTAAGAGAAGCCATTTTACAGCCTCAGTGATATTCTGCCTTGGAATTTCTTCTGATAAACAAATTCAACTTCAGTCATGTTCTTAGGATATTGGCAGAATGCAGCCAGATGCTCTGCCAGAATCTTAAATGAACTGCCTTAAACACAGTCCTTGTTTACTTCTGAAGCCTCATGAATTGAGCCTCTATAGCACATATTTATTTCAGCATCTGATCTTTCACACTCCTACTAGGATGGCCCATTAAGCTCTGATTACAGTATTATAAGGCTTTCCTAATCTTAAATTTGAGATTGTTCCATATTCCATCTCATAAAGTACTTCCATATTGAGTTTCATGCCCTATGTCTCAAGAGAAGGTATCCTTTATAACTGCATGATTCTTATGGCTTATTAATTTTTACTATTATTTATTTTGTTAAATGTTTATTTTTGTTTTATAAGACTGTATTAAACAAATATAATCTTTATCATAAATTTAAAAATACATTTTCTTATGATTCATCTAAATAAAATTATTAAATTAACCTTTAATAAATATTAAATGCATCTTTCTTTTTTCCCAAAAGGCAATATTAAATGTATCTTTCCTCTTTCCCAAATTACGAATGACCTGTAATTGTCAGGTAAGGTTCAGGAGTTAAGCAAGCAGCAAGAGGTTTTTTTTCTTTTTTTCTGGCTTTCCTTGATGTAGCTTCTTGCTGGAATCTTCCTTATCTCTCCTCCCCTAAGGCAATGTTATAACAGATTCTGGCAGAAATTCAGTAATTGCTATGAGGTGCTTGATTCCTTCCTGCTGATTGTCACGGAAAACAATTGAACATCATTTCCTTGAATATGTTAGTGCTACAAACTAGCTCTTTACTTTTGACAACACTCAGTTCCAAATCAGTGACTTTTTCAATTATTCTTATTCCTTCAGTTTTTAATTCTTTTATGCTTGAGAGAATGGCTGTTGGTGTCTCAATTGGTTCTCAGAATTTCTATAAATTAGGTAAGCATTTTCTGAAGAACCTTTTAGAGAAGCCTTGCTCGTTGATTGGCTTGTGACTTCAGTGCAGTGCTAACTAAGGGTGCATTGTTAAACAAAAGAAAGAGTAAAACTTAAACTGTGCACAAGAAGGTGAGTGACAAATCACACCATAATCTCTTAAGAATACAGCGTTTTCAAATACCCGATTCCTTCAGCATAGAAATCAGTTCAGGTTTGTAATACAATCCATCGCACACTTTGATTTGTTTATTCCTGCATTCCTGGCTATTAGCATCCAACAGAATTGGCTAGCTATTCAAAACTTGGCAGATAGGAGCTTCTTATAACTCTGTGTTGGTTAGTGTTACCCAACTCAGATGGTTTAGAATTCATAATATTCTAAATACTTCTAAGGATAGCAAACTTTATATGTTATTGGGATAGACAGCTCTCAGCACAAAGTATCTTTTCTACTTTAAAAGAAGAAAACATTTTTTTTTTTTTTTTTTTTTTTTCTGAGCCAAAAACACAGTTTCAAGTTACCATAAGTATATCGTCTTCCGGGAAGAGGAAACAAGAATCTCATGTCTGTACAACTCAGTGCTCTGCAATAAGGCAGTTGAAATAGTAGCAAAGTAGTTTTGTTATATTTTGGGGGTCCTCACCATTCCCAGGGATCGTTGGCCACTGAAGTCTTGGGGGCAGGAGGAGTTGGGGGAAGCAGGGCCCTGGAGCAGTGAGTGCAACGGGCAATGAACCACATGGGAGGCCGTGTGATGGATAGCACGTTCTAGTTTATTCAAAAGGGGAGTGGGTTTATAAACACTTGAGAAAGGTTGAGAAGGCACATACAGACTATATGGTGATTAGATACATAGTTTATGGTTGCTATCTTATTGCCTGATGTTGGAAGGCAGAAGTCTCAAGGGAGAAGCTGCAAGTGGTGGGAAAAGCTACGTGAATTCAGCCACATAAGGGTCTCTTGGGCAGCTAACCACAAGGTCAGGAACTGTAGGGGGCAAAGCCTGACTAGGGAATGGTCAGGTGCTTTTTGGGGTCAAGGGGGGAGGGTCTTGCCAGTTCTGCCCACTCTGGGTGAAGACAGGGCACACTACAACCCTGCCCAAGGGCAAGTAAGAGACCAGCCATAAAGCCAAGTTTAGGGGCTGAGCTTAACCAACCACAAAGATAGGATTAGATTTAAATTCCAGGAAAGGGGAACTTCTTTCCAAGAGGGGCTCAGGCTGTTTATAGGGAAAAAAAAAAAAAAAAAAAAAAAAAAAAAAAGATTTAGGGAACACCTTTAGTCAGAGATATGGAGAGGAAAGATTCTTCTCCAGTAAAGTGGAGATTGCTAGGGTAAAGTTGACTCAAGGAGATTTTTGTTTTTCTTCTTCTTCTTTTTCTTCCTCTTCTTCTTCTTCCCCCTCTTCCTCCTCCTCCTCCTCCTCCTCCTCTTCTTCTTCTTCTTCTTTTCTTTTGGCTTTTGGGGCCCAGAAACCCTATTCTGCCAAACAAAGCTACCTGACTCCTGCTTACTCTTAGCTTTTTTTTCCATATGTGAAGGTGAAGGCTTATATCCTTTTGTTCCACTTCCCATGCACATTGGGAGGTATGTGTGTGTTTCTTTTTAAAAATATTTGATTTATTTATTTGTAAGCAAAAGGAGAAAAAGAGAGATAGGGAAAGAGAGAGAGAGAGAAGAGAGAATGGGAGCACCAGTTCCTCTAGCCACTGCCAAGAACCCCAGGTGCATGTGTCCCTTTATGTATCTGGATTTACATGGGTACTAGGGCATCAAACCCAGGTGGTTAGCCTTTGGAGGCAAGCATCTTATCGGAGGAGCTACCTCCCCAGCCCTCTTGTGTGTGTTTCTTGAAGCTATGACCCTTTTTCAATTTCCCTGGAAAGCTTCCTGCATGGGCTTTATTCTCTCCCAATTCCACATGGCAGGAGGTCTCTCTACTTCCTTTACATAATCTATTATAAAGTCTCTCTAAGCCATATCCTCTTGTCTATGGATTTATTTTTTATTGAGTAGAAATATGGTTTGGACACAACATGTGTTGGTACCACCATTGCCCTCCTCCCTGCCACCACTCCACGGAGGGCTGTCATAATTTATAAGACAATAATCTGGGGATAGCCAAGTGTATTGGTGTGGGGTTGTATATTGATGATACAGGAAATTGGCTTCCTTGTATGCTAGTGGCTAGTTTAGCCATTTTACTGCTGGTGTCAGCAAGTTTGGAATTCTCTAGCAAGGGAGTAGAAGGACTCTGTAAGGGACAGAGATAAGGAAGAGCAGAACCTTCTTACCTGTAGTAGAGTGGAATGACCTATATTTTTTCTACAGACCCAAGGACAATTGCTGCACTTACTCAAAGAGAAAAACATTAATTTTGGGGGTCTATCACCTTTAAGCTGCCTACCCAATTTCTGTTTCCTATCACTGATATATTTGTGAGGAACCCCAAAACTCCTGTTTCACAGTGACCGAGTAAATGGTGGAAGAAAACAATCTGAAGGAGATAGAGAAGCCCTCCTTGGCAAATGTGTATCTTAAGGGCTCAAGAAATAAGAAGTGGATTTATGGGACACCAAACGGTTAAAGTGAGACCAGAGTGGAAAATTCTCATGATACCATTAACTTCCCTTCTTGAAACTCTAACTGGGTCTTTATCGTCAGTAACAACATACTTTTACTTATGAACACATTCTTTTCTGTTAGTCAAATTGTATGAGTGGAAAAGAGGAGTGGACATAATAGAGGGCACCACATGAAAGAAACTAGAGAAAGGATTACTAAGGTAGGCAAAAGCTATAGGGCCCAATTTAGCTCATTGCTTCCCAAATTTCTTTCTTCATAATAGCAAATTTAGTAGGTTTGTTGTTCTTGACATGGTTTACTTTCACATGTATACAGTTTCTACCCATCTATCCAGGTATAGGCAGTATGAGAGGTGAGGTAGAAATTACCTCCTATTGGCTGTGTCATCACAATGAATGTATCCCCAAGTCATGATTATTCACTTCAACCTAAGCAAGAACTTTTCTTTCTTTTTTTTAAGTTTATTTTTATTTATATGACAGGGAGAGAGAGAGAGAGGGGAGAAAAGAGAATGGGCATGTCAAGGCCTCTAGCCTCTGCAAAAGAGCTCCAGAGGCATGCACTACCTTGTACATCTGGCTGGCATGAGTACTGGGGAATTGAACCTGGGTCCTTTGGCTTTGCATACAAGTGCCTTAATGGCTAAGCCATCTGTCTTTTCTTTTTTCATCAAGACTTTTGTACAGCAAAATGTTTTAGGGAAGCACAAAAGGCAAAAGTGAGAGAATTACAGATTTGTGAGATTTAAAGCCACAGAATAAAGACAGTCATAAACCAAAGCACTTGCCAATTGGAAAGGCATTAGCTGGGAGTCCAAAAGAACA
Source organism: Orientallactaga sibirica (assembly GCA_036365145.1). Lineage (NCBI taxonomy): Eukaryota > Metazoa > Chordata > Mammalia > Rodentia > Dipodidae > Orientallactaga > Orientallactaga sibirica. The sequence continues at coordinate 10,053,872 of JAEOAD010000024.1, read as the reverse complement.
GCAGGGAGATTTTTCCATAGATTTTAGATGTTGTCTCAGCATTCTTACCTTTACGCTTGGTAGAGTCTCGGTTTCTGCTAAATTTAGGGATGAAATCTCTTGTGGCTATTTAGCCATAAGGATGTTAGGTCAGATTCAGAGATTGAATTTAAATAGCTACTAAGAAGGTAAAAATAGTCCAAGATAATTTTAGCATTCCATCTGTATTCCATAACATTACATCTCTTCATAATTAAAGAGTGATTGTAAACTCAACCAAGGTCAATAGTGTGAAGATATATATATATTTACACATATATCTATAACTTCATAATATAATATTAAACAAGAAAACATTGTTATGATATAATAACAAAAGTTAGAAGAAGAAGTAGAGACAAACCGTGTTAATTTCTTTTCTCCTTACTATTATAAAATACTTGAAAGATACAAGTTAAGTGGAGTGGCTTATGTCTGGGGCAGTGGGAACCTGAGGCAGTTTGCTTATGTCTCAGTGGATCAGGAAACAGAGAGAGATTGGGACAGGAAGCAAGACTCTGCTATACTGCTTTAGGATGGTTCTCCAGTGACCCACTTCTTTGAGCTATGCTCCACCTTCTTAGGGTCCCAGATCCTCCCAAAATAACACCACTAGAATACCCTGTGTGGGAAATTTTATACATGAATTTTAACACACATAAATATTATGTATTTTCATATAAGAAGTCCTTACAGCAGACAAGACCGAAAGTGAGTAGCCAAGGACTGCATTATATGCTCTATATAAGAAGCATGAATTCCCAATCATGAAAGATGTAAGTACAAGTGAATATATGTGCCTGATTCACTACAATGACAAAACTGTATTATGAGATGCAAAAAAGGGACAGCTATGTGTAAAGTATATGCTCTGATAAATTGTAAGTGAACAAAAAATAGCTCCTGGTTAGGGAAAGAAAAAATAGTATAAAAGTAGCAAACTTTAGGATTTTAATTTAATATAGGCTAGGGACATTGCAGATTTAAAGAAGTTATCGCTAAATGGATAAAATCTTTATGAGATTCTAAAGAGAAATGCTAATACCAATTGCTATTTATTAAACAATCTGGTCTTCAAAATGTTACCATTAAGAGAGAATGGGGAAACACAGTTTGTTGCTTTGCATTTGCTTAGAATTACTGAAACACATTTTAGCAACTTTGTATATTTCATCTTGTGTAATAACATAAGTGAGTCATGATTTTTTTGCATTTTATTATTTATGCAGTTTGTTGAACTTACTGTGTGTGAAAATGTATGCGTGTGTGAGATAAAGAGAGAGAAAACAGAAATAACACAGATAAAATATTATAAAGCATTCTCTTCTTAAATTAAGTTTAAGTTATTCTTCTGTATTTGTACATATGTATAAAATAAGTAGATAACTTGGACTCACAAGAAATCCCAGGTCCGTAGTTTCCTAATACTCTTCAATGTAGATAACAACATGCATCCACATATAGAAATGGTTCCTTGGCTCAAAGTGCAGAGAAATCACAATCTAAAAGTAAATAATTCGATCTTGATTATTATTTTTATTTATACATGAAATTAAATCTTATAAAACACAACAAAATTTTGTTTCTAAAATGTATGTTTTGTTAAACTTAAACATGTATATTTATATTAATTATGTGATATGCGTTGTGGTAGTTACCTTCATATTGCTGAAACTGAACACCCAAACAATAGTAGCTCATGGGGAAAAAAAAGGGGTTTTATTTTATTTTTTTAAATTTTTTAAATTATTTTTTATTTATTTTTGGAGAGAGAGACAGAGATAGACAGAGAGGGGGAGGGAGACAGAGATGGGCGCGCCAAGCAGTCTCTCAGCTGCTGTAAACGACATCCAGATGTGTGTGCCCCCTTGTGGGCAAGTGTGGCATTGTAACCTTGCCTCACTTGGCATCTGGCTAAACGTGGGACCTGGAGATTGGAACCGCTGGACATTGGAACCAGCATTCTTAGGCTTAGCAGGCAGGCGCCTTAGCCACTAAGCCATCTCTCCAGCCCAAGGTTTTATTTTTGCTTACAGTTTTGAACTTTATGATGACAGGGAAAGCAGGGTAGAGTAGAGTCAGGACATCACCACCTCACTCTAGGATGGTGAAAAACAGACCCAGGACAGTGAGCAATGCTCTGGAAATAAGGAGCTGGCTATAATACACTAAAGTTCAGCCACAACAACACAGATCAACAACACAGATCCTCCAGCAAGGCTCCATCTTCCAATTTGCTAACAGATGGGACTAAGCATTTAAGACACAAAAGTTTATGGGGGACATCTATTCAACCAAACAAATCCACTCCTGCCCCCCATAAACTCACTACCATTTCATCATAAAAAATGCATTCATTTAGTCCAACTTTAAAATTTCCCAGAGTTTTTATCAATCCTACATTGTTGAAACATCCACATAGTCCAAAGATCTCTTAATTATGACCCTGTAAAACTAAGACAAATTAGCTACATAAAATGGCACAGAGTAAACATTGACACTGAAAAGTATAGCATACCAAGAAAGGAAAAAAAAAAAAAATTATATATATATATATATACCAATGGACGATCTAAATGAAGCAGGGCAAGTATCAAATCCTGCAGCTCAACGTTTGTCATGTAGACCCTACAATTAAGTCTCTGGAGCTCCAATTACATCCTTCAGACTAGTGTGCCCACAGTGCAGAGAAAGCTCCTTCCAGGGCTGGCAGCATGCCTTGGTCACCATTTGATAGTCCTGCTATCTTAAAAATGTTGGTGTCTCCACTGCAACTCACAGTTCTACCCTCATGACTCTATCAGCTCTCCATACAGGGACTCCCCCAACCCTGCCACACATTTCCCAGATGTCTATAAAATAGTAGACTGTAAATGTAATGATCCCCTCTTTCTTGCATACTATCAGATGGTATGCCAAATTTGTCAAACCTGGCAGGGGGAATAACATTGACTTTGAGGTGTATGAAAACTCCTTCAGCCTTCTTCATTCTTTCCCAATGTTTTTTGGCTGACTCAATCTCAGTTGGTTAATGTCACAAACAATTGTAAGTGAAGTGGCCTATAGTCTCTGTCCAGGAATTTCATTTCTTTCTGTGTCATATCCTTGTGTTCACACTAATCCATTTATTCTGAAGTCAGTGCTTCCCAAGATCTCAGGACATCAGCAGCAAGCAGCAAACCCCTCATATGAACTGCTTCTAGCCAAGTCTAGAAAAACCTCTTGCCTTACCTCATAATCCAAGCCTGCACAGTTATTTCTTTAAGTTTTTCAAAATATGAACAGAATTATCTATAAAACTCAGTTTATATATTTATATAGTTTATATTCCTCCCACATATCTTCCAAAAGGCATATGTTTAGGTTTCTGGTAGCAATAATCCCCCCCCACACACACACACACTCTTTGGGTACCAATTTTCTGTTGTACTTACTTTCATATCACTGGGACAAAAACACCTGATCAAATGTCACTCATGGGAGGAAAGGATTTATTTTTACTTATAGTCTCAAGAGGAAGCATAATGATGACAGGAAAAGTGGTCATGGCAGAAGCTATACTTTACCTGCATGCCATAGCTGTTGGGAAACAGCAGCAGGAGAGTGAGCCAAACTGTGGAAAGAAGGAGCTGGCTATGACACCCCAAACCCCATCCCCCAAAAGCACAACTGCTCCAGCAAGGATTGACCTCACAAACTGTCATCAGCTGGGTACTAAACATTCAAAGCACACATGTTTATGTGGGACATCTGATTCAAATCATCACATATATTGTAAACATTAAAAACTAATTTGTTCTTTTTTTGGCATTGTTTCTTCTTTTTTCATATAATACAGAATGACATTGCATTTTATAACTAATGATTATTTGTTTCAATATAATATAGAAGTACTTGTATAAATATATTATATTTAATGGATATCCATTTTATAATAATGGATCCTTGCCTTTTCTCTCAGATTTATAATTTGGAATATATATATATATATATATATATATATATATATATATATATATATATGCATTTTAAGGAAAAATATTATCTTATTTCTATTTACCTAAATTTGATATTCCCAAATATGATTATTCTTTTGATAAATTTAAATGAAGAAGAATCCCATATGTTGATTTTAATAGCAAAATATCATGAATGATGCTTTTATGAAATTTTATACTTAGAACCTGCATAAGAAATAGAAATTGAGAAAGTCAACTTATAAAAATTGTAAATGTTTTAAATTTCAGAGATATATTTCTGAAACATTGAAATCAATAAAGAAAAAAAGAAAAAAAATTCAAGAAAGAAATGATTAAAAATAGGTATATGTATAACCTTTTTTTAGCAAAAATATCATGTCTCAAATTCTGAAACTCTGCCTTGTAGAAATCATATATCAAGGAAAATATTTTGCTTAATAAATGTCAGAATAACTCCTAATGAGTATTTTGGACTTTGTTCTTTGTCTTTATTTTCCTTCCCTTCCTTCCTTCCTTCCTTCCTTCCTTCCTTCCTTCCTTCCTTCCTTCCTTCCTCCCTCCCTCCCTCCCTCCCTCCCTCCCTCCCTCCCTCCCTCCCTCCCTCTTTCTTTCTTTCTTTCTTTCTTTCTTTCTTTCTTTCTTTCTTTCTTTCTTTCTTTCTTTCTTTTCTGTTGTCATGGACTCACTAGGTAGCCCAGGATGTCCTTAAACTCAGCTTTTCAAGTATTGTGATTACTGATGCATAACTTCATCATGTCCAGCTGAGTTGTAACCTTTAAAAAACTGGTGCTGGGAATGGTTGCACAGACCTGTTATCCCAACTACTCCAGAAACTGAAGCAGGGGAATCACAAGTTCAAAGACAGACTGTGCAACCTGGTGAGACATTTTTTGAAGATAAACAGTTTAATAAGGGCCAGAGATATAGCTTAGTGTAGATGTTTATACTGAGTTCAGTCCTCAGTACTGTAGAAAGACGAGAAGAAACCCCTTATTTTTGTTTGTATAGGACTTACTTTGTTTTAGCAATTCCCTAGATTTGGAATACATTTTATTGTTTATACTTCTTAGCTAATCAAAATATGCAGATCCATTGTATGACTGATACTTAAATGGAAAAATAAATGTTGAAATGGACTAATCAGGAGACATCCACTATCACTTACATCAGTAAATATCATGGGCAATAGGGACACAGATAACCTTCTGAGGCTGATGATAGGGGCAAACCAATATACTTAATGGCTTTCCAAGCCAGCACTAATGAGGTTGTTTAAGACTTTTTAAATTTTTAATGGGGTTTTAATTTTTAAAGGAACAATGCCAAGGTTTAATTATACTTCTTTGCCCTCACGGGTATAGATTTTTATCCATGGCTATAGCAGCACCTACAACAACAATTGTTCCTTGTTTATACCCAAGAAGGAAATTAAGCCCAGAGAAGGGCTATGGGACTAGCTAGAGGTCACAGAACTCATCTCTGAAGTGTCTGTACAAGTTGTAGTGACACAGAAGTCTTTTCTAAGTCGGACTACCAACTCATGAAAATTTCCATTTTTTACTATGTCATTTTCCTTCAACAACAATAACATTATATATATATATATATATATATATATATATATATATCTCATTAGGTTAAACAGAAGATAACATCTCAGGCATTTTTTCCTAACAATTTCACTTTTTATCAAACTCATTTTTTATGAGGAATATTGTCCAAAATTAAGTTCTTATATATTTAGAGTTTTGTCAATTCAGAGTAGTGTAATACCAGGACACTCAGTATTGATTCTTTTTAGTCTGAATTGTACAGACATTGCCCTATCATATGTCCTTGAATCAGGATTGCAGAAATCCAATTGCCCTACCCTTAACCTCCTTCACAAAAGCTGATTTTAGTTATTGTGTGTACGAGGCCTGCAAAATAGCTATGTCCCCTTGGGAATCATGATAATGGAAATTAAACAAACCCAGCTACTGAAGCAAGCTTCACCATTCAATGTCACAGGCAGGAATTGACTTACAGCTCTAAATTTTACCATAACAAACTCTATCTGCTTGTCTTACATTTCTGTTTTCAATGTGAAAAATGTGATTATTTATTTACTTTCAAAAATTGTTAGTGGCATATTGTTTTCTTGCCATGAAAAGTAGGTATTGATTGAAGTCTCCTGTCAGAAAATGTGTGTTTTCTGATATGTCAGCAATATATCCCAAAAGCAATGGGTGTGTTCCTATTGATCCTTCAACCTTGGAAAAAAGACAAGGGGCTTTCCTAACACACCCCAAGAAATAATCCTAGGAGAAAAGACTATATCTCTGTGCATATAATTTTTATGTTATTTTGTGTTGTACATCAATATTTAATTCATTTCAATTCTCTTTGCATGCCAGAAGATAGTATTTATTCTGTATGAGAAATAAACATATTTGTGTGTTCATCCTTATGCCGTAGAGTATGATTAAAATACCTTGCTACTTTTACTTTTCCACTAGGTTATCTATACTTATTTTAAGGCTTAAAATTGTTGTAGTGTTTACTTCGGTTCTCTGAGTTTATAAAGAAATGATGTAATTTCTTCTGTTCATTTAAGGCCAGAGCAAAAATGGGAAGAAAATTCTTTTTTTTTTTTTTTTTTTTGTTTGTTTGTTTTTGTTTTTCCTGACACTACCTATACAAGACCATCATAATGGGAGGAAAAGATCATGACATCAAAAAAAAAAAAAAAAATGAGACTGATTGAGGGGGAGGCGATATGAGGGAGAGTCAAGTTTCAAATGGGAAAGTGGCTGGGGGGGAGAGGGACGTACCATGGGATATTGTCTACAATTAAGGAGGTTGTCAATAATTTAAAAAAAAAATTATAACATTGAGAAGAACCTAAGAAGCTAGGTAACAGAGAAGGTGATAATCTTACAAAGTTGAGTCATGGTTCTCTTGTGAAATCTTCTGTTCAGCTTTTTCTCTTAATACATTTGCTGGTAAACTAGATGGCAGGATACCAGTAAAATTTAGAAAATTTAACAGAACTTTAGGCACCCTTACTGGGCCGAGTAAAGGAAAAACAAAATAATTGAAGTTTGAGAGAGAAGATCCAAGGTACTTAATAAAAGGGAAGAACAGAGTGGAGCAGAGCAGTTCAGCACCTGCTTTCCCCTGGAGGCATTAGCACATTATGCAGTGCACACTTGGAAGGTAAAGTGTCAGGTTGAAAGTAGCTGAAAAGCAGAACAGTTTTCAGAAGTCTCACTGTTCCAAGTAGCCTGAAGCTGGATCTCAAGAAGAAACAAGGGTCTTAGGCAACAGTGACCCTTCTACTCAGTTGGGATCAAGGTAGGTTATTCGCTATAGTGGATAGCTTTTTAAGATAGACCACAGCTTGCAAGAATTGAAACAAAGCTGCAGTGCCTGGTTGAATTGCAGTTATTTATTCCAACCAGAAGCCTCACAAAGGTTAACGTGGATCGTCTCTGGACAGCGGTAACGTCACAGTACCAGTTGCTGTCAATTTCCCACTAATCCCCCTGAAGATTAATGATATTAACTTATGCCAATTCTATGTTCAAATGGCAAAACATGAATAGCTTTGCCTGAGGGCTTTCTCTGCCTCCTAGGTCCCTCTGGTCTATCATTAACATTGCAGACTAGCAATGGAGGGGGTTAATCATTCTCCACTCCCCTTAAACAGACCTTACCTCCTTACAATAACATAAGCTCCTTGCCCCTAGGTGAGCTCATTCTTGGCTGCATCCTATGAACTCCTTCCCCGACATCTTCCATGGCATTAAGTAGCATCTCCTATAGAAGTGATCTATTTGCTAATACAACTTTTGTTGGCTTATTTTTTCCCTTCTCTAGCTTCCTCACACTGGCAATTGGCATTCTCCGAACCTCTCAAACTGTGCTCAAACTCTGTTTTTCTGGTTTGTTTATAGAGGATACCAAATGAAGATAGTAATACAGTCATTTCTAGTTCATATAATATCTGGTTTTCAATTACTAAAAAAGTAGAGCAATTAAAGAATTAGACTGAAGGAAAAACATCACGTAAAATAGACCAGCACAGCATACTACATGTTAAATTTTAAACTACATTGTCTAAAATAACTGTGCTCTTCAATATTTAAACAACACATATTCACAAGTGACAGACTTATTTCAATCTATTACACTGTTAGGGTTTGAGTGTAAAATGTCCCTCACAGCTTATGTGTTTAAATAATTGGTAGTACCATTTAGGAAACTATAAGAGGTAGGACTCTATTGGAAAAAAAAAAGTGAGTTATGGCTTATAACTTTTAAGTTTGCAGGTGGTCATTCGCCCTGCTTCCAGACTAAGGTCCTAACTTCCTGAACTCTGAGATGTGTGCAAACCTACTGCTGCTGCCAAGAACCCAGGTCCTTTAGCTTGCATACCTTCCCCGCCATGATGGGCTGGGCCTGTCCAAACTGCAAGCAGAAATAATCCTTCCTGTCTCCTGTTGCTTCATGCCAGGTATTTGGTTATAATGATGAGAAAATTGACAAATACATATATATATTCAACAATCATCTTGATTTTCATTATGATATAGTAACTGAGGTTTATAATTTTTTTTTTTAATTCAAACAAGTGATTTTCTAAAACATGAAGGTACAAGGGCTTTTTTGCCTTGATTTTAATTTTAGCTTAGTTATAGCATGGCTTCCAAACAACCATTACATTTGTATTTAATTTTTTTATTCTGTGCTTCTGAAGTAAAATGAGGAGTGGATGTGTGGATTATTTTTTTTTAAACTTCCTAGTATTCATTTCATATCATCCTCTCTCCCTTACATTATAGTGTTGTTTAGGAGTAACTCGACCTAAAGTTAAATTTAATATAATTTATCATTTGTAATGGGAAAGTTTTAATTTGTTAATTCCATTTTTAGAGGAATCAACACAGTCCCTACTCTCATTTACTATACTGAGTGTTTTGTCAGTATTTGATAAACCTCTTGTTGCATCAGCTAACACCACATATTGTAGAGGATGTTATTTGGCCCATCTTGGTCTTCATTATATTCTCTTTCAGGAAATCAACATTTTACTGAAGACATTTCCAAAGGAGTAGATAGTACACAATAACAAAGGCCTTTTCCATTCAACTGGACAGACTAGATTTAATAGTTTTAATGTTGTGATGGATATCACAATTTATCATAAATTTCATATGAGACCACAGTCCAGGTACTTATTTCATACACAAATAAAATGCAAAGGTGAATTACTTTTAAAAGGTATTATTTCTAATTCTAATTTCAATGTTAAAATTAATTTTGAGCACCATGAATTTTGAATGTGTGCATGCAATTTTTAAGTACTTTGTTAAAGTAAAATGTAAAATTTTATTAAATAATACTTTGAAGCAGTATTTCATATTGAAATTAACTTGACATGTGCATATATATTTTTTTTTGCAAAGGTCTAGGAACACCCAATATCATAGTGTGGTCTTTCTACTATACTTTATGCTTCTTGTTGTGTCACTTAGAGTGTATGATGATTAATCTTATCTATTTGATGGGATCTACAATCACAATAGAGAAAAATCACTGGTCTCTGTGAGGAAGTTTCTAGGTTAGGTTAGGTGAGGTTGGAAGTCTCACTGTAAATGTTTGCAGCATTATTCCATGGGTAGGATGCTGGACTGTGTGAAAAGGAAAAGTTATGTCAATAGCAGTATTCGTTGTTCTTTGCTCCTTCAGTGTGAATACAATGTGACAGTTGCCTGAAGCTCCTATCACCATGCCTTCCTGATCAGGAAGGGCTGAACCCTCAAACTATGAGCTGAACTAATCCCCTCTGTGTTGATCAGAATCAAATTTCTCCCATAAACTCACCTGCTTCAAATGCTTGGTTCCAGATGGTGGCAACTGGGAAGTGGAACCTTACTGAGGAGGTGTGTTGTTGGAGGCAAGTTCTGATGTGTTATAGCCAACTTCCCCCTTGTCACAACTTAGCTCACTTTTGCTGCTGTTTTCCACCTGCTATGGCAGAAGACATGTCCAGCCTCTGCTTAGGTCATGCTTTCCCCTGCCATCATTAAGCTTCCCTTCGAGACTGTCAGCAAAAATAAACTGTTCTCTCATTAACTATTTTTAGTCAGATGTTGTTTTATCTTTTATTATTGTTTGTTGTTTTTTTTTTTTTGATTTTCCAACAATGCAAAGGTAACTGCAATAGCTTCCTTCCCTAAATTTCTTTTATCAGTAAATAATAGATAATTCACTAAACATTTAAACACATGTGACTATCTGTGCATATTTTCCAAAAAAATAAGAAAATGCATTATATTAGCTTTATTTATTCCACAACAATATTATTTAATTTCTATTTAAGTTTTTTTTTTAAAGACATGTAAACTAAAAAAAGAGTTAGGGAAGAATAGAATTATTCAAGATCTAGGTTTATTATAACCCTAAAATATTAAAAATTTTATTATATTCAATATTTGGGCAAAAGAAAAAGGAGATACTGAAATTCCTTTGGCATTGCCTGAAGTGTCCACTTGTGCAGATAGGATGTTGTTTTCTTCTTTTTGTTTGTCATATGTCCTATGACAATTTTAAACAACCTAATGGCATCTGGAGACACACATTTTTATCTCATAAACTTCTTCACTTCACAGTATTTCACACTGTACATGGTGCAAACTCTAATAAATATTTGATGACTAAAGATATAGGAACAAGAAAACCAGTCTGCAAGAAGTAGAAGATAGTGAACTCTATGGATTAGTAATTAGGGAGAAACTCCATGTCAAATGTATACCCACACAAAACCCTACAGAGAAAGCTTCAAAGCAAGAAGCCAAATTTCCTGGATAATCTATAGTGACCTAGTTCAGACTATATACAATGATACAAGTTGACCTTGCAGAATGTGCCATTCTGTCTGCCAAAATTAATGTATGATTAATAAAAGTAAGTAAAATAGTGAAAAATATTTGTATTTGGCACTTTTTATTTATATATGTATTTTTATTTTCCTCCTTTCAGTTGAAAGTTTTCATTCCCCCCCCTTTTTAGAACTAGTATGCTCTCACATGTAACCCCCATTCTCTGAGCACCCATGCTCAGAAACTCTGTTCTCCCCTTCATGCATCCTTCTACCTTTATCACATAATAATTCTCTTATCATGTTTCATTCATTTTCATAGACCTGGATCGAGTGTGCTACCTTTGTTCTCTGATGAAATCATTCTTTCCATGTGACATAAATGAAGGATGCTTCACATTTCTAAGTTTGTTCCATGTGGAAAGAGATCAAACATGTGACATATTTTACATGTAGACTTGTCTTTATCGCCTTACTCAAATCCACTCTCAAAAATTAGAGAAACAGCATGATAATTTGAGTTTTGAGGAAGAACAGGGAAAACAAAGAGCCAATTATTCCACTTCTGCTTCTTGGGAACACGGTTGTAGTTCCATAGTTTACCTTGACCATCCCTGTCATATGTCACATCTTTCCTTATGTTTACCACTGTTGACCTACAGGTTTACGGACAAGGAGAATTATTGCTCACATGTATCAACTGTGTCCTGCAACATATCTGTTATCACAAAGAAAATTACAGTTTGGCCTCCCTAGATTATGTCTTGTTTCTCAGTAATTCATAATAAAGGAGGGAGGGAAAGATGTAGCCTTTATTCCAGTAACCTGCTTCCTCCAAGTTGTTAAGTATTCATTACTTCCCATTAGCCATACTTCCTAGTGAGAAAGCCTTAAACACATGCTTTATGGGACATTTATGATTTAAACTATAACAGGGACCAATACTTAGATAATTTGTGCAAAATACACACATTTGAGAAGAAAAAAATAAAATTTCTTGGCTTAGGTGCTTCTCAATTTCTAAGAGTTTGGAAACAATTTGTGTATGTGTGTGAATATAGTTGGTACATTTTATTTCTAAAGGATAATTTATACTAATGAGTTTTCTTTAGAATTCACTTAATTTTTATTAATTATATACATATCTCACATAAATAAAGCAATATACTCAAAAACTAACTCACAGACCTAAAAAAAAAAAAATAAAATCTTGTTTCATACACTAAAAAGAAAAGGATTTTAAGCACTATATGAAAATCTTAATTTTACCTTTTTTCTAGATTTCCCATTCTTCATTATATGAACTTTATTTATTGGTATTTCTTGTTCATTGTTGTTTAACAAAGACTTTTAATATCTTTTATATTTTTATTTTTATTTATTTATTTGAAAGAGAGAGTGGGAAAGGGAAAGAATGGGCATGTCAGAGTCTCTAGCCATGGTAAGCAAACTCCAGGCACATGTGTCACCTTGTACTTCTGGCTTATTTGGGTCCTGGGTCTTTGCCTTTGCAGGCAAGTGCCTTAACTGCTAAGCCATCTCTCCATCCCCTTGTTTATTATTAATGGTAATATAGGTGAATGTGGTAGAAGTAAACAGGGCTGTCAGTCAACATTAGTTGGTACTTTCATGTTCTACAAACAATAGCAGAAATGCATATTTTCAAAGTTCATTTGAAAAACTCTAGTAGGACAGACCCATTCTGAGTCCTAAAAATAAACTGTAGCAAGATTACTACAACAGAAATCACAGAAAGCATGTCTTCAGACCACAGTACAATTCAGCTAAATGGTTATAACAGGTAGAATGCTAGGAAATATAAAATACTAGGAGAATAAACAATATGTTTCTGAATAAAACATATGTTATAAAAGTTACTCATTTGGTGCTAAATGGAAGTGAGAAGTCACAAAGATTGTGGAAATAAAGTTAATAATCTCATTTAGCTAACTAGAAACAAAGAGAAGACATAAAATGATGACATTGAAAATTAGAATAGAAATATCTATTTCATTGGCAATGGATTATGAAGGGGTAAATACTATGATTATAGGATTATAGTTGCAGACTTAATAACAAATATGAATTGAATGGAATCATAAGTTGTAAAAGTTCAAATTTTTTTATGAAAACAAAGATCATCAGAATAGAATAGTCCCATATCAACTAAAGGAATCGAATCAATAAGTAGCTCAGATACTTTCCCTAGTAAGTTCTAACAACTTTTTAAATCAGAAAAACATACCAATTCTCTAGCACCTGTCAAATAAGATAGAAGCAGAGAGAATACTTTTAACCTCACTTCATGCAACTTGCATTAACTAATTCCAATCTCAGATAAAATTATCACAAGAGAGGAAAAGAGTAGAAAATATTCCTGTGAATATAGGTGCAAATGGCTTTATGCTAAATCATATAAAGGCAAATCCAAACATTTTTAACCTTTCTTGTTTGAGGCTATGACCTCACATGAATATTTCACGCAAGCGAGTTATTTATCCAAAATGACCAAGGGAAATAAAAGGAAGATAAAGAAGTAGGAGGAAGAGGAAAAGAAGAAAAGGAGGAGGTGGATGTGGCTATGGAGTACAAAGATGAATCAAAGGAGGAAGAAGAAATAATATACTTTTTGTAATGTCATAACTGTTTTATTCATTGTACAGTAATAGAACTCCAAACATGTTAAATGAATTTTATGGGAAGATGGGAAGACGCAAGCCAGGAAGACAGTCCAATGAAAGAACTCCCCTCAAGTCTTGAACAATGAATGTACTGGTGTACCCACAGGAGCCTGGGTGACAAAGCCAACTCCATCACAGAAAAGCTCACCCCAGCATGAGTGATGGCTCATCCAAGCTGCATCTCTGGAGCCCCCTGCCCGACTTTCAGGAGGCTCCATGAGATTTTGTCTCTCAAGCAATAATTTATTTTCTTATCATAGAGAAGGTCTTGAAAATCTTGTAATTTTCTAAGCTTCCTGAACTTCACAAGTTTCATGAGTTCAGTGGACTTTGTTGAGTTTGTTAGCTTCCTCATCTCATGATTCCTTCCTGTTCAGGTTCTTATTGCTGGTAGCAATCACCTGACCAAAAAACAAAACAAAAAAAGACGTGAGGGGAATCTCCACGATAGCAAGGAAAGTGATGGCATGAGCAGAGGGTGGACATCACCCTCTTGCCAACATAAGGTGGACAACAGCAACAGGAGAGTGTGCCAAACATTGGCATGGGGAAACTGGCTATAACACCCATAAGCCCACCCCCAACAATACATCGCCTCCAGGAGGCATTAATTTCCAATTGCCATCAATTGGGTCACATTTTGCATGTGGCTAAACATGGGACCTGGAGATTGGAATCAGTGTTCTTAGGCTTGGCAGGCAGGCACCTTAACCAGCAAGCCATATCTCCAGCCCAAACAGACCATTTTCTTAAAGCTAGCATCCAGAACCCCAAAGTTTATGGGGGCATTTGAATCAAATCACCACACCTCCCCATCCAAGAAGAGATGTTAGAATTTGGGATACATAGTTACATAAGGCAAAGAGAATTGAGTCAGCATTGCAACCTCAGAAGTGCAGTTCTAAACTTGATTGCATATGTTTTCAATGAATATATTTTAAGATCTGAAAAGAAATGACTGAAATTCCTTTGCTGGTATAAATCATTATTGGTTTATGAATCTTCTACTTTTGAGATTTCACATAGAGCATATGTGAAAGTCCTTGTTGGAGAAGGGTTCCTTCTTACTGGGCATAGGATTCACTGGGTTAAATATCTGTGCAGGTGAGACAGCCCAGATGAACTTCCAGTGCAGGGTATCTTTCTCTCAGATATTTATGTTAATGGCTCATAATACTACTAGAGTGATCAAATTCCCACTTGAATTTATGAAAGGTGTCTTTAAAAACTAATGTTTGACTGACAACTTCTGTGTCTCAGGGCTGCTTTATGACATCTAAACTCATTGAATGTCTTGGAAACATATGATCATCTAGTTTTAGCAATGTTGAACACAGACCCCAGTGTAGACCTACAGTATGGAATGCTGCATCATCTTTCAGTTTTAGAATTCCCCTTATTTGAAATACTTCTGAACCATCCAGTACATGAAGGCTGTCATTATGAAACTTGATTTTGATGTACTATCCTCTGTTTCACAGTCACCTTCACTGAAGACGTCTTCACAGTTTCTACTTATAACAGGCTCATTTTCTTTCTTTCTGTTTTTGTTTTAGATAGATAGAGAGAGAGAGAGAGAGAGAGAGAGAGAGAGAGACAGAGAGAGACAGAGAGCTAGAGAGAGAGAATGGGGGCACTAGTGGCCTCTCAGCTGCTGTGAATGAACTCCAGATGACTGAGCCCCTTGTGGGCAAATGTGGCATTGTGCCCTTGGGTCACATTTTGCATGTGGCTAAACATGGGACCTGGAGATTGGAATCAGTGTTCTTAGGCTTGGCAGGCAGGCACCTTAACCAGCAAGCCATCTCTCCAGCCCAAACAGACTCATTTTCTAAAAGCAATACCTACTTAGGCCACCTTAAAAACAAAAACAACAACAACAAAAAAGCCTTATCGCTACTATAAAAATAAAATTTTAGTAAAATAATCTAATTTTTCCTGACATAAATAAAGGTCTTCTCATATTTTTAGCATAGGGTGTTTAAGACAGATACATTTAAACAGCACTAATGATTAAAAGATAATATAATGAAAAATACAGTCTACAGAATTTTTTGGTGAAAAAAAAAATAGTTTGTCATTTTATACACAGTTCTAAAACTTGAATTCCTTCCCAATTATAGACTGCATTTGAATGTTTTATTATATTTTGACCATCATGGAATTTATACATTCTTTTGAAGTATGCATTGTCTTTACCAGTGAATGTAATAAGGTCAAAAATATAATAAGAAATCAATAATCTATATTGAATTGTGTTCAATTCTAAACCATATTTTCTATGTTTCTCAATTCCTTTAACTTCAAGAGAATAAACATTTCATCCTCTGTATCTTATAAGTCCCCATATGCTCTGAAATGTATTTTCCTGAGATTCATGTGTGGTAAAGTAAATGGAATAGACCCATTTAACTGAAATGAAATACTGTTAGCATACAAGTCCAATATTATAATCGTGTACCTGCTCAAAATATTAAAATATTAAGTTTCTAGCCATTAAAAACACTTTCTTGGGGGCTGGAGAGATGGCTTAGGGGTTAAGGCATTTGCCTGTGAAGCCAAAGGACTCAGGTTCAATTCCCCAGGACCCACATAAGCCGGATGCACAAGAGGCACATGCATCTGGAGTTTGTTTGCAGTAGCTGCAGGCCTGACGTGCCCATTCTCTCTCTGTCTGTCTCTCTTCTCTCTCTCTCTCTCTGCTGGCAAATAAATAAATAATTTAAAAAAATTAAAAACACTTTCTTGAAAAGCCTGGCAACCTAGATTTGATTTCCCAGTACCCACATAATGCCAGGTGCACAAAGTGGTAAATGTGTCTAGAGTTCATTTGCAGTGGCAAGAGGCCCTGGCATACTCATTCTCATTGTCTCTTTCTATTTCCTTACAAATAAATAAAAAATATTAAAAATAGTATTTTCTTGACTGACAGAGATGAGTTGCCACTAGTTGCTATGACATAGATTTCATTGCTTTAGGCTTATTAATGCAATTACTTCAATAGACTTTTCATATAAAACAAATATTTGGGCTGGGAAGATGGTTATGCTGGTAAACCACTTGATGTGTAATTTTCAACTCCCAGAACCCACATAAGTGTTAAGAATGGTGGCCTGCCAGAACTCCAAGTGATCCTAAGAAGAGATAGGGAATCCCTTCACCTTGCTGGATCACTATCCCAGGAAAATCAGTGAGCTCTGGATTCAGTGAGACACCCTGTCTTCAAAGAATAACATCAAGAACAATAGTGACACCCAACATGGACCTCTTCCCTCCACACACAAGTGAAAGCACATGCCCAAACTGCACCCACATGTATGGACACACACACACACACACACACACACACACACACACACCATACACATCCACAAAAAAAAATTTAAAACACATTTAAGCATGTATGCTTAAGGGTACCTGGTTGATATCTATAATTTTGTGTTATTGAGTTTATGACCTCCTTTAAGAATGTAAATCTTTTTTTTTTTTTTAATTTCTGATGGAAACATGTTCACTTGTTCAGTAACATTTTATTGTTTGCATAAATTCAGGTAGCATCAAAATGTCAGGGAACTGTGGTTCAGGGGCATCAATTTGAGAAAACTTGATCTTTAGTATAATGGTGTATATATAACATATCTGATTAAAGAAATTTAAAACATACTGTCCTTGAAAAAAAAATGAATCTCTACCTCCTAGTAATAAAAAGCATAAGCTTTTCGTAGTATAACCTTGTTTTTAAAAATAACACTTATGCAAAGAAAGAGCTTCCACTAAGTATAACAATTTAGTAATCTAGTATTGCAAAGTTAAGATATACAGATATTAATTCCCCTCAGTATAAAAAAATTACCATTTGTAAAACCACTAATACATTACTGCCAAGGATGGCAGATCAAAGAAGTGAAATAGATTATGGAAATCAAATGGAATTTTACTGTGAACAATTAGAATCCCCAAATGTTTTAACTGAAATACACATATTTTATCTATAATAATAACATCCCATGAATTATGCATTCAGATTTTAATTCCACATTCGTTCTACTTTTGAAAATCTTTCTCTTAATAGCATGTGCCTGTCCTAATCTATATAATGTCCCTTATCAAGTAAGTTACATGAATGTGATTTTTGGTAAAATGTCCCCAAATAAATTTGCTTAAATAAAATATAATTAGTATTGAATATAATAGAAATGCAATGATGAAAATATAGTGACCTAAATTAATGCAGTAATTTTCATATAATTTAGGATCTTAAGGATTTTGAATACAAATCATAATTCCCCCCAATCAGTTTAATTTTATGCCAGTGCAAAAGAACATAAAATGACAAAGATTCACTCAGAATGTGTTTACATTTGTTTCTTATCATTATCAATTGAGCATTTTGAAATGCATTTATATTGAAAAAATTTATATTAATTGGGCTAATGAACAGGAATTCTGTTAAAAATTATGTTTCACCTATTATTTTAGGTAAACATTAGAAAATATGCATACTTATTATAAATGATCCTTTTACCATAGTTACCTTATGTCCCTTGAATATCCTACTCTTATCATACCCAATGTAACTGAGTCCTGTCATTCCCCTCTACTAGTCTGATGCCTTGATTATTGGCTGGCATTCATTAATTCTTTCATTACCACCCTGGGTTACCTTTCTGGATCATTTCTTCAAACATTGATACATTTCTTCTTTTTTAATGCATTTTCAGGAAAATCCAGTCTATTTTATTCTTATTATAAATATCAAATTTTGACATGATCACACATAAAATTGGGTTGTTTTACCTTTCCTTTTGAATAGGTATATAGACTTTTACTCTAAATAATGCCTCCATGGACTTAGGAAGACTTTGCTTTCTTGTTTCCCCATGTATTTTTGCTGCTGATAGCAAGCATTAGTAATGTTTTGATTCTCTAATCCTATCTTGCAGTGCTCATAAAAGTTTATCATTTTGACTTAAAGCCCTTGTTTCTCAAATTTTTCAGAGATAAGGATTCAAATTTAAAAAATAATAATAATAAGGCACAGTGGTCACTATTATGCACATAGACTTGTTTCCAATCTACCCATATTTCTTCCTTCCTAGTCTCTCTTCTGAATGAGCCTCATATCACAAGATATACCATGCGCCTACTTTAAAATCTTCTGACACTATGATTCAAACAGAAATGTTCTATTTAGGGAAACTAAGTGGAAAGGTACCTTTAAGAATAATTTTCCTACAGGTATCAAAATAATATCATAGTTTTTTTTTAATAAGTGGAAATTTGTATGGACCCAACATGTTTTGGTATCATCATCTCCCGCCTCCTTGTCCGCATTCCACTGAGGGCCCTCCTTAGTAGGACTGCTGGTATTCA
Organism: Orientallactaga sibirica; assembly: GCA_036365145.1. Lineage (NCBI taxonomy): Eukaryota > Metazoa > Chordata > Mammalia > Rodentia > Dipodidae > Orientallactaga > Orientallactaga sibirica. The sequence continues at coordinate 10,034,955 of JAEOAD010000024.1, read as the reverse complement.
CCATTGGGTTGTGTGTTATGAATTGTGGGAGCAGCTGCCAGTCATTATGGGAGGGGGTTGAAATACCTGTGGATATTCCCACACATTCTGTGACTCTTACATTCTTTCAGTCCCCATATTCTGCCAAATTCCTTGAGCCTTGGTGGGTGTGTTTTATGTCTACTATAGCATTGACCTCTCAACAGCTTCTGTATTTCTACTCTGATATGCTTTTTAAAAATGTTTCATTTATTTGTTTATTTATGAGAGAGAGAGAGAGAGAGAGAGAGAGAGAGAGAGAGAGAGAGAATGGGCAAGCTAGGGCTGCCAACCACTGCAAATGAAATCCAGAGGCATGTACCACCTTGTGCATCTGGCTAACATGGGTCCTGGGGAATCAAACCTGGGCCCTTTGACTTTGCAGGCAAATGCCTTAAGTGCTGAGCCATCCCTCCAGCCCCAGCCCTGCTTTGGTATGTTTTCAGTATTCTTGGTGTCTGTCTTCATCACTTTTGCACAGGTTATCTGGCTCACCATGGAAGCGGCATTCTTGCTCATCTTGCCAATGTCTCTGTGGTTTCACCTGATCTCTGGCTGGTGTGTGGGCGCGGGTGGTTTATCTCTTGCCAGGGACTCAGTGATCTTTTCTTTTCTTGTTGGTAGATTTTGGTTGTCCACGGTTCTTGCTGCCTTCTGAAGGAAAAATAATTAAAAAAAAAAAAAAAAAAAATTCTCCAAAGGAGAGTGAGATTAGCATAGTTTAAAGTAGATAAACATTGTCAATTTTGAGAGATTTTGGTGGGTATAGCCTCTCTTTTGGCCAGAAACTAATGGGAGCGTCTGGTTGGAAACCATAATCTTGGTCTCCAGACTTCCAGATATGTTTCCTTTCCACTGAACAGATCTTTGGCCAATCAGACAGAAAGCCATTGGTTAGCCATGTAGGCTGGGGGCCACCATTGCACAGATGTGTACATCTTGTTTTGCTAGTATAGCAGTGTCCCCTGCTTGCTCACAATGTTGTTCACCATTCTCCCCCATCAACTCATATAGTGTTTTCCTGGACTATACAGACTAAACATCTGGGATGTGGCTTCTTTCCAGATTCCAGCCAGATTTCTCTATGTTCTGTGTCATCAGCATGTGGTGCTTTCAGCAATAGGGTCTTATGTTTTTACCTCAGCTTGGTAATCAAGTGCTTTGACAGAAGCTGGTCTTGTTTTGGGGACTTTATGTGGGTTGTAACAAATTGCTGGTACTAGGAGTTACAAGCCAGAGCCAAATGTTTTAGAGTTAGGCTTTCATCCCACCCTCTCCATGGCCCTTATCTTACTAGATGATCCCCCCATATTCTTACTGAGAGTTATATATTTTAATCTACTACCCAGTAGGAAAGTTTCTATGGTTCTAATTCATTTGGAATTTGATTTTGAGTGTATCTCCCCCAATCTCCAATTCCCTCCTCTAAAACCCTTATGCCCTGTTATCTGTGCCTCATGTAGCCTGTCATGTAAGCCTACAACTCAAGATGTTCCAGGCTAGTAATAAGAGATGAGGGAGAATATGTGGCACTAGTCTTTTTGTGCTTGTGTGACTTTGCTTAGTATGATCTCATTTAAGTCCATCCATTCCTACAAATTTAATTATTTCATTTTTTCCGTACTGAAGAGTAGAATTACCTTATGTATATGTACCATATCTTCATTGTCTGCTGGTCAAATGATGGGCATCTGGGTTGATTCCAGCTCTTAGCTATTGTTAATTGAGAAGCTATATCATGGTTGAGCAAATATCTCTGAAGTGAAGAGTGGAGCCTTTAGGGTAGATTTGAAATATAGGAATACCTGGGTGAGTTAGTAGCTCTAGTTTCATTTTTTTCACAAGTCTCTATAATGATTTCCATAGTGGTTGTACAAGTTCTCACTCCCACCAGCAGTGAATGAGGGTAACTCTTTCCCCACATCCTCACTAACATTTATTGTCATTTGATTTTTTAATGATTGGCATCCTGACTGTGTAAGGTGGAATCTCATAGTTATTTTAATTTGCATTTTTCTGATGGTTAAGGAGTTTGCATTTTCTTAAGTGACTATTCGCCATTTATATTTCTTCCATTGAGAATCCCCTATTCAGTTCTCTGCCCCATTTTTTTTTTTTTTTAGAGAGAGACAGAGAGAGAGGGAGAGGAAGACAGAGATGGGTGCACCAGCAGCCTCTCAGCTGCTGTGAATGAAATCCAGATGTATGCTCCCTCTTGTGGTCAAGTGCAGCATTGCACCCTTGCATCACTTTTCATCTGGCTAAAAGTGGGACTTGGAGATTGGAACCGCTGGAGATTGGAACCAGTGTTCTTAGGCTTAGGAGGCAGGTGCCTTAACCACTAAGCCATTTCTCCAGCCCTCTGCCCCATTTTTTTGTATGGATTATTTGGTTTATTATTTCTTAATTTTTTGAGCTCTCTGTTGATTTTAGATAATAGGCTTCAGTAGTGTAGCTGGTGAAGTTTTTCTCTCATTCAGTGGATAGGTTGTTGGCTCTGCTTATGATATGTTTGTCTGCATAAATGCCTTTTAGCTTCATGAGATCCCACTGGCTGAGTGATTGTTTAATTTCCTGGGCTACTAGGGTATTGTTCAGGAAGTCTTTCCAATATCATGGAGTGTTCCACTATTTTTCTGCCAGTCATTTCTTAGTTGTTTTAAAATATTTTTATTCATTTTTCAGAGAGAGAGAGGTAGAGGGGACAGAAAGGCCACGTTAGGGCCTCTAGTTGCTGCAAACAAGCAATCTCCATATGCATGCACCACTGTGCATCTGGCTGAATGTGGGTACTGGGAAATTGAACTCAGTTAATTAGGCTTTGCAGGCAAATACTTTAAATGCTGAGCCATTTCTTCAGCTCTTCTAGCAAATTTTAATCAATAACACATCTCTCATGAGGTCCCAATGGCTGAGCGATTGTTTAATTTCCTGGGCTACTGGGGTTTTGTTCAGGAAGTCTTTTCCCAATCCCATATCATGGAAAGTGCCTCCTACTTTTTCTTCCAGTAGTAGCAGTGTTTCAAGTCTTATATTGAGGTCTTTGATCCATTTGTTCTTGATTTTTGAGCATAGCAAAATGTGTGGATCGGGTTTCATTTTCTTGCATATGGTTATCCAGTTTGTCCAGCACCATTTGTTGAAGATGCTGTCTTTTTTCCAGTCTACATTGTTGGGGCCTTTGTCAAGTATCAAGTAGCTGTAGTTACTTGACCCAAAGTCGGGATCCTTGATTCTGTTCCATTGGTCTATCATCCTGTTTTTATGACAGTACCATGTTATTTTTTATTACTATGTCTTTGTAGTATAGCCTAAGGTCAGGTATGGAGATGCCACGAGAGGTATTTCTTTTGCTGAGGATATGCTTGGATATCCAAGGCCTTCTGCCATTCCATATGAATTTTGAGATCATTTTTTCTCTATCTCACTGAAGAAAGATGTTGCAATTTTTATTGGCAATGCATTAAATCTGTATATTGGTTTGGGTAAGATTGCCATTTTCACAATGTTAATTCTCCCTATCCAGGAACATGGGAGGTCTTTCCATTTTCTCAAGTCCTCCTTAATTTCTTTCTTGAGTGTTTTTACATTTTCATTGTAAAGGTCTGTCATCTCCTTGGTTAATGTTACTCCAAGGAATTTTTTTATGCCAGTGAAAATGGGACAATGTTGATTATTTCTTTCTCTGTATCTTTGTCTTTTGCATATAGAAAGGCTATTGATTTTGTGCATTGATTTTGTATCCTGCTACTTTACTAAGGAATTAATCACTTGCAAGAGTTTTGAGATGGAGGTTTCCGGGTCATTTATGTATAAAATCATATTGTATCCCTTTTATCTATTTCTTCTGTCTTATTGCTTGAGCTAGTACTTCTAGCACTATGTTGAAGAGCAGAAGTGAGGTTGGTCACCCCTGTCTTGCTCCTGATCTCAATGGAATTCCTTCATCCTCTGCCCATTAAGTATTATTTGGATTTTAGGATCTTTATATATAGCATTTATTATGTTGAGTTATAGACTGTCCATCATGAAGTGATGTTGTATTTTGTCAAAGACCTTTTCTGTATCTATGGAAATGACCATGTAGTTTTTGTGTTTATGCTTATTTATGTGGTTTAGTACATTGACAGATTTCCTTTTGTTGAACCATCCCTGCATTCCTGAGATAAAACCTACTTGATCCACATGGATAATGCTTTTGATGTGCTGTTGAATTTGGTTTGCAAAAATTTTATTCAGGATCTTTGCATCTAAGTTAATCAGGGTAATAGGCCTGCAGTTTTCTTGTCTTCTGGCATCTCTGCCTGGTTTTGGTATTAAGGTGATACTAGCTTCATAGGACTTCTCCGATTTTGTGGTACACTTTGAGAAAAATTGTTTTCAGTTCTGCCATGAAGGTTTGATAGAATTCAGCTCAGAAGCCATCTGGTTCTGGACTGTTATTTTTAGGGAGGTTTTTGATTACCCTTTCAATACCGATGATTGTGACGGGTTTGATTAGGAGATTAATATGCTCTGAGTTTAGCTTGGGTAGGTGGTATGTGTACAGGAATTTATCCATTTACTCCATATTTCCTGATGTATCCATTTCCTCCATATTTCCTGAAGTAAGTCCTGATGATTCTCCTGATTTCACTTATGTCTCTTGTGATCTCTCCTTTTTCATTCCTAATTTTGTTAATTTGTGTTGTTCTTTTTTTCTGCTTGATCAAATTGGTCCAAGGTTTATCAATTTTGTTTATTTTTTTTCAAAGAACCAGCTCTTTATTTGATCGATTCTCTTAATTGTCTTCTTAGTTTCCAATTCATTAATTTCTGCTCTGAACTTAATTATTTGTTTCTGTCTGTAGCTTTTTGGGTTGGATACCTCTTGTTTTTCCAATGCCTTTAGGTGGATAGTTACTGTTGATTTGGGATTTCTCTGTCTTTGTTATGAAGGCATTTAGCACAAGGAATTTTTTCCCCCGAGGACCACCTTCATTTTGTCCCATAAGTTTTGGTACAATGTGTTCTAATTGTCATTCATTTCTAGAAATTTTGCAATTTCACTATTTATTTCTTCCACAACCCATTTATTGTTTAAGAGTGTGTTGTTCAGTTTCCAGGAGTTACTTGGATTCCTGGTGCAACTTTTGTTGTTAATTTCTAGCAATACAGCATTGTGATCTGATATCATGCAGGAAATTATTTCTATCCTCTTAAATATGTGGGGGCAGGCCGTATGACTGAGTATGTGATCTATTGTAGAGAAGGTTCCATGGGCTGCTGAGAAGAATTTGAAATCTGTTGGTTTTTGGGTAGAATGTACAATAGATGTCCATTAGGTCTAATTGTGTGGGAATGTAAGCTGTACAACCACTATGGAAAGAAATATGCAGAGTCCTAAAAGGATGACTATAGAGGTACCAACAGACCCAGTTATCCCCTTACTAGGCATTTACCCAAAAAGCTCCAAACCTCAGTTCAGAGATATTTGCTCAACCATGATTATAGCTGCTCAAATCATAGTAACTAAGAGCTGGAATCAATCCAGATGCCCATCATTAGATGAATGGGTAACTAACATGTGGTATATCTACACAGTGGAATTCTACACAGCAGTAAGGAAAAATGACACAAAGCAATTTGAAGAAAAATGGTCAACTTGCAACAGATCATTCTTAGAGAACTCACCCAATCACAGAAAGATAAGTGACACATGGTCTCACTCATCTGTGGCTCCTAATTTGTATTTTCCCAAGATGCTGACACACCTGATGAATATCTTGCGGACAAGATAATAGGGATCTGGGGTGGGAGGGCAGGGAAAGTGTGGATGGGGTGACAAAAAAACTGGACCCAAATGGAAACAGTAACCATAAAATCCTATATTCTGAAAGACATACTAAGAGGTCAAAACAGCATCAGGTGCTTGGAGAGAATACCTGAATCACAGGGGCCTGGAGAGGGTATGATGAAAACTAATTTCAATCTTCTCCTGTTTTTCTATCACTCCATCTCCTCTCTCTTCTCTTTTTCTCTTTCATATTGCCCATATGTTTTCTTCCTTCTTTTCCCTTGGCACTGACCTGTAACTCCCAATACCAGAATGTGGTTAACAGCCACAATGCACTTTTTTTTTTTTTTGTTTGTTTGTTTTTTTGTTTTTGCGAGGTAGGGTCTCACTCTGGTCCAGGCTGACCTGGAATTCACTCTGTAGTCTCAGGGTGGCCTTGAACTCTAGGTGATCCTCCTACCTCTGCCTCCCGAGTGCTGGGATTAAAGGCGTGTGCCACCATGCCAGGCGACAATGCAGTTTTGATCAGTGAGACCTACAAGGTTTACCAAAAGAAGACAGATTTCTGTCAGAGTACTTGATGACCCATCAAAGGGTATTGGTAAGACCCTACTGCTGAAGACACCATATGCTGTTTGAACGGAACATGGAGAGACCTGGCTGGAATCTGGAAGAGAGTCAGTCCCCAGACAGTTAGCTTGTCTAGTGCCAGAAGACGTTAAATAAGTGACTGGGGGGGAAATGACCAACATCTGTCTAAGCAACTCCTGGTCTAAGCTACTCAGCAGCAAACAATCTAATGTGATGCTCACACAAGTACAGTAGTGGCACACAGCCACAGTGGGTTACCAACTGATCTACATTTGGCTAACAGACCTGCTCAGTGGAATGGAACTCATATCTGGAACTTGGAAACAAGTCAGAACCATATCCAAAAATGAGCCCGCTCTCCAATATCAAGCTCCCACAAATACTGGGATACAAGAGGGCCTACACCTATGAAATTCTCTTTAAAATAATAATGGTTATCCATGTTGCACTGACCCCACTCTCCATTGGGGAATCTGCTTCTCTCTTTCAGATGGACACATGTCCTGAGGAGAGAATCAGCACCAGATGAAGCCATTGAGTTATAGGTGAAATGAACAAGAGGGCTGCTTTATTGGTGAACCTGGTACCAGCACAAAGGAGAAGGATATAGATACAAAGAGCACTCAACCCCTACCAAATCAGATATCCAGAGACACAGAGACTCACAAAACCTCGTCACTAAAATAGACCTAAAATGAACCCAACATGGCTCAGGGAGTGGAATGATTGGGGGTGAGCCATGAGTTGGGTCATTATACACAGAGTCATTGCCTCTCCTGCATAACAGATGGCTACCTCTATAAGGCAAGACCCATATTATCCATGGGGGGGGGGAGGGCATGGAGAAGAATAATGATGGCTGTATATATACTATATACATAACTAATAAAAATATATTAAATAAAACTAAAAAACTGGGTTGGAGAGATGGCTTAGCACTTAAGGGACATTCATGTGAAGTCTAAGGACCCAGGTTCAATTCTCCAGGTCCCAAATAAGCCAGATGCACAAGGTGGAAAATGCTTCTGGAGTTCGTTTGCAGTGGCTAGAGGCCCTAGTATGCCCATTCTCACTCACTGTCTATCTCTCTCTCTCTCCTCTCTCTGTCTCTAGTAAATAAATAAATAAATAAATAAATAAATAAATAAATAGATAGATAAAAACTAAAAAAAAATTTAAAAATACACATCTCTCTTTTCTTGTCATTAATAAATTGAACTATAATATGACATTATCAGCTTCTATACCTCTTCTATGTTACATTTTCAGATATTAATCATTATTATACTTTATTGTTTCTTCTCTCATTTTTACTGTCTTTATAAATATTCCAGCTTTTATTCTTTAATCTCAATCTGTCTTTCTGTACAGGAGTACAGCTATATTTCTATTTCTATATTTAACTAGAAGTCTTTAGCTGTTAATCTTTTTAACATTGCATTTGTATTTTAGTATGTTTCCTGTTCATTCTTATGCTTAATCTTTCAATGATCAAATTAATTGTATTACATACACAATGGACTTGTATGCAGCAGTAAAAAAAAAAAACACAACGAAATTTGTAAAGAAATGGACAGAGTTTAAACAGATCATACTCAGTGAACTCGCACAATCACAGAAAGAAAATTGCAGCATTGTCTCCCTCATCTGTGGTTTGCAACCTGGATCATCTGAAGTTGCTGACATTACATGATAGGAAACTCAAGATCCAGACAATAGGGTTGCAAGGAGTTAGGGAGAGGGGAAAGGGAGGATGGGGTAAAAAAAAATACACAAAACTAAACCCAAAATGAATTGGTACCATAGAAACCTTTATCACTGAACATATACAAAAAGATTGAAAGTTCAACAGGAGCAAATGGGGAGCACCTGAAAAGAGGGGCCCTGGAGGGGGTGAGATAAATCCTAAACTTATTTTTTTTTTGAATCTGACCCGTAAATCCCAGTACCAGCATGTACCCAAAATGAGTTGCAATGCTATTTTAGGAGAATGGATACTCAGTACTTGTGTATAATATCAGTATGGTATCCCCTTACTACATGAAAAGGGCATATTGTAAATCCTAAGTTGTAACTATATAGCAGACAGCTTCAGGTTTGCTGAGATGAACTTCCAGACCAGGAGCAGTTATAGAGTCAGGGATATTATTGAAGCTTAGAGATCCAGGGGAAGTTCCATAATGGTAGAAGAAATTGGCCCTGCTTTCATAGGTCCAAGAAGAGAAAGAGAGAGAGAGAGAGAGAGAGAGAGAGAGAGAGAGATATCACAAGCCAAAAGCAAAACAACACTCTTCAGTAACTCCAGGTGGAACTAGGCACTTTGCGTATCTTTAGATTGGATTATATTTCAAACTCACCACCACACCTTAAGATCTGCCTAGTGATATCTCATCCATCCAGGTGGCTGCAGAAACAAACTAGAAAATAATAAAGCACTGAATCTATTAAGGGTCATCTATTCAAACTACCACAGATTATAATGAGAAAATTAGTTTTTCCTGTGATATATATATATATATATATATATATATATATATATATATATCTATATCTCCATAATGGTACCATCATTAGCCTTCTCCATGTCCTCCCCCCTTGAGTAATATGGGTCTTGCTTTATGAGGGTGGCCATCAGTTATGGAAAAGAAGAAGAAAAAGTATAGGGAATATGGACGAGAGGGAAGAGGGAGTGATAGAGAGAGAAACAGGAGAAGATTGAAGTTAGTCTTCATCATACCCACTCCAGGCCCCTGTGATTCAGGTGTTCTCTCCAAGCACCTGATGCAGGTTTGACCTTTTTAGTATATCCCTGATTCATTGGGAAGGTATAATGAGTTCAAATATTGACATGTTATATTTTTTCAGGGAAAAAATAATTTCAGGGTTCAAGATGTTAGAAACAATTCAAAATATTTGGAACTAATAAGAATGCAATTTGAAAATACAAACAAAAATTCAAGAATTAAAAAGCAAGTTATGGTGGTACATGACTATAGGCAAATGGTGAAGACAATAAGCTAGGAGAATAATGAGTAAGTAAGCCTTAGCTACATTTTATCAAAGAATGAAAGAAAGAAAGGAAGGAAGAAAGAAATGAAATAATAAGTAAAGAAAGAAAGAAAGAAGAAAGAAAGAAAGAAAGAAAGAGAAAGAAAGAAAACATAAAAAACAAGAAAATAGGGAGGAATTATGATGCTTGGAACAAAGGAACTGGAAAAGAATAACCAATGTGTGGGGTCCAACCCCCCTCCCAGGGAGTCTGCTGACCTGCTTGACTGACGTGACCAAGGACTGTTTGCCTAAAAACATCCTGTTCCACTCCCATTTTATGGCCTAAGCGCAAGTTCCATTTGCCCCAGGTGGCTCTTGCTTAACAGAAAACAACAGGATATGTAAACAACAGGATATGAGAACATGACTTCTGACCCTGGTACTTTTCCACAGTGCTGTAAGGCTGTATATATTTCGCCCTCTGACTTCAATAAACAGCATTCTTGAAGCACGAATGACCCAGTGATTGTCTTTTCAATCCTCGGCACCTCACCCAGCTTGGTGTCTTTGTGGTAGTGCAGGCGCTACACCAATGGTTCCAGAATTCTTCATAAATTATTCTAATCATCTGATTACTGGTTTATCTTTCTTGACTATAAATAAGTATCTCTTAAATTAAGCATCCTTAAATGTATATATGTATGTATGTATGTATGTATGTATGTATAGATGATTCTGGATTTTGTGTTCTGCATACATGCTTACCTAATAAGAAATTATACTCAGAATGTATTGGTATATATAAAAATATTCTGTTGGACAAGTGTTTAACTGATGTAAAATAGACAATTTCCTATAACAAAACTATTTTAAGGGATCCTTGATCTTTTTTAAAATATATTTTATTTATTTATTTATTTAAGAGAGAGAAAGAGGCAGAGAGAGAGAGAGAGAGAGAGAGAGAGAGAGAGAGAGAATGGGCATGGCATGGCTTCCAGCCACTGCAAATGAACTCCAGATGCATGTGCCCCCTTGTGCATCTGGCTTATGTGGTTCCTGGATGATTGAACTGGGATCCTTTGGCTTTGCAGGAAAATGCCTTAACTGCTAAGCCACCTCTCCATCCCACAAAAATATTTTTTAATGTTTATTATTATTATTAACAAGATGTTTCATATAGATACATCATGTGCTGGTACCCTCTTTTTTCTTGTCCTTACCCCCATTCCTTTTTGGACACTCCTCAGTGGGGTTGCAGGTATTCCCCATGGGGTTGTGGTTTATGCAATGGAGCAATAGTCAGTTATTTGGGGGAGTGATGGAATGCCTCTGGGCATTATGTCTCAACCTGTGCCTCTTATAATCTTTCTACCCCCTCTTCCACAAAATTCCCTGAGCCTTGGTGGGTGACTGATAAGTCTACATTAGTGATGAGCTTTTAGAAGCTTCTGGATCTCTGCTTTGGTAGGTGTTGAGTATCCTTAGGTTCTGTCTCCTACACCCTGGCACTGATTGTCAGGTTCAGCATGGAAGCAGCACTCATGCTCATCTCCCAATTCCTCTGTGGTTTCAGCTGTGGCTTGGCTGAAGTGTGAGGGGTAGTTTATCTCCTCCCATCTCACTACCTTCTAAAAATGAAGAACAGATTCTCCATTGGAGAGTGAAATCAGCATAGTTTAAATGAAATAAGTATTCTAATTTAGGTAGCAACCAATCTCTAGTATTGGGGAAAAAAAAAAAAAAAAACTATTTTGAAGAATCTACATCTAAGTTAATTCAAAGAAGATATTATCAATTACATTTATATATTTTGCTTCTCATTTAACATTAACACAGATTCAGAACAATTTTGTTTCTTAGGTAAAGCATTTGCATTTAAAACTTCATTCTTCTCAGGTCAAAGTTAATGTTTTCTTTAACTTTTCTCATTGTTATGCTATGGTTACATTCCTTAAAGCTTGTGGTTAAGGCAAATAACAAAGTTTTATTTGTGTAACTAAGTTTAGATTATGAATTCATGACTAAATATATCCTTCATGCAATACCTCACTATTTTCTATTCTTCTTTTTAGGAATATGATGCAAAGTCACAAAAGACTTTATGTTCATATCATATAACACTTGACTACCCCCACAATGCATGACCCACATTCCCCATTGATAAGGGTCCCTTTGGAAGAGGGAGGACAAGGAGGAGGAGGATGGAGTCACCATTATGAATGTAAAATTAGAATAATATAAATAAAAAAATGAATTATTGAAAAAATAAAATGGGCTGGAGAGATGGCTTAGCAGTTAAGGCACCTGCCTGCTAAGCCTAAGAACGCTGGTTCCAATTTCCAGCACTTCCAATCTCCAGGTCCTACATTTAGCCAGATGCAAAGTGACGCAAAGGAGCAATGCTGCACTTGCCCACAAGGGGGCCCACACATCTGGATTTTGTTCTCAGCAGCTGAGAGATTGCTGGCGTGCCCATCTCTATCTGTCTCCCTCTCTGTCTGTCTGTCTCGCTCTCTGTGCCTCTCTCCAAAAATAAATAAAATAATAAAAATAAATAAATAAAGATTAAGACCCCAAAAAAAGAAAAGAAAAAAAAAATACTAGATATTATTTCAATTATTAAATTATTTGGTAACATTTATGTTGCAGTTTCATAATATATTATTGGTAAAGGAATTCAAGTTTAGTGGTATAAATTTGCTGCCCTTTTTAAGTCCAATTAGCAAGTTTATGAAAAATTTTAGTCATACAAAATTATTAGTCCTTAGTAATGGAGGTATAAAACAATTCTTTGGTACAACTGTTTCTTTGCTTAATTTTGGAGGCTAGTGATTTATACGTTTTATGTTTTATTTGGTTTCTTTGTTTTCTGAGGCAGTATCCCATTCTAGCTGAGGCTGACCTGGGACTCACTCTGTAGTCCTAGAATTTTCTCGATTTCACAGTGATCATCCTACCTCAGCCTTCCAAGTGCTGGGATTAAAGGCATTCACTACCATACCTGACATGATTTGAGCTTTTAATAATGAAAATCACTGTAATTATTTTAGTCAGACTGGTGTGTACAGATTGTGGATTTTATATAATTAGAACCATACCCAACCCATTTAATTGCATTTTGTTCATACTTTTTTTTTTTTTTTTTGGTTTTTCGAGGTAGGGTTTCACTCTGGTCCAGGCTGACCTGGAATTAACTATGTAGTCTCAGGGTGGCTTCGAACTCTCGGCGATCCTCCTACCTCTACCTCCCGAGTGCTGGGATTAAAGGCGTGTGCCACCACGCCCAGCTTGTTCATACTTTTAATTTATATATCATATTTTTTCAGACAGGGGGATTTTATGGTATGAGTTATAAAAACTATGAAAATTCAAATTTAGGACTTCCATTTAGAAATATTTTCCTCTTTCTGATACCATAATTTGCATAATTTTTATTAATAGAATAACATTTATAGTAAAGGGCACTTACTCATTTATTTTGACATGATCCATATTAATCAATCTTGTGAACTTATAAATGATAGTACATTAGTAATGTAAAATGTAAAACTCATTATCATGTTATACAAGGCTTTCCTAGATCACTGCAATAAGCAATAGGTCACAGAGCAGAAATTTATGAGAATAATTACTTTGTGGACCTATTTTTGTGAAGTTTTTTTTTTTTTTTTTTTAGTAATAGGGAAGGCAGTCACTTTTACATATGTTCTTAAATATTAAAATAGGAAATTTATAGTTAACCAAGTTCTTTCTAGTACAGGAACAATAGGGGTGAACAGACAAATATGCTAGGCCATAGGAAATATTGGTTTAATATTAAAGACATCCTCCTGAGAATTTCAATATGTAGTACTTTCAATTTTCTGAGCTAAAGGTATTCTTAAATATATCATTAATTATATAACTATTAATTATTTTCAGTATGTCTAATTCTATAAGTTCAATTTAATGAGAGAAAAAACTCTTTTACTTCCCTTTCTGTATGACTTTGCTAATTTACCTTGTTGAAGTCATTATTTTAAAGAACAATATATAACCTTTAGTTGATATCATTCTCTCTGGGAAAAAAAAAAAAAAAAAAAACTTAAATACTTTAGGGCTGGAGAGATGGCTTAGTGGTTAAGGTGCTTACCTGTGAAGCCTAAGGACCCAGGTTTGCTTCTCCAGGTCCCACGTAAGCCAGATGCATAAGATGCCGCATGTGTCTAGAGTGTGTTTGCAGTGGCTAGAGGCCCCGGTGCACCCATTCACCCAGTCTCTCTCTCTCTCCCTCCCTCCCTCCTTCCCTCCTTCTTTATCTCTCCAATAATTAAATAATTTCTTTTAAAAAATTACATACTTCATACTAAACACACTCTCAGAATTAAAGTATTACAAAGACAAAAAGACCAAAGAAAAAATGTTTATATATGATACATGGAAATGCTATTAATCCAAAATATTTTTTTAATGTTAGAATAAAGGAGAGCCTGAACATCTTCTATGAAGCAAAGAAATACTGTTTTTAGTTTTTATTTTGTTCCAAAGAGACAAAGGAGACCCATGATAGATATATAAGTCACTGCCCCACACAATTACTATACATTTATTTCTATAGGATCTGGGTAATGTGCTTCTTCTAAATAAAACAACAAAAATGAAGTATCAAACAAATTAAAGTGTGAATTAAAAACAACATGGTGCAACTTTGCATGGTCCTTACCCTCTTTCCATCAGTCAAATTCAGTCATATGGATATCATGCATTACCCAATCTTGAACAAGGAACAAGGAGAACAATAACAACAAGAAAATGACAAGGTTTCTAAAACAGCTACTGTTGATTCTATGGGTGATTTTTCTCTAAATTTTCTAATATTTCCTTTTTCACGAAAGTAATATCATAATATTGCCATAATGTACCTAGCTAGACTAATAAACTATCCCTTCTTAGGTTTTAGCCTACTCAGATTGTGACATTATAAAGTAAATTCAAATATTTCTTTGGAAGGCTAGATGCTAGCACAAATAATTTGAAGAGACTTTTAAGAAAATGAGATCTAAATCTTAAATAAATGGCAACCTACTCTGAGGGTAACCTTAGTGTGTATTATTTATGTGCTGTGTGGTGCTGAAATTCTTAGGCATAGTCATTACTTGTATCCATAGTCGTCTCTTCCTGGCCTCCAAGCACCATTTTCCTGGCATACAGACAAGATGAAGGAATTAGAAAAGGAGCTAGAGTCAAAGCTGCCATTTTCCCCATTACCATCCTCACAGCAGAGACCTTTTGGTCCCTTCTGGATTTCAGTATTCGTTAAAAGTTTATGAAGTGGAGGGATCAAGACATCACACAAGTTTGCATTCAATATATCCAATTAAACCTGAGTGCAGGGTAGATTTTGCCCAAGTCCAGTTATAAAGTCATGGAGGCAGGGTCCTCATTCTGAATATAAAACTGCCCCAATTATGAACCCTGGTTTTGCAACACAAGTACAGATTATTTTCTCCAGCGTCATTTTCCCACTTACACTTTAGCTAAAAGTAGGACACCCTCAGCTTCAGTTCTGCTGTACACTTCAAGTTTGTTCTACTCATAAAGATTAGTGTCCATAATCAACCTTCTATCTCCCAAGGCTATCTTGCCCATGTTGTATAGGGCATGAGAAGTTACACAAGATGCTGGCTAATGTCATTGCAGTCCTTTATTCACTTTTAGTTTCTTTCTTTTATTTATTTATTGTTTTAAAGATTTTTATTTATTTATTAGAAAGAGAGAGAAAGAGTGAGAATGGGCATGACAGGACCTCTAGCCACCGCAAACAAACCCCAAATGCATGTGCCACCATGAGCATCTGCTTATGGGGACCTGGAGACTTGAACCTGGGTCCTTAGGTTTCATAGGCATGTGCCTTAACCACTAAGCCATTTCTCCAGCCCAGTTCTTTGCTTTTAAATGAGAAATAATGCCATAATTTAGAGTATTTTTCATTCCAAATGTGGATTATTATGAACTTGTGTGATGTATCTAATTTTCAACTGGCTCTTCAAAGGTGTGGGTTTCACAGCATAAGTAAACACAATAGGAATAAGAGAAATGCTAAAATGAGTCTGTTCTCACCATTCACTTGAAACGTAAAAAGACCTTAGGAATAGTATAGCTGACATGTACCATAGACATAGATCTAGAGATTTAAATTCCAAATTTCAAGGAAACACGAACTATAGCTAAATCCACAGTCAGAAATGATTTTATGGGTTCCAGAGAACCAAATGGTGAAGGAAGAAATCAAACACAGTGGCAACATGTTATTTTCCTTATTCCTTTGCCTCAAAATAATGGTTCATATATTAGATTTCATAGAAGTAAAATTTTGTAGCTGAAATCTTTTACAGTCAATGAGTTTAACTGCTAACAATCACTTGAAGTTTTTCCCCATGAAAAATGTATTTGTTCACAAAGTGAACACTAGAGAACAATTAAGTGATTCTACATAGGAATTGTCATTCTTTTCTGTTGTAGAACTGACCTATCCAGATGCAAGTTCTCAATTTTCTTTTCCTATAACTATGACATGCTTAAGTTAAGCATATTACTGAATAATAATAAAGGAAGTGATGTACCTCATTTTAAAGGAAGATGTAGTTACTTTTGTGTTTCTGGGACCAAATATCTGACCAAAAGCAACCAAAATGAGGAAAGGGTTTATGTTGGCTTATATTCCCTTGACTAAGCTTCAACGTGGCAAGGAAAAATGAGGACAGAGGGGAAACTGGTTATGATTTCTTGCCATGACAGCTGGCATGAAGCAGCAAGAGAATAAGTTTAGCTGAGCTGAGCTTAAAACATAGGAACATTGGGATAATAAACCTCCAAGTCTGTCTCCTGTGACTCATCTTCTCCAGCCAGGTTTCACCTAACAAATTACCACCAGGTGAGGAACAAACATTCAAAACATATGATTCTATTGGAGAATTTGACTCTAAAACACCACAAAGCACTTTAATGTCACCACAGAAGCATTTTATGTATTACTATTTATACTTGCATGACCACTCAGTAGTAAAATCAGAGGAGCAAGTTACTAGCTTCTGTTTTCTGTCTATAGCTCAGAAATGTACAAGTTTACCATTATTTATAGCACACATTGTTAATTATAATTTATTGTAAAAATACTATTGGAAAAATAACCTCTCAGTTCTTAACTAGCTAGTAAATTTATAGCATGCTTGCAACAGGTCCAATTTCTATGCCATTGTATGCCACCTGTCCATAAATGTGGTTTAACATTGAGAAGGGTTCTAGAGAGGTGGCTTAGTAGGTAATGGGTTTGTTGTACAAGCATGCCAGTCTGAGCTTGGAACTCTTGCCCCCAAAGCAAACCTAGCATCTGCAATCCCAGTTCTGGAAGGCAGAGAAAGGAAGATCATCAGGACTTGATGGCTAGCTAGTCTGGATGAATAGGTGAGTTCAGGGTTAAGTTCAAAAACTCATATAAATACATGCATGCACACACAAAAGAACATTATAAATGGTTTAAACTACATAATAAAGTGGTGAATTTTGATTATTTCACATGTTATAACAACATTTGAAGGTATAAAATAACATGATTGTGATTTATTTTCAGCATGAGGAGGGAGCCTACAATAGTTTTGAATCTGTATTAGTTTATGTTTAGAAGGCATTTTCAGGTGAAAATGAATGTGCAGTAAACACACTGACTATTTCACATATAGTGCTAACAATTAAATTAGTGTACCAGCCTGACAAGAAGTACACACCAATGCAATGGTGATACACTGCCTTGGTAAGTAATCAATGGCATTCTGACTGGCTAAGCGATCTGCTCAGTGGAAAGGAACTGATATCTAGAACTGGGAACCAGGTCTGAATGCTATGGAGACAAAGATTTTGCATTCCAATGTCAAGCTCCCACTAGTTTTTGGATAAAAGAGGGGCTACATCTATCAAACTCTCTCTAAATAATAGTGCTTATCCAATTTAACCTATTTTGACTTCACTCTTTGTTGAACAATATGTTTTCTTTTTTAGAAGTTTGTGAGACCAAAGGAGATAAACCATTCCTCACATCTCAGCCAAGGCTCAGGTAAACCCACAGACGAGTTGGGGAGACAAGTAAAGTGTTGCTTCTATGGAGAGCCTAACAATCAATGGTAGGGTGAAGGAGACAGATGTGGAGGACAGTCAACATATACCAAAGCAGAAATCCAGAGGCTACTGAGAGCTCAACACTGAAGTTGTTGTAAAACATACCCATAAAGCTCAGAGAATTTTGTGGAAGAGGGGGCAGAAAGAGTGTAAGAGCCACAGGTGGGGTCGTCATGTCCAGAGACATTTTTCCCCCAATAACTAATTATTGTTCCCACAACACATAACCTAGAACCCCATGGGGAATAAGAGCATGAGGAGGGAGCAGCGAGGAGGAAAAAGATAGTATCAACATATGATGTATACATACAAAGTATGTTTTTAATTAAAAATGAATTGTAAACAAAGTATGGAATATTTAAGATACGATTACTTTGAACTGTGCTACTATTTTGAAGAACAACAAAATATCACAGTCTTTGGGACTTAAATAAGCAAACTTTTTTTTTTTTTTTCCATTCATTAAGGTTAGGATTTCATGATTAAAATACAAGTGTGTGTGTGGTGTGTGTGGGGGGGGATGTTGTTCATAAGCATGAGAGCTTGAGTTCAGATCCCAAGAAGCCACATAAAGGAAGATGTATTAACATGCTTCTGTAATCACAGTACTCATATGACAATGTGGGAAGCAGAGATAGTAGAGTCCACCAGAATCTCACAGGCTAGATAACCTGGTATATTTGTAGCTAACAAAAAGAAATCCTGCTTCAAACAAGGTGGAAGACAATGACCAACACCTCAGGTTGCTTTCTAACATACACATGATGACATGTATGAATGCTATTCACTCAGATAAAAACTTGTAGAACTAATTACAGCATATACATGCATTTCTTAGAGGATACTGGAAAGGAGTCTGGTTTCCCATGAGGCTTTGAATCTTTGATTATAAATGGTCCATCTTCCCCTATGTTCTTATGTGGCATTTCCCCTATGTCAAAATCTCTGATGCCAACCCATGTATCTAATCTGTTTTTAAAGCACGTCAGTCCGATTAGTTCAAAGTTCACTCAAATATCCTTAACTAATTTAACTTAATTGCCTTTTTAGTTTCTATTTCTAAAGGCAGGCTCATTCCAAAGGAAATTCTGTAAGTTGGCCAATAATAATTGGAATTTCAGTTTTCTAATGTCAATGTTATAAAATCACCTTGACTATCATTTTTGAGAAAAGCACTAACCAACAATGCCATAAAGAATGTAATGCACCTCTTTTAAGCTAAAATGTTCAAGTTGGCATTTCTTTCTACCTGAGCGATTACTTTTGCTATCACTTTTGTGCTATTCAAATATTATCTCAATGGGTTATAATTTCAGTCATATGAAATGCTGACTTCTGTGCTTCATATTAAAGTAGACTGAGGAAGAAAATTCCTTCTATTAATATGATGATATTTAATCAAAAGCATAATTAAATCAGAATTATACAAAATTAGCATTAATGTGTAGTGCTTTATCTATGAATTTTGTTGAACTTTAGAACAGATGAGACATTTCATTTAGACCTTTTGTTTATGACAGTGAACTTTATCTCACAGGAGTGAGTAGAAAACCTAACTAGAGAATGTTTAATTAGCTTGTAAGAGGCATTATCAAAAGGAATGTGACTATAGGAATTGCAGTGATAGAACAGGAAAATAATTTAATTGCTTATAATAGTATAACAAACATTACTTATTTGTTTATGAGTAATACTAAATGGCAGTGCCTCATATATTTCATCAACAGGTGTGTTTACACAGGGCTACAGAAGAAACACACAGCTGCTAGTTATGCTATCTATTGAAGAATAGGAGACAATCTCAGTATTTAAGAAGCTCACTTATGCTTTTATTACTGGAGATTCTGGCCATTGTTCTACAGATTCTACTGTTAGGATATTGCTGTGATTTTATGATATACACAGATTATGATTGATAACTTCAACAAATTCTGGATGATTATAGTAAGCCAATTAATTTCAGACATATCAAAGTCTAATTTTTGGATATCTGTACAACAAAAATAAGAAGAAATTTGTTCACTTTAACAGGACAAATTTAACAAAAATCTGAAAGAATATTTTCAGACAATGTACAAAGCACAGACTTATGATCTCTGAAGACAAGAAAAGCAACTGAATTTTAAACACCACCAATAATGTGGTTGCAGGCAAACATATCAAAGTGAAAATTGCTAACCCTCATGACATAAATATATGGAGATAGAAATGTATGAATGAGTCCAAGTGAGGAAGTGTTCTGCAGGTTAAAGTTCTGTAAATATTACTAAACTCCTTACATTCTTGTGGAGATGTATATTCTCAGGATAGAATATGCCAAGTAGCAAAGTTGTTCAATAATTATTGAATAATTGAAAAATGAATGCTCAGGAATTACAAAGTAGGGGGTATGTGAGGTATTCAGAGTGAGAGTATAAATAGTAATCATTTGAGGCAATCATTGCCTGTAGCAAAAAGTGAGATTATCTTAGATACTGGGCTCTGTTACCCATAAGGTGCAATGTAATATTTATAAAACATCCCACAAAGTGAAACATGGTATTCTCCTAAACAAGGTCTAATACAAATACAAACAAAGGGTGTAAAACCCGAGGTGCAGAGCAATGCAAAAACCTGAAAGTCCAAAATCTAACAAGAAAAACAGCAAATAGCAACAGCAAACATTGCCCATGCAATGCAGAGAACAATAGTGATAATAGTTAAGGATATTCAATGTGACATACACAGTAACATATCACACACACACACACACACACACATCCAGAGGACAAGAATTTTACAGTTCATATCATTAACAATTTTAAATATTCAAGGGTAAAAGAACAACAACAAAAAAAACTGAAGTGGCTGAAACTCCTGAATAAATCAGAGAAAGTCAAATTAAGGAACACTGAGTATCAGAACAATTTATGAGCCAGGGAAAATGAGGAATCCTAGTTGTCTTATAATTATTTCCAAATAGTGCTGGAGGTGGGTCTATTTTAAATACAAAATAATTAGAGTAAAAGAAAGGCTATTGCAAATTGTAACAGTGGAACTGGTCATTACTTACTTTTGTTTTATATTCCAATTAAGAGTTGAAATAATTAGGATTATAGATACCCCAAGTTATTGCTCAGTGGAATCAATGTGTATACCTGGAGGAAAGTTGGGGTAGCTTTCAGTTAGACAGCCAGTCCATAACTCTTTGTCATTTAGGGAGATATGGCTGGATCCTATAACTCATGTTTGCCAGGGTATTTAAAGATCCCCTTCCTTTTATCTGGGTTTTCAACTTGTCATAGGTGGAATATCTGAAAGTAAAATTTAGATAACATTTTGGAGAAAATAAAGAAAGAAAACGAATAAAAAATGTTTCAAACCAAATAGCACTAAAATGTTATAAAATATTCTTCCAGTATAAAAATGATATAATACAGAATAGCATGTAAATATTTAGAAACCATAGACATATGAATAATTATAAACTATTTTCAAGATGTCTTCCAGTGAGCCCTACTTCTTAGTATTCACTGTTTTGTGCAAAACCTCTTCCTTTGAATATGGGTAAATTTATAACTTATTTCCAAGGATGTGAAATTGTAAAAAAGGCTGATAGGATAGCTTAATGGTATGTTTGCCTATAATGTCTGTGCATGAATTCCTGGATTATATCCCCAATACTTCAAAAAAAGCAAGCATCAAATAGCATTATAAAGAAAATATCAGCTGACTGTTTTATATGCCTATAATCCCATCACATGGGAGATAGAAACAAAAGGATATGACATTCAAAGCCAGTTCAAACAACACAGAGATTTCAAGTACAGCCTGAGGTATATGATATCCTGTCTTAAAAATAAAACAAAAATAATGAAAGTCAAAAAAGCAAAGATAAAGAAATTATACAGGTGGTATAAAGTCATTTCTCTGTCTAGCTTAGATAAACCTAATACTGATCTTATGTGAGAGAAGACCATTGCATTACTACCTTGAACAGTTTGATAAAGTAGAGCTTGATGTTAGTACGGACACATGGGAAAAAACTGAGGATTTTTCCTGAGCAAAATCCAGTTAGGAACCCACCCTTGCAGTACATAGACTTTGAGAAAATATAGCCTCTCAATAAACCACCCCAACACACAAATACTGTGAGAAAAGAAATGGGTATTATTTAAATACATGAAATTAAAAGAATTTTGTTATATTTATGTATTTTTAACCATTTAGAGGAAGTGGCAGATTAAAACAAAAAAAATAATGAATTATAGTTTACATAAAAGTAAACTATATGACAATAAATCATATCTAAACTGATGCATGTGAAAGTCTAGCACTCTAGCCATTGAATTTTATTTATATTTCTGTAGCATTAACTAAGGGTAAATTACAATAAAGAGACATGTTTAATATTCAAGACCAACATGGAAATAGTAGGAATAAATAATATTATAAACTGATGTACATAATAATTAAATGGTAAAAATACAAAATGTTCTAAAAATTCATTTATTAAAAATACACTAAAGTTAGGGAAAATAAAAAAAAAAAACAGATTGGACATATGAAAAAATCCAAATCTAGGAAAAGAAATTAGCATACAATTTTATACATAGCAAAGTTATTTATAGAAAATATTTTAAATAGTTTAACAAAGACATGTAATTACATGTAACACATGTAACTAAGCTTTTTCTTCAAAATATAATTCATTTTAAAGTTAAAAAAAAAGTGAACACTGTGATACAACTCTCAACAGGAGAATGCAGGGATTGTGGGAGAAGAAGTGTCCTGAAGTATGTGGGTTGAAGTCTCACTCTAAACATTTGGCTCTGACTTGTAACTCCCAGTACCAGAAACTAGTTACAATCCACATTGAGCTGTGGATGGAAGAGACTTAAATGGTCCCCAAAACAAGACCAACTTCTCTCTAAGCCCTTGATCACCTGCCTGAGGTAAAAGACCCTATTTCTGAAGACACCACATGCTGCCAACATAGAACACTGAGAGACACTGGGATGGAATCTGGAAGGAAGCCAGTTCCCAAATGGTCTGCCGGTATAGTGCTGAAAAGTGCTATCTCAGCTGCTGCAGGAAAATGTCCAACAATATTGTGTCCTAACAGAGGACACTGCTATATCAAGCAACCAGCCTGACCAGATGGCCATGCCTGTGCAATAGAGGCGTCCAACCTACATGGGTAACCAGTGCTTCTCTGATTGGCTAAGAGATCTGTTCAATGATAAGGAACCCATAACTGGAACTAGGAGCCAAATCAGAACTCTATGGAGACCAAAATTATGGACTCCAACAAGAGGATCCCACTAATCTTTTTTTTTTTTTTTTTTTTTTTTTTTTTTTTTTTGGTTTTTGCGAGGTAGGGTCTCACTCTGGTCCAGGCTGACCTGGAATTAACTATGTAGCCACTAGTCCTTAGTCAAGAGAGGCTACACCCATCAAAATCTCTCTTAACTAATAATGTATATTTCGTTAAACCTAGGCTGATCTCAATCTCCTTTGGAGAGTCTTTTCCTTTTTCAGAAGGCAGCTAGAATGAGGAGATAAACCACCAGTCAGAGCCCATGTTAAAAAGAGAGGATTTAGCAAGATGAGCCAGAGTGCTGCTTCCACAGTGAGTCTGTCATCCAGCACCAGGGTCATGGAGCTAGATACAGAGGAGATTTAAAACACACTAAAGCAGAAATCCAGAACCTGCTGAGAGTACAACATGAAAGCAGACATAAAACACCCCACCATGGCTCAGGGAATTTTGCAGAAGAGAGGGCAGAAAGAATGTAAGAGCGACAGAGTGGAAGGGAATGCCCAGAAGCAATGCCCCTCCACCATGCCTTATGATGACTGACTGTTGCTCTCATGCCTCATAACCTAAAAACCTAGGGGGAATACCAGCAATCCCACTGAGGAAGGCCCTCAGCAGAATGGGGTCAGGGAGGAGGGAAATGATGGTACTAACTTATCCATACATACAACTTTCTACTTAATGAAAAAAGTTACTACATATTCATATTTCAACATATAACATTTTAGGAAATATTATATGTAAAGAGTTTCCACTTATAGAAACAACCTAAATAATAAAGTCAGTCTTTTGTGTGTATAAAAAATTAAGTTGAATATATATATATATTAAAATTTGAGTTCAAATAAAACAGTACCACAGACAAAGTGACGTATTTCCTAACAATCAAGAATAATATATAATATTTTTACACAGCTATATCCAATTGCAGCTTAAAAGTTATAAAATTTAAAAAGAATTATAGAAAAATATATTTGGAGGTTTTTATATTAATCTTTCCTCAATTCATATAAATATTACATCAAACATCATTAATGATAAAAAGGCATGAATAATATTTAATGCTTTACCTAATTGTTTTCTGTCGAACACTATAGTTAATAAGAGCAAAGTAAACATTTTGCATGTACATGAAATAATTTTTTATTTTGTTTTATTCAGAAGCAGAGAGAGAGAGAGAGAGAGAGAGAGAGAGAACAATGAGTATGCCAAGGCTTCTTGCCACTGAGGGAAAAAACGTCAGAGGCATGTGATTCTTTGTGCATGTGGCTTTATGCTGGGGAATCAAATCAGGACACCAGGCTTTGCAAGCAATTGCCTGTAATCGCTGAGCAATCTCTTTAGCCTCTGCTCATTATACTTTAAAGTGAAGCACTAAGTAATGTGTGAATCCCTTCCACATTTAAACATGTATGTCCTGCAAATGGTGAAGATACAAAATGCTGTGTATTTCAACTTTATATTTGGTATGGTCATGCTGAAACAATTTTAAGATTGTCATGCTTTTCAGGACTCTCCTTTTTTATACATATATTTAATTTAAGGACTTATCCTTTGTGTGTGCTGGCTTGCTTTTTCCAAGATAGTTTTATTTATCAAATGTATTTAAAGTACCAATTGCTTTACATTTCTCAAGCAGGTCTATTTACTGTTTATTTTTGATGTGTTGGTTTATGCGCATGTGTGTATGCATTTGTGAGAGAGAGAGAGAGTGTGTGTGTGTATGTGTGCATGTAGAGGCTAGATATCAGCATTTGATGTCTTTCTCAATCCTCTTCTTATATGCTAGTATAAACTATATACATCTGTACTTCTCCCATATGTATCACAGCTTAACTCATGTATTTTTCTCATCTTTAGAGGTTCATGAAAGAATAGACTTACTAACAATGAACAAGTGATGTCAGGAACTTCCATTCTGCATGAGTGTCATCTATTGTAATAGTCATTTCTACTTCAACAACTTTGTTATAAATCATCTACACTTATCAATTATTTTGTGACTACTTTAGCAAATATGATATAAGCTATATATTTGCTCCTAACTTTAGTAAGATTTCATTGGTTATTTCACTTAATTTTACTGTTTTAGTAGCCATCCTAGACTTTCACTTTAAATATGCCTCAAAAGTGAGTTTTTCCTATGTTGGCATCATAAATATTTAGAAATATAAAATAAACAAAATTATTATGTGGATACTAAAAATGCTGTGTGTTATGATTAACTAAAGAAACAAAAGATCAGGTCTTTTGTCATAGTCTTTGCAAATTGTCTCAGTTGAGGATTGAAACCATCATTATAATTAAATTTTAAGCCAAACCAAAATAGAATCCAGAAAGCAGAAATATGCTAACACAAGTTAGTATGTGTCCTCTGCTATGCTCTTAAAAACCCCCACGTATGCTTTTTCTTGAGGAAAGATTCCAGAAGATAAAAATCAATGCAAGTATGAATTCTGGGGGTGGCTTAGCTTTTAAGATGCTTGCTTGCAAAGCTTCACAGCCTTGGTTCAATTCCATGGTACCTATGTGAAGCCAGATGCAGAAAATGGATCATGCATTTGTAATTCATTGCAGTCCCAAGAGGCCTTGACATACCCATTCTCTGTCAATCTCTGTCTCTGTCTCACTCTGTGTTTGTAAATAAATAATAAATAATAAATAATATATTTTAAAAAATACTATGAATGATGAATATTAAATTTTAAAATGATTTAAATGTAGTTAAACACACTCTGTCTTCAGTTATTCTTATGATACTGCAGATCCTATAGAATGAAGAAAAATAGTAATCCAAATGACCATACCATATGATTTCCTGTGCGTGAAAAACATACTGATGCATTTCTTCTACAAGCTATATGTATTTATATGATTCTCTCCTGTTCTTGGTGTGACTAAATTTCTTACATCATGATAGAATATATGCTCAGTTTATGTGTTCAGCTCTTAATAAACATGTAACTTCCATGAATTCTGACTAAACTGGTTTAGGTGATACTAAATAAGAAGCTTTGCTCTTCTATCATATAGTAAACAAGTTGTTTGAACTATAGTTAGATTTTAACTAACTATTGTTAGTATTTCAAAGACCCATTTTTTTATTGTCTTTGAAGACCAAAATCTGCAGCAATCATGTTTATTGCTCATTGTACATTTCCTATGTTCATCAAATTTTGTGAAAAATTTCAGCAAGCAATGGATATTGGTGGGATTATTAGAAGGATAAAATAAAGCAAGTGTTTAGTTTTGGTAATTGAAGATGGTTTTTCCTTCTCAATCCTCAGTCCCTTAAAAATTCTTTAATTTTAATTCATTTACGCAAATTTTGAAAACAAATGAATAATACCCATATGAATGTATTATATTTTGTGGATTTACCTTTTAGCCCAAAGTTATAATAGCTTTTATCCTAGTGGGGCTGACAATTACCTTTACTTCTTCACTTTAATGTCGTCACAGCAGTTGTATTAATTCCAAGTCAAAATTGCCATTCCGACAGTCTTGTCATGCCACAGACTTATTTTGCAATTGTAGTCAAATTACAATGCCAGTCCTTTTCACTTAAACTGTCTGAAATTCACCACTCACCTGTCTTGCACTTCTGTATTTGGTTTCAGAATCTAAGGAAAGCAATAAATCCTTGGACTGAGAACAATTTTTGAAATGGACACATAGGAGAATGAAAGAAATGAGACAATAAAACAGGCAAAAGACTTCTTGGACTAAAGAAGTAAGGGAGATGAGCAAAAGAAAATAATAGGAAGGGAATGTGATCAAATTCCCATATGGTCCTATATTAAAGTCCTCAAAAATAAAATAAAGAAAGAAAAGAAAATTCATGTATTAGGAAATGAAGCACACATGTGGAAAATTAGCTTCTCTTGTTTTCTACCTCACCACATCTAGTAGTACTTGTGGAGAAATTTTGAATAGCATTCACTCACTATTATTCCTCTTTTTTTTTTTTTTTTTTTTTTTTTTTTTTTTTTTTTTTTTGAGGTAGTGTCTCACTCTGGCCCAGGCTGACCTGGAATTCACTCTGTAGGCCTCAAGCTCATGGTGATCCTCTTTGCTCTGCCTCCCAAGTGCTGGGATTAAAGGTGTGCATGTAGGAAATATTCTACAGAATCAGATTCTTCCCTTTTGCTTTTGTTTTGCCATTAAAAATACGCATGCTGACCTTTCTAAACTGTTGCATTATCACAGTGCTTTTCTGGCTGCCTTGAGAAGCTCAGGCAATGAGAACAGCTTTTGACGGTTTCTGTAATTGACTGCTTTTAATCTGAGAATTCTGAACTTGTTATTCATTTAACAATTGCACATTATGTTACTTCTAATTTCTCTAAAACAACTTTTAAAAGCTTAGATTAACTAATTAATAAAGACCAATATTTAGTTTTCAAAGATAAATATT
Organism: Orientallactaga sibirica; assembly: GCA_036365145.1. Lineage (NCBI taxonomy): Eukaryota > Metazoa > Chordata > Mammalia > Rodentia > Dipodidae > Orientallactaga > Orientallactaga sibirica. The sequence goes on along the minus strand of JAEOAD010000024.1, from coordinate 10,007,712 downwards.
TTTCATATATGTGTTAAAATTTAATGATATTTCAGGTTTGCTGTAAATTACTATGTGGGAGTGATAAAATTATATCCTTGTTATAATTTAGTACCTAAGACACTTGGAAAAATATTTTAAATGCCAGTGGGTACTAACTAGGTTTCTTGTTCAATCTGAGTATTTAGAAAAAATATATAATGTTTATTTCCTTTCAAGGAATTTTTTCTTTAATATGGGGTGGGTATGATAGTTCATTACTTAAGTAGAAATTTTCCTCACAAAAGGAAATTTTATATATATATATATATATATATATATATATATATATATATAGAGAGAGAGAGAGAGAGAGAGAGAGAAAGAGAGAGACAGAGAGAGAGAGAGAGAGAGAGAACAATTTCTTACTCTATTTATTAAGTATATTTTATTATATATAATGTACATACATATACATATGCATACATATATATGTGATGCTATTCATAATAATATGTCATTTAGAGTATCAAGATAGGTTTTTGACTTTAATTAAACAAAGTACAGGACAGGAGAGCTGGCTTTGTAGTTAGGGTGCTTGCCTGCAAAGCCAAAGGACCCCAGTTCAATTTCACAGGACCCACATAAGCCAGATGCACAAGGTGGCCTATGCATCTGGAGTTAATTTGCAGTGGATGGAGGCCCGGGCATACACATTCAATCTCTTTCTGGCTCTTTCTCTCACTCTCTCTCAAGTATACAAATAAATCAAAATGTTTGAAGACAGAATAAATCTTGTTTTCTTGGAATAAGGGATGCAAGGCTAATATTAAGTCATGGCTTATTTCAATCTCTCAGTGTTAAAGGATACCTCCTCAATCCTATGAAGTTGTATCCCAGGCTGGCCCCTACTTATTATCCTCTCACTTCATCCACTTTAGCAATTGCCTACCACTCTACCCTCCACAACCAGCTATGGAAGGAAGGGCTTTTATGAAGCTTACAGATCCAGGGAAAATTCAACAATAGTGAAAAAAGCTGGCTCCCTTTCACAGGTCCACACAAACAGAGAACTATCACCACAGGCACCATAAACAATCACTCTCCAGGAACCCCAGGCAGAGCTCAAGCACTTGGCATATCTTTAGGCTGACATTCCAGATATGCCCCCACAATTTTAGGCTGAGCATCAGGATTCACCCAGTTACACCTCTTATAGATGGAAATCCAATAACATTAACAAAACTCCAGAATCTATTGGGAGACATTTATTAAGTGAATGGGATGTCATGCAAATTTACTCAGATTATTTGAGTTTACAGATAGAAATCATCTCTCCTGCTGATAAATGACAAAGGTTTTGCCCAGTTATCTGCATCCTCCACAAATGACTTTTATCTATTATGCCACTCTGCTATAAGAACTGGGTAGCTCCACAGTGACTTTCTTTTGCCTCACACATCTCAATAATCTTCAATTATGATATTCTAATATCTATATTATAGACTTTCATTTATGACTCACACTATCATCTAATATCCTAAAAGGAAATATACCTTTATGACACATCTTGTTCAGGAGAAAGTTCATTCCATAACAGTACAAATGACCTTAGAATAAATCCAAACCAGCCCCAAACTATAATTTCTTCAAATGCTTAATTGTGGCCCTAAATATATTTTTTAATATTGTTGACCCTCATTTTCTTTATTTTTTAAAGATGATAAGTTTTAATTACCTTTGGGTAAAATTAAATATGTTCTTACATAATTGGTATTAAACTATGTAAATTCTATCATGGCAAGGAAACACACATGAACAGCAACTGAGGAAGCAGTTTTAAACTGAATCTAATGAAGTCCTTTATCTTCTGCACCCTCAGGTGCAATGTTCCCTTTCCGTGTATTTTTTTTTAATAATATGAGATCATGTTTATATTCCTTTTAAAAATTGAATAGAAGCAGATTCTTCATAACTTAATTACTATTTCTTTCCATTTTCCTTTCTCAGAATTCCTCTCACTTCTAGTGATAATGAATTCAGAATGAAATTTTGCAGATGATTAAAGAAGTAAGTTTGATTGGAATATGCTTAGTTAAGGTTTGGTGAGACATCTTTGTATTCAAACGATATACACAATCATTTTAATATAGTTAGTTTATTGATGGTGTTCTGACGTATAAATAGATATTTGACATAAATACTACTCACAAAGTGTTAAGTCACTCTGTAAGCAGAAGTGAAGATCAGATATCATCATGAGTATGTTATCAGGTACAAAGGTTGTAAAAAGAATATGTTGTAAAATATATGAAGCTAAGGACTGAGAAGATGGCTCAGCAGTTAAAGGTAATTGCTTGCAAAATTGACCAGCCAAAGTCAATTCCTAAGCAACCCACACATGCCAGATGCAAACAGTGGTACAAGTTTCTGGTGTTCATTTTCAGTGGCATGAGGACCTGGTATGGCCATACTCATGTATGCTCTCACACATGTACACCCACACACCCACACAAAACAAAATACATGAAACCAGACTTTATTATGAAGGAAACTATTCCAGACATTAACTTGAAATTCAGCATAAAACTATTGGACATATTTAACAATATTAGTTTTAGTATAAGTAGAGAATTAGAATTTTGTGGAAATTTTGTACAAAGAATATGTTTAGATTTTTGGTGAAATTATCATTTTTTCACTTCCAAAATGAATGTAACTTTTTTTTTATTATTTTTTTTTTTGATTTTTGAAGTAGGGTCTCACTAAGGTCCAGGCTGACCTGGAATCACTATGTAGTCTCAGGGTGGCCTCGAACTCACAGCAGTCCTCCAACCTCTGCTTCCCAAGTGCTAGGATTAAAGGCGTGCTCCACCATGCCCAGCTGACTGTACCATTTTTTAAATATACATTTTATTAGTTATGTACATATTATATATACAGCCATGATGGTACCATTGTTAGCCTTCTCCCTGTCCTCCCCCCATGGGTTATGTAGATCTTGCCTTAAGTGGGTAGCCATCAGTTATGTGGGAGCAGCAATGACTGTGTGTATAATGACCCAACTCATGGCTCTAACAATATTTACGCCCCTCTTCCGCAAGTTTCCCTGAGCCATGTTGGGTTCATTTTAGGTCTATTTCAGTGATGAGGTTTTGTGAGCCTCTGTGTTTGTGTATATATGATTTGATAAGGGTTGAGAGTTCTTTGTGTCTATCTCCTTCTCCCTTATGCTAGTACCATGTTCACCAATAAAGCAGCACTCTTCCTCATTTAGAAATTAGTCTTCTTTCTAATGTGTATCTGGCAAAATTTTTCTCCCATTCATTGGGTATTCTATTGGCTCTACTTGTTTTATGTTTGTCAGTGAAAAATTTTTCAACTTCATGAGATCCCAATGGTTGAGTGATTGTTTAATTTCCTGAGCTACTGGGGTTTTGTTCAGGAAATCTTTACCCACTCATATATCATGGAAAGTGCCTCCTACTTCCAGTAGTAGCAGTGTTTCTGGTCTTATATATTGAGGTCTTTGATCCATTTGGACTTGATTTTTTTTTTTTTTTGGAGAGAGACAGAGAGAGAGGGAGAGGAAGACAGATAGAGATGGGCGTACCAGCAGCCTCTCAGCTGCTGCGAATGAAATCCAGATAGGATATTTATATATAGCCTTTATTATGTTGAGATATAGACTGCCCATGCCTAGTCTCTCCAATGTTTTGATCATGAAATGATGTTCTATTTTGTCAAAGGCCTTTTCTGCATCTATGGAAATAACCATGTGGTTTCTGTGTTTAAGCTTATTTATGTGTTTTATTCCATTGACAGATTTCCTTATGTTGAACCATCCCTGTGTTCCTGGGATGAAATCTACTTGATCCAGGTGGATAATGTTTTTGATGCGCTGTTGAGTTCGTTTAGGGTCTTTGCATCTAAGTTCATCAGGGCAATAGGCCTGTAGTTTTCTTTTCTTGTGGCATCTCTGCCTGGTTTATGGTATTAAGGTGATCCTAGCTTCATAGAAGGAGTTGGGGAGCTTTCCCTCTTCTCAGATTATTGGTACACTTTGAGAAAAAATGTTCTTAGTTCTGAAATGAAGTTTTGATAGAATTTAGCTGAGAAGCCATTTGGTCCTGGACTCTTCTTTTTAGGGAGGTTTTTGATTACCCTTTCAATTTCCATGGTTGTGATAGGTTTGTTTAGGAGATTAATCTGCTCTGAGTTTAGTTTTGGTAGGTGGTATGTGTCCAGGAATTCATCCATTTCCTCCATATTATCCAGTTTTTTGGAGTGGAGGTTTTTGAAGTAAGTCCTGATGATTCTCCCGATTTCACTTTTGTCTGTTGTGATCTCTCCTTTTTCATTTCTAATTTTGTTAATTTGAGTTGTTTCTTTTTTCACTTGATCAAATTGGCCAGGGGTTTATCAATTTTGTTTATTTTTTCAAGGAACAAGCTCTTTGATCAATTCTCTTAATTGTCTTCTTAATTTCCAATTCATTAATTTGTGCTCTGATCTTAATTATTTCTTTCTGTCTGTAGCTTTTTGGGTTGGAAACCTCTTGTTTTTCCAATGCCTTTAGGTGGATGGTTAGGTTGTTGATTTGGGATCTCTCTGTCTTTGTTATGAAGGCATTTAGTGCAATGAATTTTCCCCTGAGGACCACCTTCATTGGGGCCTGTAAGTTCTGGTATGATGTGTTCTCATTGTAATTCATTTCCAGAAATTTTGCAATTTCACTTTTTATTTCTTCCACTCCCCATTTATTGTTTAGGAGTGTGCTGTTCAGTTTCCAGGAGCTGGTTAGGGTCCTGGCACAGCTTTTGCTGTTAATTTCTAGCCATACAACATTGTGATCTGATATCATGGAGGAAATTATGTTGATTCTTCTAAATATATGGAGGCTGGCTTTATGACCCAGTATGTGATCTATTTTAGAGAAGGCTCCATGGGCATCTGAGAAAAATGTGTTAATTGGTGTTTTTGGGGTAGAATGTTCTATAGATACCTGTTAAGTCAAATTGATCTATGGTTTCTGTGGGCTCCATATCTCTCTTACTTCTCTGCTGTGGTTGATAATTTACTATACACTTCACTTTTTATTAGAAGAGAGCATTTTGCTTTTTTTCTTTCTTTCTTTCTTTCTTTCTTTCTTTCTTTCTTTTTTTTTTTTTTTATTTTATTTTATTTTTTTTTTTGCATTTTCTTCTCTAGACTGTTTTGGCATGGTTCTTATGCCACTGTCTTAAATGGACCCCCCCCGACTGTACCATTTTTTATTTCAATCAGTAGAGAATGAAATATTTGTTTTTGTCAAATATCAGTTGATTTACTATCTTACCATATGTGGTAGTTTGAATATATGTCCCCCAATATATTCAGTATTTTATTAGTTATAGTTTGCATCTGCAATCACCTTGCTAGAGGCAATGTCACTGGGGGCTGGTCTTAAGGTGTTAATGGTTCCATTGTAAAGATATGCAAATGTGCCTAGGGGAGTTCCTGAAGTGTGCTGTGTGACCTTTTGGCTGTAGTTTTGCTCTGTGTGCTGTGGTGGCTGGTTGGCTTTTGCTCTCTTGCCTGGTCCTGTGAAGAGCAGGCTGCTTCTCTTGCCATTATGGAACTTCCCCTGGATCTGTAAGCTTCAATAAATAATATCCTTTCCTCCATAACTGTGCCTGGTCTGGAAGTTCATCTCAGCGGACCTGAAGCTGTCTGCAACACCATATTTGATGATTTCTGTGACATCTGATTCTAATGACCACATTTCTCCCCTGGCCCTCATTAATTGATGACCATCCATGATGTAAATGGAATGCATTCAACCAAACAGTATAAGTCTCCCTTGTAGTTGTCAGACCAAACACTATTGAAACATCTTAATAGTCTAGGATTTCTAATTGTGAGTCTGTAAAACTGATAATAAATAATAATAATAGTGTCACAGAATAAGCATTCACATTGCAAAGGAAAATTGAACCAATGCAAAATATAAATCAGGACAAGTATCAAGTCATGTAGTTCTAATTCTGATATGAGTAAATAGGGACAAAATCTCTTGGATTCCAATTCTAGCCCTAAACCAGTCTGTTCAAAGCCCAGGGTAAAATTTATCCTGAGCCAGCACACATCTTGTCAGCTGTACCATAGTCTTAGATCTGTAAAAGCCCTACCGTCTCCACTGCAACCCATTGTTCATCCCCATGAACACAGTGGGCCTTCATGTACAAACTCCAATATCCCTGCCTAATATTAGCATGTGGCCATTTAAAAAAAAAAAAAAAAACACGCTGCAAATCCATTGACTCTCTGTCCTTCTTTTTTTTTTTTTTTATACACCCATACTAAAAGGTGGGCTACCAAATTTGTTAATCTATGAGTGAATAAAGCTGACTTCAAAAGGCAGAAATCTTCCTTTGTATTTAGTACTCTAAATCCAAAGGACCAGCACTCTTTTTGCTGTCCTAATGCAGAACAGCTAGTTCAGCCTCAAAAGTGGTAACCTCTAAAATATTTGCAGCTGAAATGGCTGTAATTTTCAGGCAGAACTTTCTTTCTGTGCCATCTCCTTTTGTTCACACCAGTCTATATCTTTTAACCTCAACTTTGCACAAATTCACTGAGTATGGGAATAGCACAGCTAGCTTCTCACAAAAACTGCTTCTAGCTCAGTCCAGTAAAAATCTTTCTTCTGCCTCATAAACCAAGATGGAATAATGCATACCTCTTTCTACATTTATATCTTTCAAATTATATCTTTCAATCCATAACAGTCCATGAAACTCTGATTACAGCACTTCAAGGTGTTGGCTAGGCCACGGTTTTAAATCTTTTCACAATCCTCCAAAAAATCAGTTCCAAAACCTAAGTCACATAGACAGGTTTCTACAAAAATGACCTTATTCCATTGGTACCAATTTTCTGTTGTACTTATGTTCTCAATGCAAAGATAAAGTACCCAAACAAAAGCAGCTGATGGAGAAAAGATTTTTATTTTGGCTTACAGCCTTGAGGGAAGCTTCATGATGCCATGCAATGGATAGCACAGTAGAGCTGAATATGGACATCATCTCCTTTCCACATCAGATGGCAAACATCAGCACACGATTTAGCCAAGTAATAGCAAGAAGGAGCTAGATATAACATCAGTAAGTCTTCCCTAACAACAAACCTTCACACCAAGGCTCTACCTCTCTAACTGCCAACAGTTGTGGACCCAGCATTCAGAATACATGAGTTTATAGAAAACATCTGATTAAAACATCTCCTCTACCATCTGACTAAAGGCATTTGGACTTGAAACCTTTGCAAATCACCTCATTTTAAACATAGCATTGGTAGATAGATTTTTTTTTTTTTTTTTAAAGGAGAATATACATTCAAGAACATACTCATTTACAAAACTGACTAATGAAATTGTAGTGTAACTTTTAGGACAAACCTGCAAGTCAAAAAAAAGTCAGCAGAATGTTGATGTGTACCCTTGAGTAGAAGGCATTTGTAGATTTTTTTTTCTTTCTTTCTTGAAGGAAGACAACTTTCTCTGTCTCGTTCTCTCTCTCTCTCAATCTTTTTTTCACTAGGACCTTCAATTGATTTTTGAGGCCTAGCTATGTAATGAACCATAGTCTGCTCAGTTCAAAGTAGCTGGATTAATGTTAAACACAACATTAATGTGTTCATCTGATAGCAATTTACATATTTATTTTATCTTATAAGCAATATCTTTAATTGCCAAAATCCCAGAGCATCATTAAAAAGGGTGATAACTTAATACAATGTTCTAAAGAATAATTAGATATTCTAATGAAAAATTTCTACTTAGAGTCTTAGTCATCTAGCAGTATTTTTTTAATTAAAAGCTATTCACCAGAATAATTAATTTAAAATGACAGTGGCCAAATTTTAAGGAAGTTAGTTTTATGTATCTTCAAAAACAGGGACTTGAAAATACCAACATCTTTTAATGCTATATTTTTATTTTAAAATTATATTTATTTTTTACTTAAAAGCATTTCAGTATTATATTACTATATACCAGATTGAATGCCCAACAACCTACAAATGCATGTCCTTCCAAACCAATACTAACTAGTTAGCACTTATTTTGAATGATTTCTATGTACCATGTAGTACACAAATCAAGAGATATATACATTATGAATGGGAACTAAAATATGTTTATATTAAGGTCCACTTTTCAGTTACTTGTTCATTTACATTTTATTTTTCTAAGATGTGTATCTATGTTAAGTTGCTTAGTAGGTACACACAAGCTTAGGATTTTGTTGGAAAATGGAATTAAATTTAACCTATTTTATAATTATCACTTAAGTAATGTAATTTTGCATAAGCAAGCCTACAAAGATATTCTTTATGCATTTATATAACTAATATGCTGTTACCAACATACTTTATTATTGCATGTTGTTTTGTTACTCAGTTTTCGTCTACAAATGTTAAAATGATTAAAAAATGGAAGGCCTGAAAAAATTGTTGGGACTTAACTATTTAAATTTACACTAACAGAATTAATGTCAAATGACCCATTAATGTCTGATATTATTATCAAATTATATACAATTATAGTGGTTTGAATGTAGAATATCCCCCAAGCTTCACACTTAGTCCCCACAGGATGGCCATTTAGGAGAGTTGTGGTACTTTAGGAGTGGAGCCTTAGTGCAGGTGTATAACTGCGGACAGATAGTGAGGTTTATCAATAAAGTCCAGCCATAAAATCAAATAAATCATTAATAAATTTCATCTCACTGATAGTTCAGATCTAGCTTAGTCATACTGCTTCTTTCATGCTCATGTGACATATGATGTCTCAGCCTCCAGGTCTGATATTCTTTTTTCTGCCATGAAGAAACTTCTTTTTAAAAATATAGGCCAAAGACAAAAAAAAAAAAAAAAGACAAAAAATATAAACAAAAACAATCTTTTCATGCTATAAAGGGTTCCTGCTTGGATGTGTTGTCCCAGCAAGGAGAAGGTAATTTCTACTATTCCATAAATTATTATTTTCAAATTCTTAGCCTGTTAAATTTCTATTCATGTTTCCCCAGAAAATACCCTAAAAATTATTGATTCAATTGAATAAGGTCCTTTAGCCAATTCATATATTATTATAATTCACTTAATGGAGACATAAGTGAAAATCCATATGTTTTTCTCCTCCCTACCCCAATACCATCAGAATGAAAAGTTAAGAGAGAAAAGGAAATATTTGCTTGACTTGATTCAGAAATTATTACTTTTAGTGACAATCATTTTACATGTGTCATTGATATACTGCTAATCAGAAAAAAGTAGACAATTTCAACAATTACTCATTGCATACTCTAAAAAAGGAACCTCATTATCTGTTATAATTTGATACTTCATTAAGGCTTTTGTGTATATTATACTCTTTCTCATCATCAAAGAATATCTGAAGCTCATTAACTATCTTGAAATGACAAATTACTTTCCTTCTTTGACTACAAGTTTCTCTCCCTTTTATCACTAAGCATTTTCTTTTCAAGATTACATTTAATCATTTTTACCTTAAAGTGATTTACTTTTAACTACCATGAACAATTTTATAATTAAATGTTTTGACACACAAAAAAGCTTATCTGTTTTGCGAAAGAACATGGAAATAGATTGGCTTACTGTATAAAAAGTCTTTATCTCTAACAGTATGGAAATAGGAACACCATGCAGATTATGAATAATCAACATAAATTATCTTGAAACATGATTAATAAAAAGGCTTTCTTTCTTTCTTTCTTTCTTTCTTTCTTTCTTTCTTTCTTTTTTTTTTTTTTTTTTTTTTTTTTTTTTTGGTGGGATGGGTTGACCAAGAATTCTGGCCTCAGACTCACAGTGATCCTTTTACCTATGCCTCCAAAGTGCTAGGGATTAAAGGTGTGCACTACCATGCACAAAAAAAAGCTTTAATTTTTCAAAAAAAAAAAAATAGTGGTTTTGATAACTTTTTTTTTTCTTTTTCGTTAAGTAAAAGAGTTGAAGTTTCCTCACAGATAACCACAAGCAATATAATTGAACCTACACAATATAAATATGGAGAAATGCTTCTGCTGTGGTGTCAGTAATTACACCTATTATATTGTTTGTAATTTTTTGCTCAATTGACTTTTAAGCTAGGATTTTATAGGTTTCTTGTAGCAATGCAAACAGCTAAATATACCACATTTCATAGTATATAAATCAACACTTGCAGTAGCTTACAAGACAAAGCCATGAAGGCTGTGTGTCCCACAAAGAACCAAGGTCTATGGATTCACTGTTGGTGAACAACACCATCTCCTACATATTTAATAGAAAAATTGCACAGGAATAGGTTCAGATAGTAGAAAAGTATGCATCTCAATGGAATTTGGCTGTTGTTCAATTTTTAAAACTTCATTTTGCTGATCAGTTTCCATTTTGCTGTGTATCAAGAACACAAATGATCCAGATTTACTAAAAATAACACACACACACACACACACACACACACACACACATAATATATTAAGTAGTTTATATGTTTTTAGTGTTCAGGGGAAGTTTCTTGGTTTGGAAATAATGACAGCAGAAAAAGGAGCAGCGGATTGGTACACGGGGTCAGCTACAGCCCAGGCCCCAGTGACCCACTTCCTCCCTCAAGGATCCACAACCTAAATATGCTACCATCCTCCCATACAGTGCAAACAACTGAGTTGCAAATACGCAAACACATAAGCTTATGGGGATATTTTATAATCAAACCACAAGACTCCTATTATTTTCTTATATGTACATTTCTCTACATTTATACCACTGTTACTGCTAAAAGTGAATAACCCCTGTGATGTTGAGTCTTGACTGGATGTACAATCACCTAAGAGACACATCTCTGAGTATACAGGAGATGGAGTTTCCACAAAGGAGTGAGGAAGGAGGACCATTCTTAAATTGGGAAGTATTTTTCACTATTGAGCTAATAAGACACAGTGATAGGAAACAAAAACAGAGTTAATAGATTGACTTTTGCTTCATGTCTGTGAGCAAATGCATCTGTTGGTGCTGCTGCTATTCTCGACTCACATCAGAACTCCTCCTACATTTGATTTTAGATGTGGACTCAATATAAATAGTCTCGGGGAATTTCCAGGGCTCTAGTAATGCTGAGGTATCCCATCTTATGGCCTGAGGAGCTACCAGATTCTCTTCCTCTCCAGCATGAAACAGAAACTGCTGGAATATCTAGCTTCTATCATGTAAACCAATATAATAATCACCTTTTATTATATATACATACCCTATATGCATATACATACACACACATATATGTAGGTCTATATTTATGAATAAATGTATATATGTGTGTATTTATATATGTGTATATGTATGTATGTATTTGTATGCATGCAAACAGTTATGTATGTATTCATATGTGTATGAATGTATATATATATACATGTATTATGTATAACTAAGTATGCCCATATATATATACACTAAGTGTTCTGTTGGTTTTGCTCCTTGCTGAGTACAACCACCAAATGACAAAACTATCTGTATACAGTTTACATTTCTTTATTTCAATAAATGCAATCAAATGAGCCCATTACATTAAAATGCCTAGTACTATTTTTTAATTACTTAAGCAATTGGAAAGGTTTTGTTGTAAATAGTGGTATTAATGATGTTTGTCAGGGAAACAATTGGGTTTATCATGCAGAAAAATATTATATGTTTCTGTTTCCTTATTTTGACAGGGTTTTTTGAGAACCAGCATATGTTATTTGGGGTCAGAGTCTTTTCTGCAAAGTAAAAGGAAACTATTTTGTAGATCTTTACCTTTTTACAAATATCTTTACATAGTCACTTTTTCTTGCTATATTTATTATTCTCTTGTGACAGATGTTGTATTTATTGATAACTAATATTTTTTTTCTTCTTTCTTCAATTCTTGTTGGTATCTGTTTTGCCTTGGAACTAACCTCTACCATCCTAACCTTTGAATTCACTGAAAGCACACTAAATTGTTTTTAAAAAATTCATTGTGTGATTTAACTCAAGTTCACATGCAAATGTATACGATGGCAGAGTGTGAAGTCTTCATAAATATCTAGGAAAATGGTAACAAATTCTATAGAACAATATGTAATGGGAAAGTATTGCCAGACATATGTATTTATCTATATGGCATCTGTATTTATCTATATGCCCATCCATTGATGTATAGATCTATCTTCCTATAATCTATCTACCTGTCATCTATCTATCCATCTACCTATGGCTTATTTATCAATTACTTGCCATCTATCTATCATCTAACTATATTTATCTATCTATCTACATATCTAACTGTCTAGCTAATCTATCATATATCTATCATATATCTACCTATCTATTTTTGAGACGGGATGTCACAATGAAGTTATGCTTGCTCTTACATGTGCAATGTAATCAAGGGTGACCTTAATTTGAACTGGAATAACTTCCTCAGGGCTACTGTCATAGCCTCATTATCTGAAATGTGACAAAGAAATGAAAAGCAGTGCCCTTTACCTGTAGAACTAGAAAGTAAAAGCACAAACCAGCACAAAAAAAAGCACAAAAGTTTGTAAGCTATCTGACATAGTGATCTGACATATTCTTCTGTTTCTGCCTCCAGAATGTGGCATGCGAGGCATGCACCACCTCACCCAACATGAGGAGTCTATACCTCTTGTATCATGTTTGGATTATTCAAATGTACATTTTCCAGATCCCCCAAACAGTGCTTCTCACTCTATGTTTTTCTTTTTAATTTTCACTCTTCTGTGACTAACAATTAATAAAACTGTAAAACAGGTTCAATATCATGTGGAAAACTGAAGTTAGGAAAAATCATTTTAAATTCAGTTAAAATATTTTTGACAATAGTGTCAGTAGTCATAAAATCACTATGTCAGATAGCTTACAAACTTTTGCAATGCTTTTTATTTATTTCTAAATGAAACCCTTGTGTATAATAGTATGGAGTTTATAAATTAAAGAAACATGTGGACAGTAATTTGTGTATGACTACGCAAACTAATTTCTGTATAGTTATATTGAAGGTCACATTTTATCTTACTATATAAAATATTTAAATATCAAAATGTATTTCCATGTTTAGAAAGAACTTTATAAAATACTATATCCTTTTAAATTGAAATTTATTTTATATTTTCTTCCCCAAAGAGCAGTGTCATATTTATATTGGATTTTTAAATCTTTATTATATTTTATTTATTTAAAAGAAAGAGATAGAAGCAGATAGAAAGGTAGAGAGAGAGAGAGAATGGGCATGTCAGAGCCTGCAGCCACTGCAAATGAACTCCAGATTCATGTGCCACCTTGTGCATCTGGCTGATGTGTGTCCTCAGGAATCAAACCTGGGTCCATTGGTTTTGTAGGCAAGCACCTTTACAACTAAGCCACATCTCCAGCCCAGGAATGGACATATTAATAACATTAATGAGTTACTATTACTCCTTAAGTATTATTAATTTAGGCAGGGCGTGGTGGTACATGCTTTTAATCCCACCACTCAGGAGGCAGAGGAAGGAGGATTGCTGTGAGTTCAAGGCTAGCCTGAGGCAAGTTAGTGAATATATATATATATCTGTGTGTGTGTGTGTGTAAATTTAATTTTATCCATAATAATTTTAAATTTCTATATCTCTTATTATTAGCTATGGCTATATTTTGTGGTATCATTTTTAATATCTATACTAACTTCTGAAATTACATAATAAATAATTTTTTGAAAAAATCTATCAAGCTCTAATTGCATTACATTTCTGGGTTCCAGAGGATATCTTCTGGTTTTAAATTTTAATTTATCAATATGTATTCCCATTTAAAAGTTGAGATTTATGGTGCTTTTAGTATTCTGTAATAAAGTTTTCTTTTCTTTGTTAGAATCCTTTGGGGATTTGAGTGATCTTCAGCGTTAATATATCTGGCTGGCACAAAAGATGACCACTTATTTTATTCTCAATGAGACTCTGAGCTCAGGGACAGTCCTTTTCAGAATACTTAAGATATAAACTATCTTTAATAACATTAATGAGCATTTAAAATCATGTTGTTATTTTCTGTTGTTCTTTCACACTCCCATCAAGGATTCCTGGGTGCTGATTTATGGCTTTACTTTCTAGTTCTGCCAGTAAAGGACACTGCTTTTCATTTATTTGTCACATTTCAAATAACGAGGCTATGACAGTAGCCCTGAGGAAGTTATTCCAGATCTGATTAAGTTCTTGCAGATTCAAACCAGCTTTCTTTTATATTTGTACCCTCTATCTAATTCTTCCGTGCCATCTCATTTCAAAATGTGATTGCTACTCTTAGGTACCTTTTAGCTTTTCATTACCTAATGGACTATAGACTTTTCATCAAGAAATCAATGTGCCAAGATGACAATCCCTTTTGTGGCCTATGTGGCATGTGACTTAGGTAAGAAAAATAATCAAAATTAGCTTTCACTATTCCTAGTAATATAGAGTATAAAGGTAAGGTCTACTTAATGATAAAAATACATTTTTTTCATTCACATTTGATGCTATGTCCACTATAGTATTTCTGAAATTTCATATTTATTCTACTAAAATTATTGCCACTCAATTAAGATGGGATGAATAATACAACAAATTGTGTAAAAATCATATTGACTTGTTTAAAAAATTGCATTTCTTCTGAAATATGAAAAGTTACAGTCAATTTGGAGCTATTTACAAAGAGAAAGGCTGGGCTGGAGCCATGGTTCAGTGGGGAAGGACACTTGATTGCAAGGTCTGATGGCCTGGGTTCAATTCCCCAAGTACCCACACAAAGCCAGAGGTACATGCATCTGGAATCAGGCTGCAGGGATGGGAAGCCGTGGCAGTCCGTCCACTTCTCTCTCTCTCTCTTTCCCACTAAAAATATTTTCTGGAATTTCTAATCTAGTAATGGACTAGAACTCTCCAGCATCTTTGTTCTTTCTTTCTAAGTATACTTGCATCTCCCTACCAGGCCCATACATCAGCTCTACTATTCAAGCAATCAAAATAGGAAAGAGCTGAGAGGAAAAGTGCCTTAATGTATTTCTGTGTCCCCCAAAATGCCTCATGTTCCTTGTGCTACATTCCAGAGTAATAGTGTTCCACCTATGATAACTGCTAAATTTCATGGTAATGTTACAGATAGCTCAGGCTGGGGACATCTGCTTCTTTTACTGTGGAACGCTGCACATACTCATTTAGCCTTCCAATTTTCTATATGTCCTCATCTTCCAACAGAGAAAGTACAGTCGGGCCCTGCTTATTCAAGACAGATGAGACAGGTGCTGAAGAGGTAGCTTTGCAGTTAAGGCACTTGAGTACAAAGCATAAGGTCCCAGGTTTGATTCCCCAGAACCCAAGTAAGCCAGATGCAGAAGGTGGCTAATGCATCTGGAATTCTTTTACCCATTCTCTCATTCTCATTCTCGTCTCTCTGTCATAAATAAATACAATACAAAACTTTATTTTATTTTATTTTTTTTATTTTTGGTGGGGAGAAACACAGAGAGAGACAGAAAGATGGAGAGGAAGACAGAGATGGGCGCACCAGCAGTGTCTCAGCTGCTGAGAACGAAATCCAGATGAGTGTGCCCCCTTGTGGTCAAGTGTGGCATTGAGCCCTTGCGTCACTGCATCTGGCTAAATGTGGGACCTGAAGATTGGAACTGCTGGAGATTGGAACCAGAATTCTTAGGCTTAGGAGGCAGGCACCTTAACCGCTAAGCCATCTCTCCAGCCCAATACTTTTTTTTTTTTTTTTTTAAGAGGGGTGAGACATAAATTTATTCAGGTTCTCTCTGTAATTTACAATGAAAATTTATACAACCTACCACTCTAAACACTAAAATAATAGACTAAGAACAAGCATAGCAAACAAAATTAGCACTGAAGCAAAGGGACATAACTTCCACTAGGCAGAAGTTCCATTTTTCTCAGCAATTACCATGTTATCCTTAGAGAAAACACAAACATGTCCTTCTCTCAAAATCAATTATCAGTCTGCTCTTCCAGCATCCCCAAAACTATCCCTAGAAAGGAATGTCTCATCCATTGCTCCTCCGGGTCATGGCTTTGTTTGCAGACTATGATAGTATGCTTTGGTTGTCCCCTTGTCAAGACCTAAAATTGCCTGTGAAGAATTGTCTTGGTTAAGCTGTTTGAGAAGTACAGACCCAACTTCACTGTGGCCATGGTCCTGGTCTGTATAAAAAGGAGATCCTGGCTGCAATCCCACCAGCAATTATTGTTCTGTTTTGCTTCTTTACTGGTCGACTAAATGTGACTGGCCCTAACGACCATTCTTTCTCCTTCATGATGGGATTGGAAGCTAAAATAAACCTCTCCTCCTTTGTCAGGTATTTTGTGTTAACAACAAAGCAACTGCTTCATAAGGGCTTCCTTGTAGTCAACATAAGACCTTTTTGAACTACATCTTATGGAATTGTGCTGTTGTACTTCTACATACTATACCCATTTTTGAGCCTGAAAATTCCAAAGAGCTGCAAACAATAGTGTAGAAGGGTGTATTGACATTGCACTCATTTTGAAAATTACTAATTGTCCTGTTATCATTCTGGCTCAATAGTGTACTAAGATTGTTTCTTCATTTCAATGTGTGTGTGTGATCTGATCCTCCTCTGCCCCTCAATGCAATGCTGTTATGTTTTATGCCACTTGAAATAAGTGGGTTACATTTAAAAGCAATAGCCTTGATCCAGTTTCTGCCAAGAGCATCTATCCTTTCATGCCAGAGAATCCCGAGACTACTATTAAGTCTACTATTTTAATATATCAGTATCCATAATTTCTTCCATTTGAGGTTCAGAAGTGTTTAGCTCACTGTGCATTACAAAGCTGTTCATTTATAGAATTATAGTATATTTGTAAATTTGTGGAGCGTGCTTAGTAAATCTTGGTTCTCTTGTTATCTATACTTGATAATGAGTACCTGAGATGATGTAAGCAGGAGTAAATTGCAAACAACAAAAACTTTCCACAAGTATATTCCACAAGAGACTCAGTGTCTGTCCTACTACTGAAAAGACACAACAATCATCAACCCACACTGTTTACTTCTTCTCTTCTGCAGTCTCTGGAAGTTACACATTTGCATTGCTTTACTTTTAAAATGCCACTTATGATTACTTTATTCAATATAAATTATGATTTTGTTCAAAAGTGTAAAGCTAATAATATATCAGACCTTCAGAAAATTATGAATGAAAACTCATGCTTACATCAGTTGATTCATGGTTGATAATTTTCTTTAGTTGTAAGATATTAAATCTATTTCCATTTTTCTTAGTTAATACTATTATACTTTTATTAAGTACAATAAAGCTTAAAACATACACATTTATATTTCTCTTCACTTTATACCATAGTTCAGTTTAATAAGGACATTAGATTAAGAAAATATTGATAATGCTGTCTTTATTAGGTCATAATAACTAAAACATTTTCACTTAAATTCTCTATAAAATACAGTGATAGGTGCACTGGAGGTGAAAATTCTACTTTCATTAAAATTCTATTTGCAATGAGGCCAGATAAATGAGAAGATATAGAAAAAATCAAAAATATTAATTGGATTTTAATATTTCCCCTTCTGTCATCCATGAAGACTTGCAGAATGAATTTAGTATGAAAATTTAGCTCTTTATCAAGGCATTTGAGACTTTACATGCTTTGAAATCAGCCTCCATTAGTGTCTCTAGTCACAATATCTGTCACCACTGAGTTCTGTGGGTTCCCCAAGCATCACTAGTTCATTGGGGCCTTGGGAATTTCTGTTTTTCTCCTGTCTATCTAATGCATATTACCTCCTGATCTTTGTGTGGTGTAAATTTGATTTCATCTTGGTTTTAATGATAATCCATTCAGATAAGGCCAACTCTCTTCAAATGTAAAACTATGTTTTAATGCAACACTTTATATTCTTCATAGAAATAATATGAAACATTTTTAGTTTTTGTTTTATATATATATATATATATATATATATATATATATATATATGAGAGAGAGAGAGAGAGAGAGAGAGAGAGAGAGAGAGAGGTGGGGAGAAAGAGAAAGAGGCAGACAGAGAATGGACTATCCAGAGCCTCCAGCCACTGCAAATGAACTCCAGATGTATGTGTCACCTTGTGCATCGAGTTTACATGGGTACTAGAGAATCAAACCTAAGTCCTCAGGCTTCACAGGCAAGCATCTTAACCACTAAGCCATCTCTTCAGCCCAGTTTTTGTCACACTTAAAATACATATGCTATATTTTCTATTAGAATGTAAACTCTATAAATAAAGAAATTTCTTGTTTTCTTGGTGCCTAGGTAATTACCATGTGCATAGTGGGCATCCAAAGAAATATTTATGTATAAATAAATGAGTTCTGTTTCTTTATAGGATTAGTAGTTTTAAAATAAATCAAGGAGTTCTTTTTCCCACAAAATTTCTCTAACTTAATTTGCTCCTATCCAGCCTTTCAGAATTCTTCTCTCTTTTACCTCAATCTAAACTTAATCTATTTATATAATCACTTTAGACTGGATAGCTATAAGATTAGCTGATGTTTATTACAGTGCGTAATTGCATCCTATACTTTCAGTAACTGTTAATTATCGATGATAGCAAAACATTCAACTAAAATTGGCCTCTAGCTCTTTTGAAATGTTATTCACAGAAGCTGCAATTCAAGGTTGACATTACTGAAGACGATACAAGAAAGTACTGCAGTAATTATTTTTATCAGTTTATGTAATGTGTGTGTGTGTGTGTGTGTGTGTGTGTACTGCCAGCATAGTTGCAGTTAGTGTGTTGGACATTTCCTTTCTTAGGAACAAACATTATTTCTTTTTTAAAAATTGGAGCATGGATATTAAAAAAGTTGTCATCATATTGATTGTATTTATTAGAATTGGGTTTCTTTTGTGTATCCATAAACACATACATTTTTAAAAATTCTATGAAGTTATGAAATCAATTTTTTAAGACAGGACATCACTTGGTACTCTAGTCTATCCTTGATCATCACGCCTCAGTTTCCCAAGTGCTACTGTTTAGGTAAGTGTCACTATGAACAGCTTCTAATAATTAAATACAATAACAGAACAATGATAAAAATATTTTCAAAGTGTTCAAATGTTGCTATTACTGAATCTATTTCACAAGTAGATGTAATTCATTTTATTTTATAAGAAATTGAGAGATCTTGAAATGAATTAAGAATTAGATTCTACATCAGGGTTACAGGCTTGTTTTAATCTTTTATTCTTCATATCACAGCCATTTTGTATATTTATATTTATTGAGAATTTATACAGACAGTAAGATAAACTAAGTGTCATGACTTAAAGAGAGAATAGAAAAAAATCTTTTTTTCCTATTTTATTTTATTTTATTTTATTTTATTTTATTTTATTTTATTTTATTTTATGTTTTGCTTTTTTGTGTGTTGTACATATGGTGAGGTCTTTGTATGCTGTGTATGGTATATGAATGCCAGTGTACTAATGCATATAGTCAGTGAATATGGTGAGGAAGCCAGAGAATAACAGAGTGGCCTCCCTATCCACACTTTTTGTTTATTTCCTTGAGTGTTTCTCACTGAACCTGTAGGTGATGTTTTTGTTTAGACTAGCTGACCAATGAACTGCAAGAATTCACCAGTCTCCATTCCTCACAGGACCTGGGTTACAAGTGTGTGCGTGTGGTCATGCTGGAATTTTTGTAGGGCTGCTGGGGAATCAGAGCCTTATAGGAACTCATGCTTGCACAGTAAGTAAACTTACCCATGGAACCATTTCCCTGCCCATATTCTTCACAACTTCCTAGGACTTACATACACACACACAGCCCACAAAATATACCACAACCCTCATTACACCTATCTGTATACGCATAATGCCAGCACCACTTTGTCAGTGTCCTGCTGATATATTGTAATATGTATTCATGAATACCAATATTTTTCTCCTAGGACATACATGTTGGAATGCATTCTTGCGCTGATAGTCAATTTATTTGTTCACAAATTCTACTACAACTTTTTGAATTACTATTTGGTCTCAGTCTTGAATCTTAATACTCAGGTTCATTAATGGCTCTTTTTAAAGGAGATTTGACAGAGAAATTGTAAGAGACAGAAAGAATGGGTGCACCAGGGCCTCCAGCCACTGCAAAGGAACTCCAGATACATGTGATACCTTGTACATCTGGCTAATGTGGGTACTGGGAAATTGAAACTGGGTCCTCTGGCTTTGCAAGCAAATGCCTTAACCACTAAGCCATCCGTCCAGCCCAATGGCTCTTTCTTTTTATGTGTACAATGAATATTTTTAATATCTTAGGAGAATTATCCATCATTTCTGAATTTTTAAGTTCATTCAAGCCATTTCCTAAGAGTTTGTACCATTTACTATTGTCAAAGTTTTCCTATGAGTCAAATGATTTCCATTATTTGATTCATACATGTTACATTCAAATCAATATGTAATACCACTCATATTCTTCAACTTGGACATCAAAAATATGTCTGTGGCTGTATATACTTACTCCCATTATATATGGTTTACAGCACAACCTGGAGAGAGTTCAAAAAAACTCATACATCATATGCTCTCTACCTTTGCCATGATGGATCTCCCCATCAAGTAAAAGTGGATAATGGCCTGGCTTTTGTTAGTTCCTCATTCAAAGCCTTTTTCCTGCAATTGAAGATTACCCATCATACAGGAATACCACATAGGCCAAGGTATAACGGAAAGAACACACCAAAGCTTAAAAGCCCAATACCTATCTGCCCAACCTTGAGTTAGCCATGGCTCTGGCTACTTTAAACATTTTCAATATATACAATGACATCAAATTAAAAAAGAGACTAAAGGAGAGAGGGAAGGGATATAATGGAGAGTGGAGTCCTGAAGGGGAATGGGAGAGGGGAGGGAAATATCATGGTTTATTGTCTGTAAGTATAGAAGTTTTCAATTAAAAAAAAAAATCTTCTATTAAAAAAATAACAACTTCCCAATACCTCCCTGTCACCCTCAATTGCACACACCAGAGACTGCCCCTCCCATCCTGGTGCAATGACAAGATCCTTCAGATAGAATGGGGAAGGGACCCATCTCCCTCTTCACCATGGGGAGGGGATTTGCTTTTGTTTTCCCACAGGACCAGCCCAGGCCCATTTGGGTACTGGCTTGAAATGTCCTGTTCCAAACCATGGACCAAAGAGATGGGCTGCCTGGCATTGACAGATCAGGGACAGAAGAAATGGAGGAAGCACTGCCACTGCCAGCACCACCTCAGTCAGAAAATGGGAGCCCCCATGGGGCCATGTCCATGACCTTGTGTACACAGCCAAAGCCACATGCCCACCAGAGGCCTCCCTCACGGCTATTTTGTTGGCAGCTTTAACACTATTCCACTGAAATTGTTTCTCTTGCTGCCTCTCTCCTTGCTGCCCTCCCCACCCCATGGAAGATGGCGCTTTGAACAGAATATCCTGATAAGACTTAGGCTTTGCTCATAGCCCTGTGACCTTTGGCCAGTTACCTAGGAAACTCCTTATATGGTACCATACAACAGCCTTTACACAGCCCTCCACCTATGACTCATATCCAATACATCTTCCCACCACTAGCCACGTGCTGGAATGAATGTCCCTATATGCCAACTAGGCATCAGCAAACAACCTTTGAAACAACCAATCCCTTCAGACCCTCTTCCAGTTCTCTCAACTGCTTATAAATATCCAGTTACTTGTTAAATAAATGAGAGCTGCCCTACAATGCTACCTCCCTGGTTTTTTTTTTTTTTTTTTCCCACTGCACTCATGGCCACTCAAGATCCTGCTCCACAGTTTTCTGGACACCTCCAGGGAGCCAGTGCACAATGGCCCCTTGAGGAAACAGGGACCCACAAATATGGGCATGGTCCTCTGCCATATTTAATATTCAACCTAAGAGTTTCTAAATTTCACAACTTTATCCACCCTCACAGATTGAATAGTTTACACACAAGATACAAAAACCATAAAACATGAAAATGTGTGTGTGTGTGTGTGTGTGTGTGTGTGTGTGTGTGTACAGGGAACAGCAAAGACACACCCCTTCACTTAATGATAAAAATAAACAAAAATGTTTGATATACCTCTTATGTGACTCACAAGAAAAAGAACATAATTTATTAATGCTACACTTGTGTTCTTTGGCATTTCTTACAGGAATATTCTTTGAAATATTTGCTAATAAATTTAATACTTTATTCAAAAATAAAATTTAAGAGTACGTCTCTGAGACATACTTATCCTACTTACTCATGTTTTATGCACTTCTTCCAAAAGTTATCAGAAACCAAAATATAAAATTATCACAAATGATATAAACACCTTAAAGGCCATTTATATTCTATAATGGGAAGTAAGTTATAAATATTTTGGAAGGTTTAAATCAATAAGATGAAGAAAGGGGATAAAAATAGCAGAATAAAAGGATAGATAATGCTCTAACCTCAAATTAGATGTGAGGGAGTGAAATTCAAAATGCATGATACTTCATGGGCTAAAATGCCAATATTTAGAGAATATTATTCCCAACAAAAGTAGTGCCAATATAATAATGCTGGGACCTGAGCATATTTATTTTTCTCTAGTAACAGCCACTTTGTATGACACAGTGAAACAAGTATCGAAAGTGAGGTCAGTGAGAAATAAATGCTATGTGAGACATCACAAGGAGTTAGTCATCTCTAAGGAACACTATAAATGCAAGAGAAATAACTTATCAAGTTTCCAAAGAAAATACTTGACTTCCAAAACCAAAGCACTTTGGTGATATATGCATATTCCTGCTTCTATTAATTGACACCCTAGAAATATTCTCCAACATCTTTAATAGATCCTTTTCTGTAGTTAAACTGCAAGGAAAAATATCTAATAAACTGAATTCAGAATTCCATATATCACAGTTGGACTGGTTTACACAAGTTTAAGAACACGTATAACTGTTCTACCAGAAAAATCTTGGTTTCTGAATACCATAGCCTGCCACTACCAATCCTTGTGTTGTCATTTTCATTGATAAAGTTGATGTGGACCTAGACTCTAGATGTTGTACTTTTTTTTCCTGTGGAGAAATATAGAGAAAAATTATCATATATAAATAAAAATACACAAAATATCAAATGTATTACTTACTAGAAAAATAGTACTTCATGTACCACTGAATTTCTAGTGAAACATAAATTGAAAAATGTAATTATGTGATTTGCTAAGCTAAGTTGACTTTCCCAAATGTTGAAAATTATTAAAGTGGCACAGTTCATACATACACTTCTTGCAGTAGTGGCTTTAAAATGATAGCCATACCACATGAAGAAGAAAAATATTACTCTGGAAAAGGGAGATATTATAAGAATTATGAAAGATTACCTTTGATAACTTTTATTTAAACATAAATTTGACTTTGCAAACAACAGGAACTCTTCTGTCACATGTGTAAGTATATTCATACATACTTAACACAGAAAATGGAAAGACTCAGAAAAGTTTATTTTATTGTGGAATCTTATGGAAAAATGAGATAAAAGTTTATTTATATAGTAAATAATTTACTCACTGCAATTTTTCTACACTATACAAGTATTTCTCTTTCCGTTAGGGAAGTGTAAGTGATCAGATGTATCTGACTAGAAAATACACAATTTCAACAAAGAGTTATGTGAGTTTTTGTAGATACTGATTTGGCAAGATTAATTATAAGAGAAGATTGTAATTATAATATTATTTTACAATTTATGTTTTCTCCAGTATCAGTCCTTAAGCAGATCAAATTGTCTAAGAAGAAAATTAAACTTGTATATATAAACAACTTAAAAAAATTAGGTTTGGAGAGATTGCTTAGCTTTTTAAGGCGTTTGCCTGCAAAGTTGAAGGTTCCCTGTTGGGTTCTCCTGGACAGATGTAAGCCAAGTGTACAAGGGGCACATGCATCTGGAGTTCATGTGCAGTGGCTGGAGGTTCTGGTGCACCCATTTTCTCTCTCTCTCTCTCTCTCCTCTCTCTCTCTTTCTCTGCCTATTTCTGTCAAATAAACAAATAAATAAAATATTAAAAATTAAAAATAAATGGCTAGTTATGAGAGAGGAAATTACCTCCTCCCAATTTGTCATAGTATATAAATGACATAGGAAGATATGAAACAAAATGATGGACTTCAGAATGTGCTGAGCAAGAAGGAATTCTGAAGTCCTCCAGAAACCACTATCATAATGTTGGGTTTCCTTTTGGAATGGAGAGTTTGCTGAAGCAAGACAGAAACTGCAAGGGATTTTAATGGTATATATTCATTATGTCATTAATTTACAAGTCTAAATCTGATTCCATTCTCAGCACAGCAAAAGAGAGACACAGGATTTGGACATCTTCCAATAATCAAATGAATGGTAAAAATAAGAATTGAACAATAACTCATAAAGCTTTCTTATATTCTATTCAAAATTTCTCAACATTTAATCTGATGTAGTGAATAAATAAAATGTATGTATTGAAATGTGTAAGTTTGTGGTTTCAAACTGCATATCTGCTTCAAAAAGATATATGATTTAGGGCTGGAGAGATGGATTAGGGGATAAAGTGCTTGCTGGCTAAGCCTACAGACACAGGCTCACTTCCCTAGTACCCACAGAAGCCAGAGACACAAGGTGGCTCATGTGTCTTGAGTTTGTTTGCAGTCATCAGAGGACCTGGCACACCCATTCTCTCTCTCCCTCTCTCTATCTGCCTCTTCTCTCTCTCTCTTTCTCAAATAAATAAATATTTTTAAAATATTTACAATTTAAAATACTATAAAAGTGACATGCATAGGAGGTTAAACACAATAACAGAAATATTTATAATAGAAATCTGCTTTCTTAAGCTGCCTGTGGTGGCACATCCTTTGTATCCCAGCAGTAGGAAGGCACAGGTAGGAGGATCACTATGAGTTCAAGGCCACCCTGAAACTACATAGTGAATTCCAGGTCACCCTAGGCTAGAGTGAGGCCCTACCTTGAAAAACAAAAACTGAAACAAAAATTAATTTAGATTTATTATTTATATTCAATGATTTACATTTTAAATTAGACAAAAAATGTTTATTCAAAGTAATCAATTTTCTTTACATTAACTGGCATCTGTCAAAACACTTGATTACCCACCTAGAGCAAAAGGTAAGAGTCTGTTGCTTAAGACACCACATGCTGCTGACACAGAATGTCAAGAGATTGGCTGGAATCTGGAAGGAAGCCAATTCCCAGATGGTTAGCCCATCTAGTGCTGAAAAGCACTACCTGATCTGCTGGGGGAAAATGGCCAACAATGTAAGCAAGCATGGGACACTGCTATACAAAAGCAACCAGCCTGATAAGGTACACATCTGTGTAACAGTGGCACACAGCCTTGGTGGGTCACCACTGACTCTCTGATTGGTTATGAGACACTCTCAGGGGAAAGCAACTCATAGCTGGAACTGGCAACCAAGTCAGAATTCTATGGAGGCCAAGATGATGAACTCCAATGAGAAGTTCCCACTAGTCTTTGTCCAAAATGAGGCTACACCCATCAAAATTTCTCTAAATTAACAATGCTTATCCTTTTTAAAATATGTTTCTTTTTCTGAGAGCAATGAGAATGGAGGACAACCAAAATCTATCAACAAGACAAGGACAGCTGACTCCCTGACAGAAGATGATCCACTCCTCACACAACAGCCAGGACCCAGGTGAAACCATAGAGGAACTAGTGAGGTGAACAAGAGTGCTGTGAACCTGACATCCTGGGCCACGGTCATGGAGACAGACACTGAGGATACTCAAAACACACCCAAGTAGAAGTCCCGAAGCTGCTGAGAGCCCAACACTAATGTTGACTTAAAACATCCCCACCATGGCTCAGGGAATTTTATAGAAAGAAGAGCAGAAAGAGTCTAAGTGCTAAACAGAAATTTTGGTTAATTATAGGAGGACCTGTTTCTTTTACATTGTGTCAGAGTAAGAATGGCTGCAGGATGGACAGGCTACCAAGATGTCACAAAGCCTTGTTATGGCTTCCTGATCCAGGGAAAATTGTCTGGAGTAGTCATGACAGCAGCAAACTCTCCTGAAGCCTAAGGAACAACTTCGGCAGCAGCCATGATGGCATTGCTTTTGGTAGTTGGAGTAGGGCTTCCTTAAACCTTCCATAAAGTGTTCCAAGCAGGCTGACTGTCCAGATAACAGTACCTGATCCTGAGGAAATGGCTGTTTGATATAGAGCTCCCTGGTGAATGTAGCCAGGCATGGGGAAGGGTATATTTGATATCTACCAAATGTTCAAGTAATTTGTCCATGAAACCATCCATCATCTATAAAAGAAAAAAAATCAATGGGTACTTACAATAAAACCTATGAGGGAATTAAAACCTCTCCCATAGTAAATAGTTTCTAGTCTAACCCTAATGCAATATGTTTAGGAAAAATTGGGTCCCAATGTGGGGAAAAAAAAAAAAAAAAAAAAAAAAAAAAAAAAAAAAAAAAAAAAAAAACCCCCAAACAGTAGAAAATAGCCAACAGAAGGGATGGTGTGTGTGTGTGTGTGTGTGTGTGTGTGTGTGTGTGTGTGAGAGAGAGAGAGAGAGAGAGAATGGGTACACCATGGCTTCCAGCCACTGCCAACAAACTCAGGATGTGTGCACCTGTGCATTTGACTTTATGTGGGTACTGAGGAATCAAACATGGATCCTTTGACTTTGCTGGAAGGTAGCTTAATTGCTAAGCCATCTCCCTAGCACAGAAACAGAAGTTATATTTTTGGAGAGAAACTCCTGGATATAGAAACTTAATGGATACATTAATGTAAAACATGAAGGAAAAGCAGAAAAAGAAAAGTGGTTTCATGATAGCTACATTTTCATCATTAAATGCATAATTTATACAAACTAAATATTTAAAATCAGGATAGGCAGAGTAAGTTTTCATTAAAATATAGTTATGTGATAACTGAAATTAGGTATGACACCTTGGAATTGCTGAGAGAAATATTTAAAACCATGAACAGAAGTAGGAAAAAATAGGGATATTCATATTTGGATTCCTGTCTTACCCAGTCCCATTTCCCACCTCCCTTGTCCCATTCCACTGAGGGTACTCCTTCATCGGGTTGCTGGTATTCACCATGGAGTTGTGGATTATGAGTTGTGAGAGCTGCAGTCTGTCATTGTGGGGAGGGCTACGTCTCTAGATATTCCTTCCAACCCTTGGGCTCTTATATACTTTCCAACCTCTTTTCTGCAAGCTTCTATGAACCTTGGTGAAGTGTTTTAATTCCACTTTAGTGTTCAGTTCTCAGCAGCTTCTGGATTTCTGGTTTGGTGTGTTTTGAGTAACCTCAGTGTCTGTCTCCATCACCCTGGTTCCAGGTTGTCAGGCTCTCCTTGGAGGCAGCACTCTTGCTTATTTCACCAATTTCTATGTGTTTTCACCTGGGTCCTGGCAGCTGTGCTGTGGGTGGTTCATCTCCTGCCAGGAAGTCATTTATCTATTCTTGTCTTGTTGGTAGATTATGGCTGTCGTCAGTTCTTGAAGCTTTCTGAAAGAGAAAAACAGGTTCTCCAATGGAGAGTGAGATCAGGATAGGTTAAAGAAGATAAGCATTTTTAATTTAGAGAGATTTTGATGTTAATAGCCTCACTTTTGGCCACAAACTAGTGGAAGCTTCTCATTTGGGGACAATTTTCTGTGTTTTTTGTTTTCCTTTGAAATAAATTTCACTGTAATTATATTAGTTTATTGTGAACTCTTTGTGTTTTTCTTTTTTTTTTTTATCTTTTGGAAGAGAGAGAGAGAATGAGAGAGAGAGAGAGAGAGAGAGAGAGAGAGAATGGGTGCACAAGCAACCTCTCAGCAGCTGTGTGAATGTACTCCAGACACGTGCACCCCCTTGTGGGCAAGTGCAGCATTGCGCCCTTGCATCACTGTGTCTGGCTAAATGTGGGACCTGGAGAATCGAACAGGCATTCTTAGGCTCAGCACTCAGGGGCCGTAACTGCTAAGCCATCTCTCCATCTGGTGTTTTTCTTAAGAACTATCAAACTTGATAGGTTTGAGAAATCTTTTCATTTAAGGGGTAAATGGAGAAAAAGCTTCCTCTCCAATGTCCCTTTCTTTTAATACATGAGTTTTAGTAGTACGAGTTTGAATCTTCGGGGAAGAGTTACAGGGCATAGCAGAACCCTGAGACATCATTCACAAGGAGTGAGTTGCCACTACTTGGAAAAAGGAGGTAAAATTCATGGAGAGGACAGATATTCTTATCAAACTTGTCTACAGAAATGAGAAATACTCTATAGGAAAATCACTGCATTAATACCATAGATTGCTTCCCTAAGATTACTGTACAGGATAGAATCATTTCCTTTTCTATTATACATTTAATCTTATCTTTAAATTACTTATTAAAATACTCATTACCCCTAGTGCTTGGTAGTGCTATGCAATATGGAAAGTTCAAGGTGTGTTGGGTCATTATCTTTTCAATGTGTGGATCAGGCCTCACATATAGAGCTGTTATCAGATGTAATGCATTCAGGCAACCTAACAGGAAATAAGTGTGATCCTGCAGGTTTTACTTAGGGAAACCTGAGTCAATAATGTTTATAGAGATAGTAGTCAAAATTGGAGGAAATAGTCATTGCCAATGTGGATTCAATTGAGCCCTCTCAATGCATAAACAAATGCAAATAACCTGCCAGCCACGATCAATCTGACTCATTGGCTTGGTAAATTCATTCATTGTATTAATTTTCCACTTTGTCCAGGGTGGAACAGATGCATCATCTTCTCCAAATCTTGTAGAATCTTCTGATAACAGTGACAGTCCATGTACACAGATCCAGGCTGGAATGATGCTAGAATTTCCACTACTGTCCTCTTATAAAAACAAGAAGCAAATGATCACATATACATCATTATGGACCACAGAACAATTATACCTTTATTTAGTTGAGAAGACGGATGGAAGCTATTAGTTTTAGCACATAAGTAACAAACTACTTGCTAGTAACAGAATCACTTATCCAGGTGATTCTTTCCAGAAGGATCCTAGCTTTACATCTAGTGTTAAGCTTGCTGGTGGCTCATTCTCTTGGCCAGGCCATTGGTTATATCCCCTGTGTGAGTAAAAATAGAGCTAAGTCTTTGTAGTCAATGACCATATATATTACATGAATGTCTGTCATTGAAGAATTGTGCTTTCATTTGTTTTGCAGAAGGTAGAGGTGGTTGAGACAGTCTCATTTTGCACCAGTTTACTTGGAAATTCACTGTGAAGACCAAACTGACTACAATGGACAATCAATCTTTCTTCAAGCTTGTGGGAGCTGGCATCACAGGCATGTGCTCCCACGTCCATCATTGAGGCAAGAACCTTTTGCTGCTCTTTGTAAGTTCTCTTGCAGCTTGATCACAATTGTTACTATCCCATAGCTATGAACCCAGAGACACTCAGGCCTTTGATGTTGCGAGGCACAGCTATCATATGCTGGATTGTGCATATGCCTGTGGATATGTCAAGAGTACTCTTGAAGTATTTCTGTGGAATTTGGCTAGTTATTGTTGGCTTTTGTATTTATTTTTTTTTTACTACATTAGAATGTTCCTCTGAGGTCCCTCTACAGTATGAGAGGTAAACTTATCTGGTTATGAGACTACCTCATGATTCATCAAGGATGACATCCCAGCATCTCTAAATCAGGCCCCGAAGCCCAGGCAGCTCTTAGGCCCTTGGCTGCATCCATCTTCCATAGGCTCTGACTAGAGGACTTGGAGGGTGGTATGGTTTGTGAGTCAAATGGTATATGTAAGTCAGTGGGAGAATTGTACAGCATCAAACATCAATTAGCTATTTCACATGAATACTAAGGCTTTACAAATCCACCTGTAGCAGAAAGATTCCGGTTCTCTGAGATGAACTTCCAGACGAGGTACAGTTATGGAGGAAAGGATTTATTGAAGCTAACAGATCCAGGGGAAGTTCCATAACGGCAGAAGAAGTTGGCCTGCTTTCACAGGACCAAACACAGAGAGCAAAACCACAAGCCAAAAGTCACACAGCACAGCACACCTCAGGAACTCCAGCTAGGCACACTTTGCATATCTTTAGATTGAAATCCTAAACCCACCACCACACCTTAAGATCCACCCAGTGACATTGCCTCCAGTCAAATGGCTTTACATGCAAACTATAAACTAATAAAACACTGAATATATTGGGGGCTATCTGTTCAAACTATCACACCACCTTAAAATTCAGTGATTTCAAAGCCATGTATTAATGTTTGGGATGCCTGGGAATTTCGTTTGCTTTAGCAGTGTTAATTCTTCTGCCAGCAGCTGTGGGGGGTATAGTTACCACGACTCAGCTTGATTTTATTGCTTACTTAATAAGTGGTAATTAGATTGCAGTTGGATGACCAAAAGTATTGGTCAACTACCAGAAAAATACTCCCGAGCTCCATTTCTTAAAATTTATTTTTTACATTATTCTGCTGATCATATTAAAACATAAGTATGCTTGTATTCAAGAACATTGATGAATATTTTCTTTCTCTAATCTGCAACATGGCATTGAAGACCGCATTTTTGCAGCAACATTTTAAAGGAATGAATTATTTCAGATCTATCATGGTTTCCAAATCATCATATATTTAAAAAATATTTTTTTTTTTATTTTCAAAATATTTCTATTTATTTATGAGAGATAGATACTATGGGGAGGCCAGGGTTTCCTGCTGCTGCAAATTAAGTCCAGATTCATGGCTTTACATGGGAAATAAGGAATTGAACCCCAGGCCATCAGATTTTGCAAGCAAGTGCCTTTAACCACTGAGTTATCTCTCCTGTCCACATCATATACATTTTTCAGACCTCTGAATTATAATGTTTTGAGAAAGTCCATCTTTCATAGACAAAATAAGATTGCTCATTCTAGAAACCACATGGCATTTTTCAATTCTATGCAATTTGTACCATATTAACCTTATCAGAAGATACAATTTATATTACATATTAACCTCCCTCTTAATTTTTATATTTGTTTGTTTATTGTTTTTATTGTTTTATAATAGAAAGTGATAACATACAAAGAATTGTGTTTCAATTCACCTCTACCTTCTGCAAAACAAATGAAAGCACAATTCTTCAATGACAGAAATTGTTTCTCAAACACATTTTATGCTACCCTTCTATGCTTTTTCCCTCCATTGTCCACTGCCTTTGCCCCCCAACCATTGCCTGTCTGTTTTTCATGTTACAAGAAGCCTTTTGCCTTCCCTATCATTTCTCAATCCCTTTTGTTCCTCTTTCATGCTCCATTGAGTTTGACAGCTTATACCCACTTGCTCCAATACCCTATTTACATACAGAGAAACAATAAAAGTATAGATATGCCTGTGAAAGAAAACATATTCTATTTTTATCTTTCTTGGCCTGTGTTATTTCACTTGATATAATAATTTATATTTTCATGTATTTCCTTGAAAATTTGATAACTTCATTTTTCATTTTTAACTCATATATGTTATTTGACAGAGACATAGAGAGAGAGAGACAGAGAGAGATAGAGAATGGGTGTGCCAGCGGCCTATCAGCAGCTGTGAATGAATTCCAGACTCGTCCGCCCCCTTGTGTGCAAGTGCTGAATTGCATGCTTGTGTCACTGCATCTGGCTAAATGTGGGACCTAGAGATCAAACGGGCATTCTTAGGCTTGGCAGGCAGGTGCCTTAACTGCTAAGCCATCTCTACAGCTATTAACTCATATTTTTAGTTTAGATAATCTTACTATCAATGTTTACAAAATGTTTGGTCGTATCCTTAAGTAATGATATAATCAGTATTTATAAAAAAGCATACATGACAGAGTTAAAATAAATATTTTCATTAATTTAGTTAGCCTTGTTTTTCCCTAGTTCATTTTTATTTTTTGAATTTAATTCTTTATCTCAGTTTTTGTTTTGACTTAGTCATTACAAATATTTATTTATTTTATTCATTCTTTTTTATCATATATTTGCTCATATTTGTATTTAATTTCTCAAGATTTCTGTAATATCACTTTAAGTTTGTGCATGTATATATAATGCCCTAATAATGAATACAATTTAATACAGGTAATAATAAATATAATTTAATACAGAAAACATGTGCCCCTCCCAGTAACATTGATCCTGATTTCAGGATCTTTAAACAATTCACCCACTCTTGTTTACACTCAACAAAAGCAATCCCTGAAGTATATACAAAAAATATTTTTGTGTTCTTAATAAAATGGCTTTCTTCTCTTAAAAATCTTCTGATATTTTGGCCAGGAGTGGTGGCTCATGCCTTTAATCTCAGCACTTGCGAGGCAGAGGTAGGAGGATTGCCATGAGTTTGAGACTACCCTGAGACTACATAGTTAATTCCAGGTCAGCCTGGGCCAGAGTGAGACCCTACCTCAAAAAAACAAATAAAAAAAATTTTAAATCTTGATATTTTGAAATCAAGCACATTTTGATCTAAGTTTTTATTTCTGATCCATAAGACCAGTCAACCCTAGATAAAGCTTAGATTAAATTAATTCCTGTGAAATCTACACATGGAGATTTTTCTGTAGTCTTGTTTTTTGCAGTTTTAAAGAAATAATTCTAGGAAAAATTTATAACATTGTTTTTATCAACTTTCTCTTGGATTGCTTACCAAGTACTGTCAGTTTTGTTCTCTGTTAAATGAGTAAGTGAGTGGAATTTTTCAAAGGAGTGGTTCTGCATTTTCCTTTTGACCCCAGCTCTACCCTGCCAGCAAAGTTCTTCTTTACCCTGAGAAGGTTGACCCATGCGGGAGGTTTTGTTTGAGTAGTTCTCGCTCATTCTTGTGCCTTTCGGCTTAGCACCTGCCATAGACCTCTGAACCAGAGTTCAAACAGATTTCAGTCTGAGTGCTCACGTTCTGCTCCATGGTGCCCTCCCATCCACCCTCTCTTCTTACACATTTTTAAACACTGTCTCTCTCTACCCCCATGACAAAAGAGTGGATCTATAGTTAAAGTGTAAATGATTTCACTGTCACTTCTTTCTATATCTTTTTCTCTGTGTATCTTCAAGACACTTGTAAAATATCTGTTTTCATGGAGAAAGTGATCATCACTTCTGTGAGAGGTTTAAACAATTTAACTCATTTTAACAAACATTCATACATGGATAGCATACTCATGTGAGTTTCTCTTACTGAAGTCCTCTATATTAGAATGTTATACAGACATGAGTGCAGTGTGCATAAGTTCCCAGCATGACATTTCTGTATCATGTCTCATAAGTGATTTCCTGTGATTTCAATTCTGACACGAACTAATTATTGCAAAGTAGTTGGAAAGCACAGTGTATTTCCAATGAACATATGACCTATGTATTGAATTAGTCATTCAATC
This sequence comes from Orientallactaga sibirica, assembly GCA_036365145.1. Lineage (NCBI taxonomy): Eukaryota > Metazoa > Chordata > Mammalia > Rodentia > Dipodidae > Orientallactaga > Orientallactaga sibirica. The sequence continues at coordinate 9,974,228 of JAEOAD010000024.1, read as the reverse complement.
CTTGTATTGTTTTTCTTACCTTGTGTACACCTTGTCAAGATTCAGATCAGGATATTTTAGACATAATTTCTTAATTTCTTCTTGGTAAATTAGCATATGATAAGACAGTAATATTATCATTTTTATTTTTAGTGCTATGTTACTATAATACTTGCCAGGGTACTTTTTTGTTCCAATGGGGGGAAAATGTCCTGGGAATTTTCCTTTAACAATCATATTTTTCAGAAATAAGAATATATATATATATGTATATATATATAATGCCTTAGCATTTTGGGGATAATTGAATCAACCTTTACAAGTATTTTTTTTTCAATTTCAATTTCTTTATGGGAAGGTAAACTTATGATTTTTTTTTTTCATAACATAATGGCAAATGCTGTTGCCTATTCATTCACTCCAAAAGTACCCAACAGAAAAGGAGTGGTGATAGTCCAGTTAGGCTGTGTATTCTTCATTCTTCTCTACTTTTACTGTGGCCATCATATTTTAGCCTTCCTACCTCATGCATTTTCAACTTACTCTAACATGGGAGAGGTTGCAAGAAAACTATTCACCTCTTGTGTAAGCAAAACTGATTCTAAGGAAGGAAAGTAAGCTCACAAAACTAACAAACCTAATCAATAATTGAGCACAGTTTAATAAGAATATATGTTTCAGAGTAAATAGTAACATGGATTTTTTCTTAACCATTTATTACAATTATATAATCATTATCCTAAGTTATACTAAGGGTGGAAATAGTTATATTGCACAATGATAGTAAACTTTTCAGGAATTATATCAATAATGCTCTGAAAAATAAAAGCCCTTTGACAAGATATTCTATCAGAACATCTGTGAGCCTACTATTAATTTGTACATTTTTATGCTTTTTATCATGAAGTGATGTTGACTTTGTCAAAACCTTCTACATCTTGTAGTATTTTTGAAAGTATTCCCTAATGTCCTACTGAAATCCAGTGAAGTCTGTTGTAATAGTCTGATTTTTTGCATCTATTTTCATTTATTTTTGAATTCCCTTTTATTTTCTTTTCTCTTTTTTCTTTCTACATATTTTAGGGTTGAGTTGTTCTTTTACATAGATCTTAATATGCTTAACTCAGTTACTCATTTGAGACTTCTCCCATTTTCCATGAGTCATTTACAGTTATAAAGTTATGTTTTACAACCACTTTCATTGTCTCTCAGAGCTTCAGGCATGCTGTTTTTTTTACACATATTTCATTGTAGAAATTTATCACTTTCCTTCTTAATTTCTTCCGGGACTCACAGAATGTTGAATATGTCAGTATTCATGGATTTGCATGTCTTCTGTAGTTTATGTCAGTTTATCTCTATTTTATTTATTATTATCTTACAAAATATAAGTTGATTTATGATTTTTGCATTTAAATATGTTTTATTTTTGGAAAAAATACGTGTTCTTGGCTGCAATGATAAAAATATAGTAAATATATTTGGTTAATAGTCATTTTAATTTTTAGTTTGCAAGCAAAGAGAGATAGAGAGGAGAGAAATAGACAGAGAGAATAGGCATGACAGGGTCTGCAAACAAACTCCAGACACATGTGCCATCTTGTGCATCTGACTTAAATTGGTATTGTGGAAGAGAACTTGGGTCCTTAGGCTTCTCAAGGAAACACCTATTGCTAAGCCATCTCTCCAGACTCTAAAATTTATACTTACCAATTATTACTTTTTATGCATGCATGTGTACCCTTGTTATAGTGCACATGAGAGTTCATGTGTGTCAAGGAAAATGACAGTTTTGGGTGTCATTCCCATTACTGCCATATACTTCCTTTGAGACAGGGTGTCTTATTAGCCTGGAGTTTGCCATTTAGACTATGTAACCAGTAATCCCCAGGCATCAACTCATCTCTCCCTTCCAGAGCTGGGACTGCGTGTGCGCACTACCATGCCCAGAATATTTCATGTGTGCAGATTATCAAATTCAGGTCCTCATACTTGAAATGCAAGCAGAGTACTGACTGAGTTATCTTCTCATCACTTTAGTTTTAGTCTGCTTTTTTCCTTCGTTGGATTAATTTTAAAAAGCATGGTTGTTGTATGTGCATACTTGTTATGTGCATGCATGTGCCCTGTATGCCCATGTGTGGAAGGTAGAGGAGGATGTCAGGCCTCCATCTCTGTCACTCTTTTGTGCTGTTGCCTTGAAATGGAGTTTTTCACTGAGCCTGAAGCTGCCAGTCTTTAGTCAGACTGGCTGAGTAGCCAGCCCTCAAAACTTACAGACACAGGCATGTATGACCATGCCTAGCATTTTAATTGGCTTCTGGGAATTGAATTTGGGTCTTCTTGGGTTCTTATGCTTGGTAGCGAGCATTCGTAACTATAGAGCCATCTTTACACTATTATTATTATCTAATCTGCATCATCTAATGTACTGGGGAGAATGAGATCAATGTACTCCTTAAAATAGATATTTAACTTTTTGTATTATTTCAATTAATTGAATTATTCTATGTCTATAAATAGTTTAATGTTCTAAAAATAACTAGGCCAGACATGGTGGTACACACCTTTAATCTCAGCACCTGGGAGAGAGAGGTAGAGGGATCGCTGTGAGTTTGAGGCCAGTCTGTAAGGAAAGATCGAGTTCCAGGTCAACCTGGGCTACAGTGTGAATCTACCTAAAGAATAATAAAAAAAATAATTCACATTCATATTAAGGGTGTGTGTGTGTTTAACTGGCATTGTCAAAAGAGGAAATATACTGTAAGATGTTGATTAAAGTTGAATAGTAATGGCTCAGTTTATTCTCTTGGTACATCTTTATATATCCTGTTACCTACAATACAAACATATATCATACAAGAATGAAAAAAAAAAATGTAAGAAGACAAATTTGTTTAGAAATACTTATTACATGTAAGCCTTGAATCTTATTTGAGAGCTCAAAAGGAACAATGGCTTAGTTTTTGTTTAAGTATACTAAATTCTATCTTCACCACTTACAAAGTTGTGGAAATATTTAAAAGAATTTAAAAAATAATAATGCTGTCTAAACCTACTTTTCTGGACAATGAAATACTCAGAAGCCATAGATAATTAATAGAAAATTTTCAGTGCCAAGTATGGGATACATTCCAGTGAGTTGTTGGCCAGGGAGGTCACTGATACCCCCAAAACATTACAGGCCAGTGCCAAAGCCCTTGGTTTCCCACCAGGAATAGATGGTAAGACATCTACTCCACATACTTGGGCTGCAAGGTCACTGAGAAATCCTGCTGGAGCTGAGCTGAAAGCCTCCTCCATGTGGACCAGCTGTCAGAAAACTGGAAAAAGCTATGCTGCATGCAGTTTAATGGAAGAGAGAGAAATCACCAGTGAAGATACTCAACAATCGACACAGCAAGCCTTAAATTTGGCCATTAGGCCAAATGAACCAACAGGTACAAGAGTTGCATGTCTCTTATGGGGGAACCAACCACTCTCTAATTGTACTGGAGGCCTACTCCATGGGAGAGAATACATGCCTGGTACTGAAAACCTACAACAGGAGTAGTCATGAGCCCTAGGGGTGTAATGTTTGCTGGTGCCTGGCTAAATGTATATATTATGCTCACCAAACTGCCCAATAAGCACTTCTATTAATGCTCAAACCAATATATTAATGCTTCTCTATTCAGATGGTGGTAATGTTGGTTGGTATGACTCAGGAGGCAACATAGTGCTGAGAAGTGACAGGGCAGTGCTCCACACTGAAATATCTATAACACACCTTCCAAGGCTCTGGGTCCATTGCGGAAGAGGTGGCAGAAAGAATGCAAGAGCCAAAGGAAGGCTAGGATTCCTTACAACGTGCTCCTCCAGACACAAAATGGCCTGGATAGCAATGACTTCACAGTATCTGACACTACCTACACAAAACCATCATACCAGGAGGAAAAGACCATGACATCAAAATAAAAGAGAGAATGATTGAGAAAGTGTAGCAGACAGCTTCAGGTTTGCTGAGATGAACTTCCAGACCAGGCACAGTTATGGAGGAAGGGATATTATTTATTGAAGCTTACAGATCCAGGGGAAGTTCCATAATGGCAGAAGAAGCAGGCTTGCCTTCACAGGGCCAAGCAGAAAGAGAAAAACAACCAGCCACACAGCACACTGAGCAAAGCTACAGCCCAAAAGCCACAGCACACTTCAGGAACTCCTACTGGGCACACTTTGCATATCTTTACAATGGAATCTCAAACCCACCATCACACCTTAATGCCCAGTGACATTGCCTCTAGCACTGTGGCTGAGGATGCAAACTATAAAGTAATAAAACACTGAATATATTGGGGGCCATATATTCAAACTACCACAGAAGGGGAGGAGATATGATGGAAACTGGAGTTTCAAAGGGGAAAGTGGGGGTAGAGAGGGAATTATCATGGGATATTGTCTACAATTATGGAAGTTGTCAATTTAAAAAATAATGCTGTTTATATCAGCTTTTATCATATAAATATTTAGTATGTGATAGCATAAGTATCCATGTTTAATAGCAACCATTCCTACTTAAAATTGATTTTCTACTTTTAATGCTAATTTATATTCTTTTTATGTAGAAGTAGAGACAGATTTCTTTTGTCTCAAGATGACAAGTTGCATATTTGAAGATATTAATATCTAAAACATTTGTTTACAATCCTCATTTTTAAACTCATCTATGATGGGATATATTACTTCTTTGATCATAAATGTGAACAGTTTGGTATCAAGTCTAGGTTAAGAAAATGAATTTCATCTCATATCCTTAAGATGCTAAGAAATCATGAGTACACCAAATTCTATATTGTATAAATCATGCAAAGACATCAGTATTCTGCAATAAAATTAATTATTTTCAAATGAGAAAGTATTCATGCTATTGGAAGATGACTACTCTAAAATGTTGTTGACATAAAATATCTTTAGTTGTTCTTTAGCATACTGAGCAAAATATTGTTATCTGTTTCTTGGTGTGGAAGTTATGCTGCAGTTTTAGACAACTGAAAGGAAAACATTATTATTGTTTAGAACAGTGATGTAGTTTTAAGTATAACAAGTCATGATAAACTCTTCATTATTCTGAGCAAATCTCTGTATCTCTGTCTATAAATCTATATGTCTATCTATCCATTGCATCACATAAGAACAATTAGGAATTGAAAATGAATTAAAATCTGAGAAACATTGAAAAGTACAGTAAGATTTACTATCCTTCATGCATACTTTTCAATATTAAAAAAATTACAATTATGTCATTATTTAGATAATCTAACATGTCATTTTAACATGCAGTATAATGGCATGCTCTTTATTTTTCCTAAAATGCAATGTGTGTGTGTGTGTGTGTGTGTGTGTGTACGTCTTTATTTCTATATGCTTATTTTATTGCTGTAAATTTACTCTCCATTTTATTTATAATGCAAATGTATATAATCTTCTTCAAATGTAACAAAATAGCTGTGTATTCCTTTTGCAATACTTACTATGTCATTATTTCTGTAGATGCATTTGCTAGTATTGGACAGTCCATTAATTCATAATTTTTAATTCATATACATTTTATAAATCTAAGTAGTTAATATACACTTTATATATCAATATTTAAGTAGAAATTCATAGTATAAATTCATGTCCAGGACTCAATAAATGAAATGTAAGTCTGTTTCTGGCTGTTACAAAAATTCATATCTCACCAATACATTAAGTAGCTATCATAATATGCCTTATAATTGATAAACTTGACACAAATTTTTCTGGCAGAGATTCCTTTATTTCCTTTTTATGGATAATATCACAGTGACAAATTTAGCAATAAAGACAGTTTAATGAATAAATTCTGTGTCTCATAAGTAGTTTTCATAACTGTCTCCATGTTACAAAGGCATGGCTTATGTGAAGTCCAGTGCAATTTCTATTGAAAGAGTTGTAATTTGTTTCAGGAAAGAATGAGTAGTGACTCTTACATAGTCTGTGAGCTTTGACAGCAATAATAAGGTAACGTCCCCATGGTCCATTTACAAGATGAGGTTGCATAAAGTCCATCTGATTATAAGTAAGAGGGTATTATAGAAAGTCTTCAACAAGAGTAAGAGGAGAGCTACAAATTCCTAAGCCATCCATTTTCAAGGCATTTTATGAAAATTTTGGTTTCATGCATATTGAGTACTTCATTGTCACTGACTTTCAAACAAAACTAAAAAAAAAAAAAATAATAAATTCACCTGGCAGTTATAGACTTCTTGGTTCACATGTCAGGATACTTTCTTCAACTAAAAGAGAAATATGAGAAGAGGAAAATAGCTATCGGTAACCATCACTTTACTTTTGACAGAATAAAATAGGGATGTTAATTCACTACATATATCAGAAGCTATTATGTAATTATATCAAAAAGTATATTTTATTCTAAAAAGGGCATATGGTAATTTTTCAGCATAAAACCTCAAAGCATTGTACATGGTTGGCTTTCCATAAAAGAGAATCACAAACATACAGTACAATTTCATCTCAGTATTCTTGTAGAGAGATTGTTTTAAGAAAAGGATTTTTTACTTTGTCAAGATACAAAATTTAGATACCTAAAAATATGTTTGCTCATTCATTCAACCTGTTATAAAATCTCCTGCTGCCACAGTGATCTAGATGTGGCTGGACTCACAGCGAATGGTTCATAGAACAGTAAGAGTTCCTGCAGGCTGAGAAAGAGGTCCAGTTTACCTGAGTAAGGGGCTAATCGAAATAGAGGCTGCAAAATCCACCAAAGTCATGGAAATTCAGTTGTAAAGCACACTACTTGTATTGTGTGTTTTTTAAGGTCATTTTGACATTAATGCCAATAGAAAGTATCTATGAAATGAATGCAATTTTTAGCTAAAATGCTTAAACAGGGGCCTGAGAGATGACTGAGGCAGTAAGAACACTAGGCACACAAACATAGACAGGGAGGCCTGAATTTGACCCCAGCACATGTAAAAAAGTTGGTCACGGCCAGCTCCACATGTAAACCAAGTCCTGTGTGGCTCAGACACAAGAATCACTGGAGCTCATTAGTCAGCCAGTGTGACTTGAATGCAGGTCCAGGTTCAGTGAGAAAGTTCATGTCAAGGAACCAATACATAAGTGTGATAGGAGGTAACCCCTATCATTCTCCCATGTCCTCTGCACTTGTGCACCAGAATACCCACAAGTGCATGCACCCGTGACTTCACTATATGTATACAAACTACATATGTACCCTACCCCCCCCACACACCAAACAAATGGATAAACAGGAACGGGAGGTATGGCTTAGTGTTTAAATATATTTGTTACATGTGGTGATTTGAAGGTAAAATGTCCTTCATAGATTTATGTGATTGAATATTTAATCCCATGTCATTGACACTGTGTGGAAACGTGAAATCTTTAGGAGGTCCACCCTTGCTGAAGTAAGTGTGTGACTGCTAGTAGGCTTAGAGAGTGTACAGGCCAACCTTGCTTGTCTTTCTTTTGGACTTCTTCTGTGAGGATGTGGCGATGGGAGGCCAGTCTCCTCCTCATGCAATGCCTTCCACACCGTGAAACTGTAAGTCTAAAATCCAACAATAAGCAGATTCCTTCCTTCAGCTGCGTCTGGGTGGGTATTTTGCCCCAGCAGTGAGAAAGTAATTGACATACTACGAAAAGCCTGATGATCACAGTGTGTATTGCTGGAACCCACGTAAAGTTTGGTACAAGTGGTACACTTGTCTGGAATTCCAATGCACCACAAAGATGAGAGACAGAAAGGAGAATCCCACAATAGGGGACAGTGAGTCTGGCATTCACAGTGCTAAATGACAACAGAAACCCTGTCTCACTCCAGGTAGAAGGTGAGAAATGACAGACCAAAGCTGTCCGCTGGCCTCTACATGTTCCATGGCAAGTATACACAACCATATAACCAAGAGTGCACATACACATATACATAAGTGAAAATGTGCACAAAGAATTCCCATTTTATTTAGTTCAATATCTGATTACAATAAGTATTAAGTCTGGTAGATAATTATATTATTAAACATAATCAAAATAAATAATTCTTCTATAATCATAACATACTATGTAATTTATACTATTTCAATTTAAGCCTTCACACATAAAATTGTGGCAGTTATCATTCCTATATTCATTATTAATAAAGAAGCCAAACAGAGGCATAACTGAAATTTCTTGTCCAATGAAATGAAACCATGGGGATCTCCTTTTATGCTCACAACTAGAAAGACATGTCAAACCCAACAATCACACTTGATCTTACACCTTACTTGTGGGACAAAAGTAAATTTAGAAAAAGATATGGCTGTACCTCTGTTCCCTTAAATCTGCTTTTTCCTATGCATTACCATATCCAAAATCATCTACTTGCTCAATGGCAGCCTCCAGATGATAAACGTCATCCTCTGAAGGTCTACATTCTTGAAATAAGGATGGGCTCCAGTTTCTAAAAAAGTAGCACTATTTGACTGCTCCTGGAAAACATGGTTAACTGGAGTCCACATGACTTAGTAAGCCTTCCTAAGCTTTCCCTAACCTACATGTGATAGGAAATGCATCAGTGAGATGGGAGAGGGATAGAGGAAAGGGAGACATTTGCCCTGGTCTCCAGCTCACACAACAGAAAGTAATGTGCATGGAATTAGGAATTAGACTCAGTGTTATGTGAATTTAATTCCTTCTCTTTATCACTTAGCATTGATCATGGATCATCTCAATTAAATAAAAGTTTGTCTGATAAAATTATTTTTATTTCCCCTGTGAAATAAATAATAATAATAAAAAAAACTAAGGAGATATGTGTCTAAGGGCACACATAATATCTGTAAATCCCCAAATCTGAAAGGCAGTTGTATCATGATGTTGAGGCTGTCAAACAAACAAACAAACAAACAAACAACAAAAAAAAAAAAAAACGGAAAGACATTAAGAAAAGAAAAGAAAAGAGAGGAAATACAGTGAAACACAGCCAGGTTAAAACACATGACCACCTGTCTTTGGGTATAGAACTGGTGCGAATTAAAGCATCAGTGAATGAATTCTGAAAAGTCAGGATGTGAATACTAATGACACGAAATGCTGGAGAGAATTTGGAGGACAGGACTTCTCACCCATTACTCATTTGAATACAAGATGGCACATCCGCTTTTGGATGAAATTTGGAAAAAAAAAAAAAAGTTGTAAAGCTACGCGTAGTCTAATCAGAATTTACATTAGTCATGTTTCTAGGTATTTATTTAATCAAAGAATATGTGTCTATACAAAGTAGGACCTAGATATGGAGAAGAGTTTTTTTTTTTTTTTTTTTTTTTTTTTAATCTCTACAGCCATATTGTTTATTGAGAGAGAGCAAGGGACCTCCCTCATCTTCCCTGTGGGATGAAGGCTGAGGCCTCAAGTTCATGAAAGATGCAAACTGGAAATATCCAGTTTAAACATGTAAGTTAGTGAATTAGAGAAATAAGAAATACCACATACACATAAAGAAATATGAGTAAGAGATAACATGCATATACTAGGAAGCCACGTGATGGAGTTATGGATAAGCTGAAAATAAATATTATTGAGTGAATGAATTCATTTAAAAAGGTTATATGTATTATGATTCTAGTCATTTAATCTTCTGTAAAAGGCAAAACAAAAAAATGTTGGGAATAAAATGCAGGTATCTATGCTGACATAATTAGATGATTATATTAAAATTAGGGAAATTGGGCTAGGTCAGTGTCTTTAATGAGGGGACACATGAATCTTGGAGCCTGAAGTTTGGCCTTTGATTCTGCAAAGTACAGTATAGAACATGCAGAGGATGGAACAATGATGTCAGAAATCCAGCTAACCTCATCAGTCCTTACAGACCTGTTTAGATATCTGCCCTTAAGTATGAGGAAAATGGGGCTTTTTATCTGTGGATTTTCTTCCCCAGGACCATAACCATAGCATAACCCCAGAAGAAAAACATAATAAACAAAAAGAACACTCCCCAGAGAATTGTTTAAAACTCCCTTACATTCCTTAATATACTCTCGCTCAAACCTCAAGCATCATCAAACACACAGGAATCCTAAGAAACTGCCACAGCCAAGAGAAGTGCAAAGAAGAATCACAAGTAAGTGGAATGTTTTGTACCAGAACTTGTGATAAAAGACTTATAAATTAAGGAAGTCACAACAAATTATAAATTTTAGTTAATAATAAGTTATGAGAAAGGATATAATATTAATTTATAATGAATGAAACATTACATTCATTCATTATAAATATTGAATGATTTGTTATAAGAAAACCATAAAGGAATGTAGTAAAGCTTATTTGGGCTCTGGACTATTTATTGTTAAATGTGTATATATTCAGGACTTCAAGAAGTAAAATTGCTTCTATAATCTAACATTGCCAATATTTCTCAGAAATTTGTCTGTATTTTCAGGAGTTTTATATTTGTACATGTGTTTATTTGGCTATGAATAAGCCATTGTTAAATTACACCATTTGTTGTCAAGATTTTAGCAGAACCTTCTGTTATTTTTATTTTTAACATTTTGAGACCTGTCTTCAACCTCCTTAACTGTCAGAAAGTGAAGTGGGAAATGGAAAACAAACACCATATGACTTATTGTTATAATTTAGAAATTGAAAGTTCTTTTTGTTCTGAGAAGAATGGATATTTCATTAACTTTTGTCTTTGGTGATGATTATAGTATTATTTTTGGGAATGAGTGATGAAAGTCAACTTTTACTTGAATAAAATCAATGTTATGCAGTATTTTGCCTAAAAATAAAACTAACATACAAATCCATGTGAGATAAATTCATGCAATCAATATTTTGATTTTCATTTCTCTTTGAGAAAGCTGAGTTGATTAGTATTATATTCAAAACTAAAAATAGCCATCAACATTTTTAGTCAATCTTAAAATAATATGACATTTTCAACAAATTTTATTTATTTTAAGGTATTCTTTAATTTTATTATGTACTTGCCACCACCATGTCATGTCAAGATCCATTTTCAACAGTGAAAGTAAGTGCAGTGTTGGCATATTTTGACTTTTGGTCCACATTTGAAATCTCATTTCAATTATAATACTTCGTGTTTATAGTTTAAATTTATTCTAACATTTCCAGTTCAGAATATTGCCCAATGTCTTATTTTCAGTTTTTAGCCAATGATTCATAATATTTTCCTATCATTTTGTAGTGCTCAGCAATGTTATCACTGTATCAATAATACTGTGTGACTTGAAGTAGAAAAGATAAGGGCTATTTGGTTTTCTGCTACCGTAATGAAATTCATGAGATAATGAATTTATACAGAACAAAACATTACTTTGGTTCTCAGGTTAGGTGGTTTCAGTCCACAATCTGGTAACTCTGTGGTTTAGGGCCTGTAGTATAACAAGGCAGTAGCATATTGTGGGCCAACACAGAGAGAGAAGAATGTGCCACATCCCAGAGTTCCCTTTGAGGACCCCCATTCAGTGACCAAACACCTTCCCACTAGGTATCAACTTGCAAGTAGTCGACTCTCTTCTGTTAATAGTACAATGGGGACCAAGGCTTTAATACAAGAGGCTTTGGAGAACATTCAAGAGCCAGACTTGTATCTGAATACTGATTTCTTATATACCACTCTCTCACACTCCTCTCATGTTGTCTATAATATACATATGGATGTGTAGATGTGTGTATATATAAACATACATGCATATATATATAATATTTTATATATAATATACAATACTGTATAGATAATATAGAATACAAGGTATGTATAATATATAATACTAATGGTACATGTTCTGAGTATAGTGTTCAATGGACTAGACTTATGGAATTAAATGGAGTATACATAACAATTCAAAAGTTTATCTCAGGCTGAAGAGATGACTTAGTGGTTAAAGTGCCTGCCTGTGAAGCCTAAGAATGCCTGCTCGATTCTCCAGGTCCAACGTTTAGCCAGATGCAAAAGTGACATAAGGGCACAATGTCACATATGCTCACAAGGAGAGTGCACATGTCTGGAGTTTGTTCTCAGTGGCTGAGAAGCTGCTGGCATGTCCATTCTCTCTCTCTCTCTCTCTCTCTCAAATCAAAAAAAAAAAAAAAAAGTTTATCTCAGGGTTGGAGAGATTGCTCAGCTTTTAAAGGCACTCGCTTGCAAAGCCTAACAGCCTGGGTTTGATTCCCTAGTACCCGCACAAATCCAAACGCATAGAGTGATGCATGTGTCTCAAGTTTGTCTGTAGCTGCAGGAGGTCCTAGCATGCTCACTCTCTCTTTCTCTCTGTCTGCCTCTTTCTATCGCTTTCAAACTTTTAAACATATTTTATTTAGTTATCACAAATTAAACTATCTTCTCAATCATAATAAAGAAGTAAATAATAGTCATCTTCAGACATGCAAAAAAAAAGTGTTTATTTTCCTAATAATGACTGATGTTTAGACAAATACTTAAAATTCACCCCCTTTTACTCCTGGAAGTGCTTTGTTTTATTATGTTATATTTTATCCAAAGAACAGAGTGTAGGAATCATCTTTCAATGAGCCTTCTCATTTTACCAAAGGTAAAGATTTTGATCTTTAAAATGACAGTACATATGTAAAGATGTCTTTCTTTTTGTTAATCTATATTTAAAAAAATGGTTCAGGGGCTTGGGAAATGCCTTATTGATTTCAAGGACTTGTTCCCAAGCCTGCTGACTTTGGTTGATTGTCCTTCATGCCCATGTGAGGCCAGATGCAAAGAGACTTAATGTGTTTGTAATCCTAATGCAACTACAAATGGGGAGAAGGAGCCATTAGAATCTGGAAGCACAAAAGCAGCAGGGGAAAACAGGAGACAACTGATCTTAAACACAGGGGGAAGGAGAAATAGCACAACATGTTCTCTGACCTTCTCTCATATGCCACAGTACACAAAGACACATACATCATATGATATCCATACTCAAGTAAATTTTACAACATTGGTCAAATCCTGGTACCCTAGGGTAACATCAAGGAAATGTCATAGGGCTACCCTATCAGTAACGCTAAGTAGTGACCATCTTCTGTTGAACATACCTTTGTAAATGAATAACAGCAAGAACAATGAAAGATATGTCTCTTAATGGAAGAAAACTTCAATTTAAAAAAAAAGTCAAAGTGCATATAAAATCCAACAATGAAAATTAATTTTTTCAATTTCAATGAATGCTTATCCTTGGATTATTAACATTTGCATAAGTATAACATACATTCTTAATGAACCCAAGTACATATGATATTTTAATAATATTGGTATTTAATTTTAAGGAATTTATGATTTTAATAATTTGTGCTTTATTGTTGTATGATTCATAGATTTTCTTGTACACATGTTGCACAACCAAAATAAATTTATCAAACTATAGACAGTGCCTGGGTTTCCTGCACGTCCTATGATTAATCCAAGACACTAGTTTGCATTCTGTTGGCGTTTCCCTCTTCTCTGGTCTCTTCATCTTCTACTATTGTTTATATGATTTCTATATTTTGAAAAGTTCCTCAGATATTTTAACATCCTCCGCTGATTTAGTTTACTTTAAGGTAGACTGTGATTATGAATTTAAGTAGAAATACCACAAACGACTTCAGTATATTACATGGGGAGCACATGATGTCAACATGACTTCCTTAACCACAGTGGTGCTAGACTTGACCTCTTGGCTATGGTGATGTCAAGCATAACAGTGGTTATCAAAAGTGTTGCTGGAGAGACAATGGGGAGATGCAGACCAAAGACGATGAAATAGTTGACATGTATGTTGAACAAGTTTAAGTGGTCAAATGCACATACATATAGTGATTATATTTGATGAAATTGGATTTTATTTTGAATTTTTGATAGCAAAGATTTTATGTGGTCTTACCACATAAATAAATGTACCTCCATGAACTATTAGATAAGTGAATCTGTTTCACAATAATAATAATGATATTATTTATCTGTATTCCAGTTCAGGACATATGATTTTGTGATAAAATTTATTTAATTTAGTCCAGGCATGGTGGTGTATGCCTTTAATCCCAGCATTCAGGAGGCAGAGGTAGGAGGATTGCTGTGACTTTAAGGCCCTCCTGAGACTACATAGTGAAATCCAGGTCAGCCTGGGCTAGAGTAAAACCCTACTTTGAAAAACCAAAAAATGAAAATTCTTTATTTTTAGCATATTGCTTATATTTCATGGTTTACATTTTAAACTAGACAAAAAGTTTATTGAAAGTAATTGATTTTCTTTACATTAACTTTTATTTTAACAATTAATGTGCATATTTATTTCATGTGTTGATTTTTTCTTTTAGTTTATATAACTATATATATTTTATTATAACCTTGATTATGTTTTTTTTTTTTTTTCTATTTTAAGGCTTCCTACTAGAGTACCCTGAATTAAGTGGAATATGCACTCAACAGGATATGCACTTAATTGGCACCGTTTCCATGGTACTAAATGCAATCTGATGACATAGTGTCCCACTTAATTGGAGTGGTAATTCCCCTTAATAGGGACACTTGCAGATAATTAGATGATATTCCAGTGTGGTTTATGAGTCCATAGGAGGATCAAAGGTTGTTGATTCTTCGTTTATATTCAGAACTTCTGCCACCAATTATCTACTCACCACAGAGGTTTAAACACTTGGTAGGAGACATTTAAACCTGTTTCTCATAGTTGAGCTTCCTTTAGACTTTTCTGTTACACCTGTTAAAATCTGTAAGAAAGTGCTGCTTCTGCCTTTCCTCACATTTATCACTCCTAGCAGCTCTCTTGCCTTTTTGACACCAGCTAGTGATGTTGGCGCTCATTCCTGCCTCAAGCAGACTAAATGGATCTAGTTCTAAAACAATCGGCTGCAATTCCAATTCTCACATATACTATATAGTCACCATTTTTAATAGTTTCAATAATCTCTTTGACTATTTGGACTTTTAATTATGATTGTGCTTTGTCACAATAGTTGCATGTTTTGAGACCATTACATGTAAATCATTATTGTAATTCACAAGAAAGAAGAAAAATTAGTTTTTTTTTTTGAGAATTTTCTTTTCTTTAAATATTCTATATTTATATAAGTGTTAAAAAGACTAGGGACAAAAATGATACTCTGGTTCATGTTTACACATAATTATATTTGAAGTAATGAAAATGTAAATTTGTACTTTGTCAACTGGAAAATTAATGCTTAATAAAATAAATTATGAGTGAATAATATAGTAATTACTTAAATGTTATAATTTTAGACCTATTGGAATATATATCTTGCACCACAGTTATTCAATATTTTAAAACCAAATCTTCCTAACATCCTTAGATCAGCACAATATAACATAAACACATGAGCATAGCAGGGTGAACCAATGAGTTTGTTAGAGTTAGTCACAGAAGCACAGGAAAAATACAGGCATATATACAACCAAGAAATCTCACCCCAATCCCTAGTTTCCCTGTACACAGTGGTGACTGTGGTCTTGGAGACGTTGAGGCCTCATGAAGATCTTGTGATGGTCTCATGAGGGCACATAGGACCTATTGACCCTAATGAGTCTCAGGTCTTATGACACGCCATCCTTCCTCTAGGAAAAACACGTTAGAAGCTGGCTCTCCTTAGCATCTGCCACTGGTCAACACCACTGCTGCTCTGTCTCAAGAGATCATATAGTAAGCCTGGAAAAACAGTCAAATTTAAACCCCCAAATATCCATTTACCCCATCTTTCCAAATGCTGTCATTTTTAAACAATGTTGCTAAAACCACTAGCAAAATGGGTGGGTTCTACAGTTTTCTGTATGATTTTACTAAGTTCTCAACTTGTTACTTTATGAGTTTGAGGGGAGAACATGTCTTAGAAAGAAAAGAAGAGAGGAAGAAGAAAAGAAAAGAAGGAAGGAGGAAGGAGGGAAGAAAGAAAGAAAGAAAGAAAGAAAGAAAGAAAGAAAGAAAGAAAGAAAGAAAGAAAGAAAGAATTCAGGCCTGTGACTGACTGTATGGCACAATGCAGGTCTGGCCCTAGCCAGACCACATGGCAAAAGAAATCAGGAAGTGGCTTCTGTGAACATGGCGTCCTGCACAGGCCTGGCATGACAACAGCTACAGTCCCATGCTTGTGAGAAACCTGCTACAAGATGATCTGTCTGGAGACAGGCTGTCATTGGTCACAAGAAGGGGACCACCCATACAATGATTGGCCAGCCAAAACCCTTAAAACCCCCTACACTTCCTTGAATAAACGAATTTGCTGTAGCTTGCCCTCTGCTGCTTCCACCCAACTTCCGAAGTCTGTGTCATGTTTCCGCACCTCTCACCCCCAACTCAGCAGAGACCCTGCTGTCCCTCCTGGGCTGGCCCTAGGGGGGACCCCAATAACTGATTACATGTGTTTTATGATATTTAAAGCTTCTTATTCCTTCTGTAATACATTCAACATTTTTCTATATATTTACATGTATGCAATTTTATTATAGATGAGATTGACATATAAGCTAATATTTTCCAGTTGGTTTTTGCCTTATAGATAAAGGACCCTTCATCAGTGGTTCCAAAGCGCAGGATTTCTGAAGAAATAGAGCTTAGGCATTAAGAGCTTGATGAGGTTTGGCCAGTATTTTATTCACTGAGACTCAAATGTTTCTCCCATAAAGCATACATCATATATTATTAATGCATATCATTAATTTGTACCAGTATCTATTAAATACTCATATATCTATACAATCCTTGACTTATAGAAAGTAAATCATAAAGGAAAGAGCAAATGACAAATACAGTGAAGAAATATTGATAGTTTCCATGGAATCCTAACCTAAAATTCATATGTGGGAACAAAAAGCTATAGTTATTTACTTTATGAATGTCATATTAGTTCTGACTTACAGGTTCCATCTGATAGTGAAAGCAGGAAATTGAATCTAACATGTGCCAGGCTCCTTTTGCTTAAAGGTGCACAAAAAATATGATACAACTGAGGTTATAACAATCATCTTAATTGCTTGTTATCTTTATCCCAATAGCCACACCTTTAATGTGCTCTTTAGCCATACTCACCAGAAACTGAAGCTGTGAGGAAAAAAATTTATATATATACACACATATATCCTGCCAGGAGTATAGTATTCAATCTCATATCCAATATTTTCTACATTTTACCTCACACTATAGTACTGCACTGGAAGTGAAACCACTTCTATTATGTTTTGAATCTAATTGGGCTAGATAAAGTTCAATGAAAGTACTTTTATTTAAATTAATAATTTTTAAAATATATTCTTTATTTATTTGAGAGAGAGAGAGAGTAAGAGAGAGAGAATGAGGTAGATAGGTAGATAGATAGTGTAGTAGATAGCCATGCACTGCTGAGATGAACCTCTAGACCAGACACAGTTTATGGGAGGAAGAAAGGATTTATTTGAAGCTTATAGATCCAGGGAAACTTCCATAATGGCAGAAGTTGACTCACTTTCACAGGCCCAGGCAGAGAGAGAAAAGACACAATTCACATTAGAGCCACAAGCAAGCATGCTTAGGAACTCCAGACAAAGCTCAAAGATTTGCATATCTTAGACTGGAATTTAGATCTGCCCACAGTGACACCTCCTCCAGCCAGGTAGCTGGATATCCAAGAAGCTTTAATAAAACGCCTGAATCTATTGGGACATCCATTCAAACTACCACAGAGAGAATGGGGGCACCTGGGCCTTTAGCCACTGCAAATGAACTCCAGACACATGCACCACCCTGTGCATCTGACTTATGTGGGTACTGAGGAATTGGACCTGGGTTCCTAGGCTTTACAGGCAAGTGCCTTAATGGGTAAGCTAAGCCATCCCTCCAGCCCTAAATTTCTCTACTCAGGCAGTCTCTGTTCTTTATTTGTGTAACTCTTAAGATCCAGGCTTTCCAAAGAACAGAAGTAGATGTCCTATTTTGAAGAATGTTTACATTTTTTCTCATCTCACATTACTCATTATATGTAGCACATCTGAGGGAGGTGATGCAGCATACAACCCTTGTTGATTGTTTAACAAATCAAACAAACAAACAGAAGCATTATCTAATGAATTTACCACATCCTAGTTCTTTGTGATCACTACATGCCATAATAGTGAGGAGTATGATATTGGAGAAGAGCTGTGAATTACATATATGAGTTATAAATAGAAAATATTTCTGAAGATGTGGCATTTATCATAAAATAGTATATATTTTAACTAAAATGGAATATTAAGATAGGAAGCATTTAAAATGGCATGATACACACACACATGTGTGTGTATGTATATATGTATGTATATATATATATATATATATATATATATATATATATATATATATATATATATATGTATGTATTCCAGCAATATGTTAGCAAGCACTTAGTGGTATTTAAGGGAGGAACAAAGAACCTTAACTCCAAAAATTTCCTCAAACATTTGCTCAGAGGAAGGGATTTAGGGTCAGGACCAGTGAACTCCGTACATCCAATAAACAAATGCACAAACACACACACATACACACTACACACACACACACACACACACACACACACCATTTACAATTCAAAGACATAATCACGTTGTTGTGGGAACTTTTGCTTTCGATGTCTGCAGTTTTCAGTGGGATGGTTAACATATCTTAGGGACATACAGACTCTTCTGGGTCAAGAGCACAAAACTGTCATTTGGGTCATAAAATAAAAAAAAAAAAAAATGGCTGAAATTCACTTTAGCATGTCTGACATTTCTTCTCAGTTTGACCATTTTGTCTACTCAGGTGCTTAGACAACCTAAGGCATAGGCAACTCAATTACATTATTTTAAGCAGAATGATTACTTCATTATAAATAACTTCAGAACATAAGTTTAAATTAGTTACAAGACAAGGATTTAATATGAATTCAATCTCACAGAAATGCTATCATTACAGTCATTTGTAAGGTCTGTAATTTTCCCTACTCCACTCCAATCCCCTGTGGTTCATTCCCACACCTAAGTACATTAGGGCTTTCTTTTTTTTTTTTTTTTTTTTTTTTTTTTGTACTATGAAAAATAACACTTTTAAACTTAAAGTTATATATTTTTTAGTTTGTTAGGTATTGAAAACAAATGGACATTTTTATCAATACTTTGTTTTGCTAAGTTGTTACTTATATGTTCCTTTTATTAGTGCACAGTATAGATTCTTTTGTTTTCTACATAAAGTATCATGCCATCGAGAGATTAAGACAGATTTGTGTTGAATGTAAATACAGTAGTCTTGAAGCTAGAGAGGTGGCTCAGTGGTTAAGACATTTACATGTAAGTCCTAACAATCTGAGCATGATTCCCTAGAACCCACGTAAAGCCAGACACACAAAGCGGCACATGCATTGAATGTGTGTTTGCAGTGGCTGGAAGTCCTGGCTTACCCATTCTCTCTGTATGTCTTCTATCTCTCTCTGGGAAAAAAAAAAAAAAAAAAGGTTTATTTTGGCTTATAGACTCAAGGGGAAGCTCCATGATGGCACGGGAAAATGATATCATGAGCAGAGAGTGAACATCATCCCTAGCCGACATAAGGCGGACAATAGGAACAGGAAAGTGTGCCAAACATTGGCATGGGAAAACTGGCTATAACACCCATAAGCCTGCCCCCAACAATACATTACTGACAGGAGGCTTTAATTTCCATTTGCCATCAGCTGGGGAACCTAGCATTCAGAACACCTAATTTATGGGAGACACCTGAAACCTTCACAGAGCGTGTCAAGATTTTCTAATGATGAATGCTCATACAAGATGAGAACATTTCTCTTCATTCATAGCTTCTGAGCACCATAGCATGAATGAGTACTGAATTTTGTAAACATTTTGTGTGAAATTTATATGGTTATTTGATATTTTTTCCTGAAAATAAACATTTGCTAATATTGTTTGATTTTGCATGGACAATTTGGCTTGCCTATCGAGCACATATCCTATGTGGTTGGGGGTATATAATGAATTTTATAACTAGTTCTAATTAAAATTAAAAAGTTAAAATTTTGAGGAAGGTTTCTCTATGTGGATTTATGTGAGGTATTTATATAAAATATTCATTTTCTGTAGTATTTTAACTGTTTGTAGCATTGACATAATTTTGGCCAGTATAACATGTTAAGGAGAAGTCCCTGAGTCTACTTCCTAGCAGCCATTAGGGAGAAGTACTGTGATGATTTTCTTTAATATTTGGCATACCTTAACTGTGAAACCCTCTAGACCTCATACTAATTCTTAAACTTTTAAGGATGGTCCATTTATATTTTATTAGCAATGTGTGTGGATAGAATTGTTCATAACATTCTCTTTGAGCTTTTATTATGCATTGTGCCAGTAGTATCCATTCTGTTGCTTTCCTCTTTTATTTTTAATATTGATAATTTCTGCCTCAACTCCTACTTCCTTATCCTCATCTGCATAGCTAAGAATTCAAAATGGTGCAGAACTTTTCACTATGCCTTTTCATCTGGTTGAGTTTTTTCTTTCTTTCTTTCTTTCTTTCTTTCTTTCTTTCTTTCTTTTTTTTTTTTTTTAACTTTTTCATGCATCATGGTTCTGGGAAATAAATTTCTGCTGTGGAGTGAAGAGCTAAACTTAACTGATCAAATTTAATTCCTGCATTAGAAATTTTTAGCCTTTTAAAATTCCATAGTTCCAAATCAGTGAAAACCTGCAATGTTTGTCTATGGAATATTTCTCTGCATTGGTATATGGGTTCCTGGTGGTCTGCCATCTTTGTAGAATGTACTCTGTAAATCACTTTTAACACTAGCTATATAGAATGATGAGCTTGCAAAGAGTTTGAATATTTAATAACCAGTTTTCAGTATGGCCCTGCTCCAGAATATTACTTGCTGTAAGCAACAGTATTTTCACAGGACATTGTACATAGTGCAGAAGAGAGTCTAAGTGGTTAGGGATAATGATTTAAAAGGTCACAATTAAATGGTATAGAAGGAAAGCCAAGGCTATATAAGGTCTATGGCAATGCCTAACATAATAGATGTTTTGATGAGTAAAACCAACACATAAATGCAAATATAATTTAGGCTATAATGTAACAGTGAGAAATAGTATGTTTAGCTTTTTGTTAACTCATTGGTGTTGATATAGATGGATTCAAGTCTCCAGACAAAAAATTTTCTTTGTCAGAGATGATTATGAAAATATAAGCAGAGACACCTGATGAATTAAAATGTAGTACATACATCAACCTTATATGGAATTTATTACTGATGTTAAAGCATAACTTGTGAAACTAGCCAGGATAAAATGTAGGAAAAACAGATATTTCTTTTCCTCTTAAGCATTTTACTTTTGCATTTTAGAGTGTGTCAAAGATTTATCAATCACTTTAAATATGTTTCAAAGAACAATTCTACATGCATAGCACATAATGTGAAACACCCCTAAGAAAATAATCGAGCTGACATTCAGGGCCAAATTTAGGAGACTGGGAATATTTTGCAGAAATACCTGTGAATGTGAAAAAAATATAAAGGCTGCAATGTGACTAGAGAACAGAAAGGAAAGATGAGACAGACTACAGTAATTATAAGTTATGGGAACACAATCAAACTTTCTAAATTTAAGATAGGAAGTACCTGACCATCATAATTAAAGTCAGTCAGGATTGCATTCACGATTGAAATGATGCAATCAAAAATTGACTCTCTTTAGATTGTTTAGCTTAGAATTTCTTTGCATTGTTCTGTCTTTCTAATTGGCAGCTTTCTCTTCAGACAAGCAGGCTTCCGTTATATCTACTTTCCATTAGCACTAAGACTTGGCCACGAAGCCTCTCCTCTCACTAAAACTGACCAAATTGAGCTCACTTTTCCTTTAGCCTAATCTTGCACTGATAATGGTAGTAGGAGGGATGACAGATAATGAATTCCCCCACTTAAATCACATTTGCTATGTTTAGTTTAAACCCTGTGAATAAGCAAGTGTTTATATCCTTGAAGAAAAATGTGAAAAATTGTTAACAGACAATAGGAAAAAATTTCCTAAGCCTGCAAGGTAATAGATCTATAATAGCTTGGGAGCCCTGCTGTAATGGGGAAATTGTGGTTCTGAGGTGTTTCCTGGAACCCCAATCTCTGAGTTCATATCTGTAAAGTAACCAAAGAACTGGACATTTCAGATTCAAGAGAATGATTTTTAAAATATCACATTTTATTCAGATCTTACAAAGGAGTGTGGAAAGGGGAAGGTTGGGAGGTAAGGGGAGATAAAATGGGGAGAAGAATAGTATATTACATGGAGCCCAAAAGCCCAGGAGTCCATGAACAGATACAGATCTGAGGAAAAAAAGCATGGAAAGAAAAGAAAAAAGAAATTCAAGGAGCTTCGGCCATGTGGGGAGCTGGAGGGGATAAAGAACCCATGAGGACAGTAAGGGCTGGGGGCTCTCCAGGCTGTGTCTGGGCCAAACCAGCCCAGGCCCAGCCAGTGGAAAAACTCACCCACAGCTGGAAGTTCTCAAGTGATCAGAGAGGTTAGACTGTCCTCTCCTTGCAAAGGTATTTATAACTTTAGGGTGGTGGCCTGTCTTTTGGCCCTGGTGAACCAGATGGCCAGCTGGTTGGTGAGGGCAAGGGGCTATCTCAGGAAGAAATTAGCTCTGGCACCAATTTATAGGGACTGAACTTGACCAACCACAATGTTTAAATCCTATGAAAGACCTCCCTCCCAGGAGGAGTCCTGCCTGTTTGTGAAAAAAAAAAAAAAAAAAAAAAAAAAAAAGTTCTTTGGAACTAGGCAAGAGTTGGTCCAGTCACCCTAACTCTACCCTCTCCCTAATGCTAGGATTTTCAAGACAAGAAAAAGAAAATAGGAAAGGAAAGGACAGGACAGGACAGGACAGGACAAGACATACCTATAGAAGACTGACTAACTGGAAAGAATACAATGCTCAGTGGAAGGGGAGTGAGGATAGAATAAAGATAAAGAAGGCAGTGGGAGAGGATTATAATCAAAAACCATTGCATACCTGTATAAAAAATGCCAATAAATAGTTTTTAAAAATTAAAAATCTGATAACTTAAACTGTTGCATAAATGAGAGAAAACATTCCAACTCAATCACTAGATGTTGCAGACAGCTCCATGATGCTGGGTGAAGATCCAAGACAGTGTTTATGGGAGGAACAGGATTCACCTCAGCTTACAGGTCCAAGGGGAAGTTCCATTAATCATGGAAGAAGCTGTTTCCCATTCATAGATCTAAGCAGATAGGGAAACCATCAGCATGTGCCAGAAAACAAACAAACAAACAAAAACAGCAGCAGGGACCCCTACAAGTAACTTCCTGTATACCTTTGGGCTGGAATTCAGATCTACCCACAAACATATCTTTGGCCTGAAGCCCAGGATCAGCCCCTGTGACATCTCCTTCAAGCAACTGGAGACCTAATTTACAAGCTTTAATAAAACCCCTGAGTCTCTGGAGTACATACATTCAAACCTCCACACTAGATATGAGGTGACGGGTCGTAGTTGCATTTTCAAACATGTACTACTACTGCACATGATGGAGAGATTGCTTCTTAGGAGGTTAAACATGAGGATGGTTTCTGGTTCTATTGAAATCACTTGGCTAGATAGTTGGTAATAATAGGCGTAAGTAGTAGTGAGAGGTACAGAAGTGTTCTTTAAAAGATATTGGGAGAATTTTAAGAAATCTGTCTTCCCTTAAAGACAGTGAGTTTGCTCCAAGTTTGTTCAAAATGGAAGGAAAACCTGCAACTACAAAATCATTGGCTTGGGTGAAATTATTTACAAGATAACAAACATTTTTTAAAGATTTATTTATTTATATATGAGAGAGAGAGAGAGAGAGAGAGAGAGAGAGAGAGAGAGAGAAAGAGGCAGATAGAGAGAGAGAGAGAGAATGGGCATACCAGGGCCTCCAACCACTGCAAATGAACTCCAGATGCATGACACCCCTGTGCATCTGTCTTATATGGGTACTAGGGAATCGAACCTCAAACCGGGGTCCTTAGGCTTCACAGGCAAGCTCTTAACCGCTAAGCCATCTCTCCAGCCCCAATAACAAAATTTTAAATGACAGTTTCATGTATTTTCTCCAAGTAATTATATTAAATGACAGCTTATTATTAATATTTGGACAAAATTCATTCAAAATTGATATCAGTTAAACTCTCACAAACCTTAATTTATAAAATGAAATATTCTCTTCATTCAATATTTGTCTTTGGAAATGCAGTTTCTCCATTATTCTTTTTGGATTGGTAGAGGAAATACCAATATTTTATATCATATGCCACTATTTTTCTGCCATGAGATAAATATCCATACAGTACAACTTGTTAGCATTTTTGTCATAGATTAAAAAACTACACCAAGAAATAATAAATCTGTTTTCTTCCTGTGATTAATCATACCTGGAATATTCCACCTGTTGGTGGGCTTGTGCTATTCAGAGGAGGTTGGGTGTTATCCCTCTGCCCATACACATCTTTCTGCAGACGATTACAGAAAATTTTCACTCCACACATGAGAAGATGAATGTAATAGTAGACTAAAAATTGAGTAGGGGATTGATCCCTCCATTGCTATCTCCTGGAAAAGATTATACATTTTTTGTTTAATTTCATTAAGCTTTAGAAAAGATTTTTCTACAAAGTCATTTAAACCTCCAGATTTCTTTTTCAGGAATTATACTGGTATAAATTTAATATACTTTATCTCAGTCATAGTGTTGCCCTCCTTTGTGAATTGAGGCTCCAATGGCAATTTAATCTTTGGAGACTTTGCAATACTGTTTTTGTTCAGTTGATTTACCTGGTACTTTGTGGCATGTCAGTGGTGAAGAAGGGTTCCAGGATCCTCCTCTTACCGCCATCACTCTGGGCTAGAATCTCTGTAGAGGCTGAGTCTTGATTAACTTAGATAAAGAATCTTTCTAAATTGAGTCCTTTTCTGTGACTGAGTCCTATTTTCTGGCTCTACTTATTCACATGAGTGTCTAATAGAGGAAAAATGAATTCTCGGTCATGTGGAAAAAATGTGGGATTTTTTTTCTCTAAATATTTATGTTAGTCATGATGATATCCTCGTAATTTGTCCTATGAGGAACATCAGTCTTGCTTGGTGTTTCCTAATTCATTTATTATTTCATCTGTGGTGTGGTAACTTTGGCTAGTCCCAGGGTCAGTCAATTTAGAGTCTGGGCAGCTTTCTGCTATTTGTGGAAGATGACAGGTGACATTCTATAGGCTCATCTTAATCTGATGCACAAACAGATGAATTTTCCTTATACTTTCAACATTCTTCTTTAGTGTACATCATTCCCCCGGTCTACAGTCAGTTGTTTTAGTAGAGCTAATCTGTGGAAATAGTTCTTTAACATCTTGTTTAAAAAAATCTTGCTTTCTTAAAGCTCAGCTTCTAAACCATGGTTTTTGCTAATGTGTCTATTTATTTGAGAGATAGAAAAAATGAGAGGGGGGGAATGGGAAAGAGATAAAGGATGGGTGCAACAGAGCCTCCTGCCACTGTGAACAAACTCCAGATGAATGCATCACTTTGTGGACCTGGATTTGTGTGAGTTCTGTGGAATCAAACCCAGGGCCATCAGGATTTGGAAGCAAGTGCCTTTATATACTGAAGCATCTCTCCAGTCCCTAAATACTGGCTTTATGGGTCCAAAAACTAAGAAAATATAGCTATTATGTGTCCAAATGATAAATAATATATTTTTACTATCAATTTTTTTTCAATTACTATTATAGTCTCAATATTGTAAGTGGCCTTATATAACCTATTGTGACATACTCTTGACTAAATATTATAGAAATGAGCAGGACAAGTTGGAAAGGTAAAAGAAATTTTAAAACGAACAAATAATTTAACATATTAACATTCTGAAATTTTTATCGCCAATCTACAAGGGGGAAACAAATGAATAAACTTGAGAAATCAAAACATGTTGGATGAAACAATATTTTATTTTCCTATGCTGAGGGGAAATAAACATCACTAACAGATAAAATATATCCAATATATTTAAATGTACACTTAGAGTTTTGTAAATTTCAGAACATAAGACTATGTAGTCATTTATATTTGTAGTTAACCTTTAAGTTTTATGTAATGAAGAAAAATTTGACTAGAGTTCAACTGCAATGAGGGGACCAGAAGTGATGTTTAGTTTGAACCCAAAAGTAGAGAGAGAGGATGAAAATCCTATCCTTGTACAAAGGTACATATACATCCCAATATTGGTCTTAATATTTCACTGCAACAAAAAAGGATAAAAGAAAGAAAATGGTAATAATGTGAAGAGATGGAAATCAACTGCCTTCATGTAAGTTGTTAATTTTCATTATATACATAGAAAATATTAATTTATTATTTGCCCAACATAGCAATAAGCTGAAAAATTATATCATGATCCTTATTTTATGTATGATGTACTTGGACTTGGACTATGTATGAGTTAAAATTGTGAACATACTTATATGCCATTACAGTCTAGTGGTGATTAAACACAATCATGTGTTGTATTAAGCATGGAACCTGACGTCTCTGTACCTAGTAGTGTTGACAATTAGAGATGCTTAGTATTTTTGTCCAGCATTAAGTGACTCTATCTTTGTCAGAGTACTTATGAATGAAATTAGTGATTTTATAGAAGACACTAGAGAGCTTTCACGGTCCTTCACAAATGAGCTCAGTGAGAAAGCATCGTCTATGATCCAGGAAGTCAGCACTCACCCGACATACCATCTGGTATTGGAATCTTGATATTGAATTTTACAGCTTCCAGAAATGCAAGAAAAAAAAAAATCAGCTGTCTGTAAGCTACCTGAATTATAATACTTGTTATTCCATTCTCAATAGATTGAAACAGGAATACACACACATGCACATGCCTTTGTGTACATGTTAGGATACTATGTAAAATTTTCTCCCATAATGTAAATTTGATTTAATGCTTGTGAATGCATGCATGCATTCACTATATTAGCATACTCAAACATTTCCAAAAGGGTTGTCATAGCAGATTAAGCAAATGATTAATCAAAATCCAACATTATTACAGTTAAAAATAAATAGTTAGATAAATAGAAATAGAAAATTATTGTTAATCTTTTTAACTAGATATAAGCATTATTTAAAAATATAGTGAACATTATATGTAATGGTCTAATATTTAATACACACACTGGGATCTTGGAAGTAAAATGTTCTTACCATTATGCTAAGCAGTGCTAGAATAACTAGATATCACTTAAGATGAAAAAAATGTGTAATGTGTTTGATGAGAGAATGAGTACTAAGTTCAACAATTTGTGCCTAGTATCCTCTAAATGTGATTCTATATCTTTGCAACTTTCTCTTCTCCATTATTTTATGGTGCATATTATAAGTCTTCTGTATTTTACTTACAGAGACATTGGTTTATAGCATGTCTTGTGGGATACATTTCAATTTTGCTACTCCATTATATCAGCAATCAAAGCTTTAATGATATTTTTCTTGAAAATGTAAATCTCAATCATTAATTGGACCTTAGCATGATTCATTTACTAACTATCTTCCTCTAAAATGGAAAGCAAAAACAAGTACTTAGTTATTTGATGTGCAAAAGTAAAACTACCACTAAAACAAAATCTGGAACTGTGGTAGAATTAGTGAAGGTACAGATTTTTCTTCACAAAAAAAAAAGACATAATTATAAATCAAATATTGGTAACCTATAGTCTAGAATGATAAATTTCTTATTAAAGAAATCTAGTGAACTTCAAAATATAGAAAACCTTTGTATAATGCCGGGGCTTTTTTCCCTCACCACCGGCAGGTGGAGCAGAAGAGAGAGAGAACCGGGCCAGCCACTTCTCTTGAGGCTGAGCGAGAAGGCGGGTGTTGGCGACTCAAACCCCTCCCCCCACTAAAACACCAGGGAGAAAAACCACATTGAGTCCCGGAGACCGTCTAAGGCGGAAAAATCTCTCCGTTTATTGTCAGGGGAGATATTTATATGCTTTGAGGAAGGGGCTTTGAGGGGATGAGAGAAAGGTATAAGGGCCAAGAGGGGGGGTGGGAAGAGGGGGTGAGAGAAAGGTATAAGGGCCAATATACTTTGAGGAAGGGGGTGGGAAGAGGGGATGAGAGAAAGGTATAAGGGCCAATAGTATTTCATCACGTCAGCAGCAGCTGGGTGGAGGCAGTTTCAGCTTAGGTGCTGAGTCAAGGGCAGGTCACTAAACTCTACTCAGGCTTGACTAGGCCTTACTGGGAGTAGGCCAAGATTGGCTGGGCTAACCACTCGGCTTCACACCGGGCAGGGCCCAACAGTATAACTTCAATGAGAAAATGGTATTCTTTAGAAATAAAATAGCGACTCATGAATTTAGTCTAATTAGTTCATGTCAGTGAGAAATACAAGACATTTTTTATTCACCAGGAAATATATTAAAGAGGAAAGAATATGTTAAGACACATTAAATGTATAACCTAATAAGTTGACAAGAAGAGTGTCTTCTGAGAATATAACTTCCCCCAAATTATTCTAGTTTCATGACTACATGAACAAATAGAGTTTGATATTGAATGAGAAAAGTTATCAAAAACTATTTGAACATGTGTTAATCATAACATTGCATATGCATATATAATTATCTGTTATATTTATTTCAATATTCTTAAGTAATTTAATAATAACATATTAGCTATTTCACAGTTTTGACATTTTTAAGTGTTTTATTTTTATTTATTTATTTGAGAAAGAGAATGATGTAGAGGAAGAGAAAGAGAGAGAAAGAATGGATGAACCAGGGCCTCCAGCCACTGCAAACAAACTGCAGATGCATGCATCACTTTGTGCATCTGGCTTACGTGGTACCTGGCGAATTGAACCGAGGTCCTTTGGCTTTGCAGGCAAGCGCCTTAACCACTAAGACATCTCTCCAGCCCCGTTTTGACTTTTTTTTTGTGTGTGTGGAGTATGCAGATAGTGTGTATACAGTCATGCTGGTACCATTGTTAGCCTCCTTCCTGTCTTTCCCCATCTGAAGGGACCCTCCTCACTGGGGAATGTGGGTCATGCATTGTGGGGGTAGCCATCAGGTTTGGGGAAGAGGCAATGTCTCTGTGAATAATGTCCCAGTCACATTTCAATAACACAAACTTGAATACCCAGAATTTTAAAGTCAACCTGAATGGTCTATGAAATCACAAATAGGTGTTTGATACTTACCCAGGCAAAAACAAGATTTAAATGGAGCTAGCAATGAATGATGTGGCAGCAATCACTAAAAATCTCACCTTAAATAGGAATTGACCCATAAATTATATATATTAAACCAGATTTAATATGTAGTAAAAAATGGAAAGTAGACTAGCTTATCCTTTACTTAGTATTGTCTCAACACATGTGAATTAGGAATATTTCTTTAAAATTAGGAGAAATCATGAAATCAGAACACTGAATACAAATGGATGTTAATCTGCTACTATTTATACTTGCTTGTTTTTATTTCTCTCCTTGTCTGTCTTACTTAGTATTTTAAATTTATTGCAAATTTTCTGTGTTTAATATCTCTGAGTATTTTTGCAATTATATGTATAGTATTTAATATACTAAGTAACTAATTGAATTTATTGATGGAATACTGTGTGAATCTCAACTCAATTTTATCCAAATACGAGACTTTTGTGGGATTAGTAACTTTGCTTACAGAAATCTTATGCTCATCAATATGTACAACCTACACTATATATTTGGGCGTCTATGAAGTAAAGACATTGAAATTAAATGTGTTGCTTCTTTTCATGACCTAATTTCATTGATCACTAAAAAACTTTAAAAATTACCTACTCTAGAAGATTTGACTTGTATATAATATCACATGTTTTTTTGCTCATAAAACCAGTCATTCCAAACCACCTACATGTAAATACTGAATAACAAATTAATTAATAATCGTTTCTACTTCTGAGAAGAATTATTATTAAAATGTTATTGAATATGATTATTTTATAAAACTAGTTCAATTATTCTTGTTAAAATATTATAAAACATTTGGAATAAAGTTCCTTTCAAGGAGGGAATAAGGATATAAAATCATATTGCATATATATAATGTTTTCATATATTATTGCTGAAAGGATATATATATATTAAAAATAGCACATGAAATGGGTGATTACTGAAAGCAGAGAGACATTATAATTAGCAGAAGAATAGGTCCAATCTTTATGACTACACTGTGGGTTTATTTAGAAAAAAGCCATTTAACCACCAATACTGAGAAGAAAAATTCTCTTGGCTCAGAAATAATTTTGATAGTATAATCTTTAAGGTGAAAAGGAGTCAACACACTGCTGTTAAGAAAGTTCACAAAGGTCACATACAGAAACTATTTATAAGTGAAAGGAAATAATCAAAATGACAAATGCTTAGTAGTGTTAATATACAAAGTGATATATAAAAGATATAAATGTAGTTGTTTTTACAATAGTCCCTTGATCTGCACAGAAAATAGTTGAAAGAGATTTTTCAAATTAAAATAAATATATAGAATTATATGTAATAAATATCAATTTCTTACATCTATCTTAGTACATATGTTTCTCTTGCTTCATGTGAATTTTTGATATTGGTTTTCTATAATTCAAATAGTAGTAGTATTCATACCTATTATATGTGGTGGTTGTAGTCTATACTCTATACATAAAACATAGACATGAAAATGGCACAGAATTTTGCTTTAAGGAAGTTCATAGTGTGACCAAAGAAAAGTAAGCATCACCTATAACAGAATTATTTGAATAAAAATCCAAAGTTTGTGTCATTTGTTCTCATTGAAAACCAAGGAAGGCTGTGTGACGGACATTGGAATGCTCTGTGAATAATTTGAAATATCATTTGACAACACTAACAAAATTCACATATATTTATTTCAACAATAAACATTTTGTGACTGATTTGGTTCTTTCATATACTTATATAGTTTGAAACAATTTTGCTATCTGGATTCAAGGGAAAAGGTGTATGTACAATGTTTTCTTGCAATTTAGGCCACATAATATTGTATTATTTCAGCAGGAAATTATAAACAGCCAATCTAGGACAAGAGTATGAGAATAAATCAAACATCCTTTGCAAAGTTAAATATAAATTCACATTTTAATAAATTCATTGTGTCATTGATAAGTAATTATAATTTTAACATAAACTTATCTTTGATATCTTACTATTAAAGTAATGGATTACTGATGTGCATTACAGTGATTTTTCATAATCTCCATTGTAGTAAAGGAAACAAAAATCATTTCATAGTTTAAATATCAATATAAAATCTATATCCAAAAAAGATAAGAAGAATTTGATCGATATGTAAATCTGGGAGTCTCGTCCCAGCTAGCCCCCTGATGTTTGTGTTTCAGCAAGATCTCAGAGCGATTTTGACTCACATAAGTTACTACTGAACTGTGGATCATTCAGCAGAGAATAGAACATGGTGACACAGCAAAGGACATTGGAAAATATTCTACCAAGAAGTTGAGTTTGCATTTTGTGCAAACAAGATTTTATTTGAAGTAATGAGGGAGGAGGACAGAGGAGACTATATAGATATTTAAGTAAAGAGACCCAATACTGGGGGTAAATTTGTTTAAATGAGGTCAGGGGAAGGGTTGAATAACAGAAGGAAGTGGGAGGAAGGGTAATTAAAATTTAAGATGTTATGAATAAACCATATGGAAACCAACTTCACCAGCTAATAAAATTTAGGCTAAAAAAAGAGAGCATTTGGGCAGACATAGCCTGTGAAGATGAATGATATTGTGCCCTGAAGTCATATTTTTACTAGAAAAATTTCAGTGCCCAGGGTAGGATACTTCCCAGAAAGTTGTTGGCCAGGAAGGTACCTGATGTCACTTACAGAGTATAGGCTATTGTCAGGGTTCCTGATTACCCATTAGAAATAGATGGTAAGAACCTATTATTGAATACTCTAATGCTTGGGTTTTAAGTCACTGAGAAATCAAGTTGTAGTTGAGCTGGAAGCCTTCTCCCATTTGACTAGCTGTCAAAATTCTGGAAAGACCTATGTATCCTGTTGAGAGAGTAAAAGCATCATTGGTGTTAACCAGAAATGGTCCCTGCAAGCTTCATGGCCTAGCCAAATGCACCAACTGGTGTAAAGGAGGCAGGTCCACTATGGAGGAAGCTGCTGGGAAACCAACTGCTCTGTGGTTGGAATTGAGGCCTGCTCCAAGTGTGTGTGTGTGTGTGTGTGTGTGTGTGTGTGTGTGTGTGGCAAATTCATGCCTGGCATTGAAAACCTAATGAAAAGCCTATGGCTAGGAAGCTCATAATCCTTAGGAGAAACTACTACTTTGGTCTTAATAAATGAATACTATGACCACTAAACTCCCTTCACTATTCTCATTTTGGGTTAAACTTTTCTTTTCATATGGCAGTGACCATTGGTGTGACTCAAAACTCACCAAAATGCTGAAAACAAGTGACAGTACACTGTTTAGCACTGAGGAAGACATCTCTAACACACCCTCTGAGACCCAGAGTCCATTGAAAAAATTTGGCACAAAGAATCTAAGAGTAAAAGGAAGCCAGGCATCACTTGGGAGGCAGAGGTAAGAGGATTGCTATGAACTTGAGGCCAGAATGAGTTCCCAGTTAGCCTGGGCTAAAGCATGACCTTACCTTTAAAAAAAAAAAATAAAGTAAAAGGAAATGGATGAGTTCTTACAATACTTTTTTCCAGAAAAAAAGTGCCCATGATATTCAAGTCTTCAAAGAGGATATTATCTATAAAACACATGCATAGTAGAAGAGAAAAATGAGGACATCATAATATAAGAGAGACTAGTTGGAAAGCAGAAGGGATTCAGTGAAGGAGTGATTTTGGAGAGGAAAAATGAGATAGTGGGAGGGGAATATGATCGTGTTACATAGTCTATATTTATAGAAGTCAATTAAAAGAGTGTTAGAGCCACACGTTGGGTCATTATGCACAGAGACATTGCCTCTTCCTCATAATTGTACGACCCACATTCCCCAATAAGGAGAGTCCCTTTGGAAGGGATAAGACAGGGAGGAGGCTATCGAAGGCACCAACATGAATGCAAAATAAAAATAAATTTAAAAATTTAGATATAAAAAACAATAAAAGTGTTTGAGATAATTTTAAGTAACATTTTCAAGTTCAGAACATTTTAAGTGAAAAATATTATCAAGGATCTAGAGAGATAGCTTAGAGATTAAAGTCACAGACTTTAAGGCCTGACATCCTAGGTTTGACTCCCAGTGCCCACATAAAGCCAGATGCACAAATTGGTGCATGCATATGGAATTTGTTTGCAAAAGCAAAATACCCTTGTGCATTTATTTTCATCCTCTCTATCCTTATAAATGAACAACAAAAAAGACAGAAAAATATCACCAAGCTCTGATTCAAATGCTATTTTACTTTTCTGAAATCTTGTACTTTAATGATATTATGATATTGGAAAATAGAACTTTTATATTTCCTTACATTATGCATAGTGTTTACTCTTTTGCCTTATTTCTACAGGCATATATATATATATATATATATATATATATATATATATATATATACATACATACACACACATACACAGTTTGTATACAATATGTATGTATATATGTATATATATATATATATATATACATATATATATATATATATATGTGTGTGTGTGTGTGTGTGCAGAGTGAAAAAGAGGATATAAATAGATTATATAGATAAATATAGATGTAGCTAGAGATAGGGATTGATATAGGTATAGATAAAAATGATATAGATAATATAGATACAGATAGATGTAGATATTGACATAGATATACATGCAAATATAGATATAGATAAATACATAGATATTGATAGATAGATATATGTGCATGTTTTCAATTTTCCTTCACCATAACCATGGCTTTGTCTTTCTGCTTTGGTATTTGTATAGTGGTATTTAGTATGATTCTAAAAGTATTTGTTTACTGAATAAACTATCACAAAATGCTGTGAGGATATAAATTTTAAAAAGCTACCAAAAATTCTTAGGTTATTGAACTGAACATGATTACAATTATGGCAGCACGTTTAGAAAGTGAATAAACTTACTGTGAAGTCAAAATGAACCTATAAAACAGTCTTAGAAGAGGTTTAAAAAATAAAAAAAAAATCTATTGTTCTCTGGTTTATTGCTTCATGTTTTAAGCTACATTTGGGGAGCACCTGGTGCTATCTATGGGTAACTAACCTTACAAGACAAGCAACCTCTGTGCTCTGTAATTTCTTTGACCCACAGAGCAACCACAAGACATGATGCATTATATGTAAGCGTTCTGATCCCCAAATTCACTTAAGTTGCTGCAGAAAAATGAAGAGGGAGCCAGACCATGGAAAATTCTGGTGTCTTTTTAATGCTATACTGTTTTGAGAGATTTAAAAGTCTTCTGAATAGTGGGGGAGGGGGGTCTCCTGAGCATTGCAAGCAAAGTGTTAGATGACCATCAGTGAAAGAAGTAATATCAACCAATTAAAAATGAATGGGACTGATTTCCACAGAGAGAAGCCTGACAGATGAAGTGAAGAGCTCAAGGGCACATGAATATCGTCGAAGATTGACCTGTCTCACTGAGTCATGTTCAGGCTATCTGACAGCTGATATAAAAGTGAGTAGATCCTTGTTCATTTTTAATAAGCTGACCTCGACCAGCTTCAAATTTTCATTGTGTGTATTGGTGCAAATACTAGGGACTAAGTGGAATTTCAAAGCATTCTGTTAAGCAGACAGACTTTGAACTTGTTCAAAATGAGGCAGAGAAGAGAAATAATGATTGAATGTAAACAGAAATCCTTACCCTGAAGTCCGAACAAAACCAAGGCAAGTCGTTGGGGTTACTAAGAGAAATAAGCAGGAAATGTATGCTTTTAGCATTTGAGACTTCTCATCTCTGATATTTTATAATGTTAAATAAAATGCCTCATTCTGGATATCAGCTATTTATATGTATAGACTTGAATATTTACATATTAAAGCTATGACTTTATGCTTTGGCAGTGTGATAAAATGCAGGCTAGTTCAATTGTTAGATACATGGTTATCTTTAATTTTTTTTAGAATTTAGATGAAAAAAAATATTTCTACTCACTGATAGCTTTTCTAAGTTTTCAGCTAAGGGGGCTTGAATGAAGCCCTTGTCTGCTCTATCTTTTAGCTTCTATTGTGGGACTCTTCAAACCTTTCATAAATTAAAATATCTGCTATAGCATAAGTCCATTTCAAAAATATCCCTCAGAAAGTAAAAATTTGTAAAATTCAACTGTAAAAATTTGATTGTTGAGAGGGGCTGTAATATTGCCATAACCTTCTTATTTTGTGTGACAGAGATTTATTCTTCATAATCTAGAGGCCAAATATCTGAAATTAAAATGAGACAAAGTCACCTTCCTTCCTGACTTTCTCACACCTAGTATTTTGTTTTATTATTACTATTATTAATTATTATTATTATTATTTATGTGCATATGTGTGTATGAGTATGTCAGGGCCTCATATCACTGTAAACAGATGCTTGAGCCTCTTTCAATCTCTCTTTGTGTCTTGCTTGCATAATTGGCTTAGAAATTGAACCAGAGTCCACAGGTTTTGAAAGTAAGCACTTTATACAGCTGAGCCATCTTTCAAGTCCCACATCCGTTTTTCTTTTCTTTCTTTTTTTTTTTTTTTTTGACATTTCTCTTTCATGTTGCTATAGTTGTAAAATTATGGTGACCTTCTGCACTTCAGGAAAACATTGTCCATATGATAGTTATCTCCATCACATCCTGGAAGGTAATAATCACATAGGAAACATGCCTATTTATTCTACTACTCATTCTAGTGTACATTCTAATCCTACTTACAAATAAGACTAAATATATGTATGTGTCCTAATACAAACACTTTTACTGAAATTTATGATTTAAATTATTTCAAATAAAGATAATTTTATTGTAAGCAAAAAGAAGAAACCATATAGTAACCAGAATAAAAATAGTCTGTATTTTTTTTCTATATGTTATCTCATATCAACTGTATTTGTTCAAAAACATTTTTTTTTTTTTTTTTTTGTCAAGGTTTGATCTCACTCTAGCCAAGGATGACCTGGAACTTACTCAGTAGTTCCAGGCTGGCTTCAAAATCACAGCAATCCTCCTCCTTCTACCTTGTGTGTGCTGGGATTAAAAATGTGTACCACCACACTTAGCAAAAAAAAAAAATTTATCAACTCTTTTTTGTGTGTGTGAAACAACAGATCTCAGATAGTGATGCAGCAAACCGACTCACAAACAAACCCTACAAATTAATAGACACCTAGACCCATGACATTGGCATAAAAAAGCAAAACCATAGGTTAGTGAAACAAAACGAAAGCTCATAAGTGGTTTTGGAGAATTTTTTGTGCAGATTGATGTACTGTTTGTTTTTATATGGTTTTGCTACATAAAGTGTTTGTTTTCAAGTATTTCTTCTTTTTTTTGTTTTATGAAACAGCTTGAGAAGGACTGGTTGTAGTTCTTTGAATGTCTGACAGATTTCTCCAGTGAATCTATATGGGTCTGGACTTTTTCAGTCAGTAGATTTTGTTTCATTATTTCAATTTCAGTGTTAGTTATAGATTTGCTTAAACTATTTCTTTCATCTTGATTTAATTATGGTAGGTCCTAAATATCTTGATATTAATGTATTTCTGTTAGATCTTCCATGTTACTAAGTATATGTATTAGGGTATGTTCTTATAATTTTTTTGAATTTCATTGTATCTGTCTCCGTGGCTCTATTTTTCTTTGTAATTTTATTAATTTGTGCCTTCTTTGTCTTTTTTTATTTATTTTTTTTTAAGAAATGGAATCAACCCATATGCCTATCCCCTGGTGAATGGATAATAGAAATGTGGAACATAGAAGCAGTGGAATTATATTCAGCTATAAATAAAAATGAAATAATGAACTATGCAGAAAGATGGATGGAGGTGGAAAATATACTAAGTGCAGTAACTTAGGTTTAGACGGAAAAATACACAGGTTCTTTCTTGCACATGCATGTAAGCTTTAAAGATTTAGAATTGTGTGCTTAAGAAGGAGTTGATGTTTGCCAGTTCCAAGAATATAGATGTTTACCAGAAAGTGTGAAATACAAGAGGTTAGTAAAGCATATGGGGTACCAAATAAAGCGAGGTGATACTGGATGTGGAAAGATGTAAGTGAGGGGTGGGGAAATGAGTGATTATGAGGGGATAGTTAACCCAAACTGAGGGTGAAGTAATAACTATGGAAACTTGCTAACGTATAAGCTAATTGAAATATAATTTATAAAATAAATAAAGAGCAGTTTAAATTGATGTTCTCTGACTGGGATGATCTTGCTCCCAGAAGCCATAGATAATTTTTAAAATGCCAGTGAAAATTATTGAATGCCTCCCTATGAGTTGTTGGTCATGGAGGGCCAAGAGCTCCCCAAAACATTCTGAACCATTGCCATTGCCCTTAATTGCCAACCATAACCACATGGTAAGTCCATGTTGCTGGAGGCATGACACGCATCAAAATTAAGCTGGAACTGAGCTACAGGCTTTCTCCCTGTTTGGTTACCATTCATAGTGCCCAATGGTGTTAGGCAGGCTCCTTGGGAAACAAGAGATGTGCACCCTGAATGCTACAATATCACATTCCAGGCACAAAATCCTACTAGTGTGATAGTCACTTGATGCTAATGAATCACTTTCTGATAAGATTTGAGGCCTGCTTCACAGAAGGGAATTCATGCTTCATACTATAAACATGTTCCAAAGCTCATGACTGGGAGGTAATTATTAGGCCTTGGTGGTAGAGAAACTTACTTCTTCTGTTTTGCTAACTAGACACGTCAAACTATCCTCTAAATATTCTGCTTTCCTCCCAGAGATGAGTGTTACTTTCAGACTTGGACATGATGCTTCATCTTGCAGTGGGTGGTGGTTAATGAATAGACTCCTATCTGGTTGATGTGCTAAGAACAGGAGATTGTTGAGTAATCAACCCTAAACTGGACATCTGTTTCACCCTTTATGTGACTAATGGAACATCACAGAAGGTGAGGCAATAACATTACAAGAAAGTTGATTGAGAGCATTACATGGTTTGAACGTCAAATATCCCTCAGACTTACATGCTTGAACACTTGTTCTCTAGGTAGTGACAATGTTTTGGAGGTTATGTACATTTTGGATAGGTAGACTAGCTAACAGAAATGGATAAGTGACACGGGCCATGTAAGTGACAATCTCTTGTTTCCCTTCTGATGAGAAGGTCTCCTTCATAAGCTGCTGATCTCCTATAGCAGAGTCCAAGCTATTCCCATCCCTAAAATGTTCCTACCCTGCCTCAAAACTAGAAACCAAAACAAATCGCTCCTCTTCAGATTGTTTCAGTGACACATTTTTCAAAAATATAAGAATATTAAGTAATAGAACTACGAATAAACTACGCCATCCTAGTTACTATGAATAAACGACTTCAGTCTAGTGGAAACATAAAATTGTAGACTTCTTTGTTCACAAATATCTCTCTCCTAATTTGCAGTCTTTATACCCCTAAGGCTCATGACCTCTCCTGCCATAGACTTTTGCTTAGGTTTGTCAGTACCAGGTAGAGAGGGCCTTCACTCCAATTATGAAGCAGTTGGTTACCCCAAGAGCAAATATCTCTCTCCTAATTTGCCTACACCTTGAAAATTCCTTCTTTTATTACATCTTTCATTAAATATATATGTCTTACTTCTTTCTTGAATCATTTAATAAATTGGTCACTGTTCACTTAATTCATTACATTCTATTTGTTAAAATTAAACAACTGACAATATTAATCTTGATCAAATCTGTCATGTTTTATTTAAGAAATTAGTTTTTTATTAAAGTACTTACAGATTATTAGTGAAACTTTATTAAAACTATTGAATTTTACATTTACCATGTTATAATAATTAATATATTATTGCCTAAATTTTAATTTGGAACATTAATTATCTGAAAAAACAGAAATTTGTGTTTCCAGAAAAATCAGCAAATCTTGCAAAAAGAAAAATCAAGCTGATAAACCTCATATAGATATATAAATGAAAGTTACACTTAATAATATGTGCATGGATATAAATCTATGCCATTTACTAAAGTGTCCAACAATTACTGTTTGATGGCAAAATTTCATGTTGAGAAATGAGGTGACAGCTTCATGTGGACTGATGCTAGAGCTATATCAAGTTTAAAAAAAAAAACTATGTTTTTAATTTTGATATATGTTTATTTATTTATTTATTTATTATTTTTTATTGATGACTTCTATACTTACATACAAAAAAAGCATATTTCCCTCTTCTCCCCCCATTCCCCTTTGGAACTCCAGTCTCCATCATATCCCCTCCCTCTCTCCATTAGTCTCTATTTTAATTTGATGTCATCATCTTTTTATTCTATTTTGAGGGTCTTGCAAAGGTATTGCTAGGCACTGCAAGGTCATGGATATCAAGGCCAATTTCTGTCTGGACAATTGCATTGTAAGGAGTTGTAACCTTCCTTTGGCTCTTCCGTTCTATCCACCCCCTTTTCCGCAATGGGCCCTGAGCCTTGGAGGGTGTGACAGAGATAGATGTTTCAGTGCTGGGCACTCCTCCATCCCTTCTCAGCACTATGTTGCCTTTTGGGTTATCCCAGTGCTATGGTACATTTACACAATGGAGTTCTATTCAGCGGTAAAGAAAAATGAAATTATGAAATTTGCAGGGAAATGGATGGATCTGGAAAGGATTATAGTAAGTGAGGTAACCCAGGCTCAGAAAGCCAAACAACACATGTTCTCTCTCATATGTGGATCCTAGCTACAAATGTATAGACTTGTGTGTGAACAGGAACCAAAAATCGGTACTAGAAACCAGTAAGCTGGTAAAAGGCTAGAAGGGAGGGAGGCGAAGGAAGCACTTAAGTGTATGGTATTGCACATATGTAAGTAGAAGAACAGATTACAGGGAGGGGAATGGCCTAAGCGAGGTCATAGGAAGAGAATGCGTAAAAGAAGGGCAGGGGAAGGGTCAATCAAAATTCAAGATAGTGTGAATAAGACATATGTAAAACCTACTTTTTTGAATAATGGCACATCTAGAAGCTGTAGACTTACGAAAAATCTATTTTAACCTGGACATAGATATTAGATAATATAATACTCTGTTAATAACAAATGTAAAAAAGAGAAAATGAGCTTGTAATTATGTGGCATACAAAGCTTACTGGTATAAGCTTCAAAACAATTTAAAAAGTATTATTTTGCCAGAATTCCCTTATATTAATTCCCTCATATTTCAAATTTACAATTACCAGCAGCTATGAACTATAAAACTTTCCTGTGATTTTTAAAACTTTTTATAGTTTTATTTTTATTTATTTATTTGACAGAAAGAGTCAGAGAGAGAAAGAGAGAAAGAATGGGCATGCCAGGGCCTCCAACCACTGCAAGTGAACTCCAGATGACAGATTCATGCTCCCCCTTGTGTTTCTGGCTTATAAGGGTTCTGGGGAATCAAAACGAGGTCCTTCTTTTCTTTTCTTTTCTTTTCTTTTCTTTTCTTTTCTTTTCTTTTCTTTTCTTTTCTTTTTTTCCTTTTTTCTTTCTTTCTTTTTATTTTTTTAAAGTGCATTGGTAAACATATCTATAATGTATTTTAAAGTAATGGATACATGTAGCCAGGTGTGGTGGCTCACACCTTTAATCCTAGCACCTGGGAGGCAGAAGTAGGAGGATCACCATGATTTTGAGGCCACCCTGGGACTACATAGTTAATTCCAGGTCAGCCTGGACCAGAGTGAAACCCTAACCTTGAAAAAGCAAAAATAAATGAAATAAATAAATAAATAAATAAATAAATAAATAAATAAATAAATAAAGTAATGGATACGTGTTATATATAATATGTGGATAAAGAATGTCAGATTAATAGGTCAGTGTGAGCATATGTGCCTACAATCCCATCATTGAGGAGGTAAATAAAGGGACTCTCTAGAGAATGCTGGCTAGATAGTCAAACAGAATCAATGAATTCTTGGTTTAGCAAGACTTTTGACTTTGTCTCCAAAAATAAAGTGAAGAGTGCACTGTCTGAGGAAGATTCCACCATGTCAATCTCTGAACTCCATATGCATGTGTACATACATTCATGCATGTTCCCTATGTATACAGACACACATATAAACAATTGTATGCACACATACACACTAGAAACACACATGCAAAAAATATACTACATTCTATTTGACCAAAAAAATAGGATGGTTAAGTACATAATGTGCTTGTCATGAAAGCATGAGGTCTTGAGTTCAGATCCACAGCACCCATACAAATACCTGGTATGGTGATATGTGCCTCTAATCCTAGCATGTGGGTGAGGGTAGAGTCAGGTGGATCACTAGGACTAGCTACCTAGCTAGTCTAGCCAAATGGGTAAGATACAGGTTCAGCAAGAGACCCTGCCTCATACAATAGGGTGGGTAACAATTGAGGAAGACCCCTGACCATGGCCTCTAGTCTCCACAGACAGTCACATAGTCAGCTGTTTATCCACACGTGAACATATATTTGCATATACGCCATACATGGGCCAAGATTTTTAATGAATCAAATTTAAATGTAAATTTAAATTTAAATGTACCATGCTTACTTTTTCAATTTAAGATTTTAAAAGTATAAATGGCAACTTTGTTTTTAGTTTCTTACATATATTTTAAATTAGTAAGGTTAATTAAAATTTGATATTGATTATTTGAACAATGATAATTATGTGTCAATATCCAAAATACTTAGTCTCATAGTTTCATAATAATAAATTACACAATTATAAATGTGTTTTATTAAATAAAGTAACTCTTTTATGATGAATGATATAACCAGAAATTAGCTATGAAAAATTTATCAACAATTAATATAAAAGCCCACCTAGTTTCTCAAATGCATAACATTTCAATCCATGTTTCCAAGCACACAGTCACATTCTCATTAATATTAAATAAAAGTAATGTAATATTTCTAAAGCTTAATAATGTGGCAAATCACGAGATTGTTACAAAAATTTAATGTATATATCATGAATATATACATTAAATAGACACACTATCACCCCAGTATTACTTTTGTCACTAAGACATTATTTATGAATGCATATATAATTATTTCTTTTATTCTAGTATTGTATAAAATTTGTTCTAATATATGGCTATATTATCTGTACTTAAATACTTAAGTTCAGATTATTTTTTTCTTTTATTCTGATACATGTTATAAAACTATTCAACCATCAGTAATGATAGGTAATACCTGATTTTTTTCAAGGCAACATGTATTATATTAGCAATAGTTAAACACAAGTCTCATGAGAATTTTCTCATTTTCTATTGTTATTCCTCCTATTGTCTTAGTCTCAATCATTCTTCTGGAAGTCTCAAAGCATAAATAGTAAGGAACATGCCAATTACTGAGGTTTATTGCATGTGCTGAAATATCACATTATACCTCATTAACATATATAATTAATATATTAGCTTAATATTGTTCTTTAGCGGAACAGAAACTATAGAATCTATATGCAGTTAGAAAGAATTTATTAAATTGGTTTATAGAACCAGAGACTGAGTCCCACACAAGTTATCTTCTGCTGTTTGGATTGTGTGACAAATGACAAATCACTTGGTCCATAATCTGGAATCCTCAGGCTGAGGTTGGAAGCTCTTTGGTTACTGTTAGGAATCCACATTCTATAGTTGAAGACTTTGTACTCTGAGTCTGTCGACTGTGGTAGTGACAAAAAAAAAAAAAAAAAAAAAAAAAAAAAAAAAAAAAGCGCAAATAAAATATTACACCACGACAACGATAGAGCTGGTATCTCCATGAAGGCTTCCTCCAACTTCTCTGTGTTCCTCCTCAATTCCCACTTTATTAGAAGAGGTTGCTCTAACTCAGGGCAGGGCAGGGCTTCCCATTCAGTTTGCTGAAGGAACAACAACTGATTGAGGAAACATACTCAGAAACACTCAGAAGTGTGCTTCACCAGCGTTCACGATGCCCCTCATTCTGTTCAAGCTGATAATCAATATTAATCATTGAAGCCGGGCGTGGTGGCGCACGCCTTTAATCCCAGCACTCGGGAGGCAGAGGTAGGAGGATCACCGTGAGTTCAAGGCCACCCTGAGACTACATAGTTAATTCCAGGTCAGCCTGGGCCAGAGTGAGACCTTACCTCGAAAAACCAAAAAAAAAAAAAAATATATATATATATATATATATATATATATATATATATATATATATATTAATCATTGTAATGAATAAAAAGTAATTTTAAGAGTAAAAAGGAAGGCATCCTTGCAATAGTGGAATTAAATGTTGTTATCTCCAACACGTGAGCTTTGTTGTTAGTGTTTTCAACAAAAAATGATAATAATAAATTGTCTGACTAGAGCAGGGAAATTTGACTATTTGCA
This sequence comes from Orientallactaga sibirica, assembly GCA_036365145.1. NCBI lineage: Eukaryota > Metazoa > Chordata > Mammalia > Rodentia > Dipodidae > Orientallactaga > Orientallactaga sibirica. The sequence continues at coordinate 9,930,610 of JAEOAD010000024.1, read as the reverse complement.
TAACCAAGAAAATAATAATTCTGTTGAATGTTTTGCTTTTGGTATAGGATTCAATAGCCAGAATAGGAATAGCTATTGGTTGCCCTTAAATCAAGACTTATCTACTATAATTATTCTGTCATGATAAAGCCTCCTAGGTAGAATTAAACCACTTTTTTAAATGTTCTGATTGCTAGATACAAAATGTTTTTTAAGGGGGCTTTTGAAGATGAAGAAAATATTAAGTTAAAAATTAAATATACTTTTCTTTGATTTCATACCTTTATCTTACCTCACTATCACAAGGCTTTCTGTACTAAAAAGAAAACTGAATTATAAAACTAAAACAAAGACAAAAATGACTCAAAAGCAAAGGTTAATTTAAAAAAAAATGCCATATTCCTGCTACTACGTTTAGGGAAAATTTTAAAGTTGAAAACATAGTTTTTATATTTTTACAACAAATACTGTTCCTAGGTTTGGGAGCAATGATGCCTTTGAGCTTAGTGTAGGTGTTAGAGTAGCAAACAATTCAATGTTCACTAGAAGTCCCCTAGCTAGTGGCTCTCCATCTTCCTTGTGTTACAACTTGCCAAGAACTGGTAAGTGTAGACACACAGAAAGGGAAGTTAACAAAGTTGTGTTTTTAGGAAAATAAAGCAGAAAGTGAAATAGAAAAAAATCTGTTCTGGGAGAGGTTCTTAGCATTTCGTGGGCATGGTAACTTGGATTGAGTTTTTTTAGAACCCTGTAGACAAAAATTGAGCATCCAGTTGAGATTTACTTTATTGGTTAAGTGTGTTTATGTATAGGGACCTTGATTGTGTGTTGGGTGAGGAAGGCGAGAGCAGACTTAGAGCTTGTGGATATGGGGGGTGGGGGGGACCTGGAGATGTAAGAAGGAAGAACAAGAAAGCTGTTGCTGGTCAACAAGGTTCCTTCTACTCTCACAAAGGCAGGAGGGCTTCTACATTCTTTGGGCATGTGGCCCTAGCTACCTAGAAAAGAGGACTGCCTTGCTCTTAATCTCTGTCAATATAATTAAACCTATTTCTTAAACTTTTATAGATTCCTTGTGAATAAAGGACTTTCATTGCATAATATTTAATTGTTACATAATTGAAATAATTTTGTACACTTCTGTATGAATCAGTTGCATTTGAATTTGTAAATATATTGGGTATATTAAAGAAATAACTAAACTGGGCATGGTGGCACATGCCTGTAATCTCAGCACTCAGGAAGCTGAGTAGGAGGATCACCATGAGTCTGAGGCCACCCTGAGACTACATAGCAAAATTCAGAATTTCAGGTCATCCTGAGCTAGACTGAGAACCAACCTCAAAAAACCAAAAAGAAAAAAAAAAATATATAATCTGAACAAATGAGTATTTTAAGAAAATATAATATTTGCTTTAGATAGTATTTATGATGAGCTATTTTAAAAATAATATTTTATTCTAAAACATATACCACTTGTGATCTTCAAATAACCTGGAAATTCTGATATATTTTTAGATTTGAAAAAAGAAATGGACATGAGGGCTGGAGGTGTCTTAGTTAAGGCACTTGCCTGCTTAGCCAAAGGACCGAAGTTCAATTCCCTAGTACCAATATAAAGCCAGATACACAAGTGAAGTTTGGCTTTCTGGGTCTGGGTTACCTCACTTAGTATAATCATTTCCAGATCCATCCATTTCCCTGCAAATTTCATATTCCATTTTTCCTCACTGCTGAACATAACTCTATTGTGTAAATATACCACATCTTTATTATCCATTCATCTGTGGAGGGACATCTAGGCTGGTTCCATTTACTAGCTATTGTGAATAGAGCAGCAATAAACATGGTTGTGCAAGTATCTCTAAGGTAATGAGAAGAGTCCTTCAGATATATGCCCAGGAGTGCTATAGCTGGATCATATGGCAAACCTATTTTAAGCTGTCTCAAGAACCTCCACACTGATTTCCACAATGGCTCAGCCAGATTACATTTCCACCAACAGTGTAGAAATGTTCCTCTTTTTCCACATCCCCACTAACACTTGTTGTCATTTGTTTTCTTCATGGTAGCCATTCTGACAGGAGATAGAATCTCAAAGTAGTTTTAATTTGCATTTCCCTGATGGCTAAGGATTTAGAACGCTGTTTTAGATGTTTGTATACCATCTGTATCTCTTCTTCTGAGGACTCTCTATTTAGTTATTAATTATTGTCTCTTCTCTCTTTCTTTTGGTCAGATTTCCTAAGGTTTTATTAATCTTGTTTATCCTTTCAAAGAACCAACTCTTTGTGTCATTGATTTTTTGGATTTTTTTTTTTGGGGGTTCTATTTCATTAATTTCTGCCCTAATCTCTATTATTTCTTCCTGTCTACTGATTTTTTGTCTGCCTTGTTCTTCTTTCCAAGGCCTTAAGTTGAAGCATTAAATTGTTTACTTGTGAACTCTCTAATTTCTTAATATAGGCACTTAGAGCTATAAATTTCCCTTGTAGGACTGCCTTCATTGTGTCCCAAAGGTTTTGATATGCTGTATTCTCATCATCATTTGATTCTATAAATTTCTTGATTTCTTTTTTAATTTCTTCAATGAGCCATTCATCATTCAATAGTGTACTCTTTAGTCTCCATGAATTTCTGTATGATCTGTAGTTTTTCTTGTTGCTCATTTGCACTTTAATGTCGTGGTCAGATAGCATACAAGGGATTATTTCAATTTTCCTGTACTTGTTAAGATTTCATTTGTATCCTAATATATAGTCTATTATAGATAATTTTCCATATGCTGCTCAGAAAAAAATGTATATTCTGCAGCATTTGGATGGAAAGTTCTGTATACATCTGTTAGGTCCATTTGTCCATGACATCATTTAATGCAGATGTCTCTGTTCATTTTTTGCTGGGTAGACCTGTCATGTGATGAGAGTGGGGTATTGAAGTCACCCACTACTATTGTGTTTAGAGGTATCTCTGACCTTAAGTCTAATAGTGTTTGTTTGATGAAATTGGGAACCCCCATATTAGGAGCATATATGTTTAGGATTGTAATGTCCTTCTGTCAGAGTGTTCCTCTAATCAGTATAAAGTGACCTTCTTTATCTTTCCTCACTAATGTTGGTTTGGAGTCTATCCTGTCAAAAATTAGGATAGCAACCCCTTCTTGTTTCCTAGGCCCATTTGCTTGATATACCATTTTCCATCCTTTCACCCTGAGAAAGTTTCTATCTTTTTTTGAGAGGTGAGTTTCCTGGAATGCAACAGATGGCAGGATCCCGCCTTTTAATCCAGTCTGCAAGCCTGTGTCTTTTGGTTGGGGCATTGAGGCCATGGATATTAAGAGTTATTGTTCAAAGATATGTATTTATCCTCACCATTCTTCTTGTTTTAGTGCTTCCTGTTTTCACTTTATTGACTTGTTTTAAGTGTTATTTGAGTATGGTTTATTTTTTTTTCCTATTTCCTGGTGTGTGTGTGTTTTGCTTTCTCTTCAGCATGAAGGATTCCTTCAAGTATTTTCTGTACAGCTGGTTTAGTTACCATAAATTCCTTTAGCCTGTTTTTTCCCCCCTTTTTTGTGGAACATCCTTATTTCTCCATCAATTTGTTTAGATAGCTTTGCAGGATAAAGTAATCTTGATTGACAGTTTTTACCTTTCAGAACTTGTAATACATCATTCCAAGCCCTTCTGGCTTTTAAAGTTTGTGTTGATTAATCTGCTGTGATCCTTATGGGTTTCCCTTTGAAGGTCACTTGCTTTTTCTAACTGCTTTCAATATATTTTCTTCTGTTTGCATGTTTAGTAGTTTAATTATAACATGGTGAGGAGAGGATCTTTCTAGGTTTTGTCTGTTTGGTGTTCTAAAAGCTTCTTGCATCTGCATTGGCATTTTTTTTTCCCAATTTGTGGGAAATTTTCTTCTATGATTTTTTGAAAACACCTACTAAGCCTCTGTATTGAAATTCTTCTCCTTCTGCTATACCCTGAATTCTTATGTCTGATCTTTTCATAGTGTCCTGGATATCTTGGAATTCCTATTCATACCTTTCTATTAGCTTGTCTTTCTCTTTGTTGGACTGTATTAGGTCTGTCACTTGGTCTTCTAGTTTAGATATTCTGTTCTCTCCTTCATCCATTCTACTGGTGAGACTTTCCACAGAGTTTTTTATTTCACTGACTGTGTTCTTCAGAGCTAGGATTTTAGCCTGACATTTTTCTTCAGTATTTCTATTTCCATACTCATGTCCTATAATGACCTTTTTTATTTCATTAAACTGGTTTTCTGTGCTCTTTTTCAGAAGTTTGTTTTCTTCTTGGAATCCTTTCATTTCTACTTTAATTTCTTCTTCATTTCTTTGAGTATAGATATAATCAGTCCTTTAAAGACTTTGTCAGATATCTTTCTAAAACAGTCTCATTTCTGATGGATTTATAATTTTTGGTGGGATTGCATTGTCTTGATTCTTTGCACTTCTTTTATTATAATGTAGTGACTTTTGCATCCTGAATTTATTTGATGCTTGGATTTTCTAGTTATCTGCAGTGTTCTTAGATGTGGTGATCCACCTTTATATATTTTCAGGATATGAGATTAAGGTGCCAAGTGTAACTCTTTTACCCTAATCTAACTGCAGAAGTAATACTAGTTGCTGTGTTTGTTTGCTAGGCAAGTATTCTAGTAGAATCGGTGGAACAATATACTGGCAAATTCTTAACCTCAACTGAGCAATATACACATTCAAAACAACAACAACAACAACAAAACAGCACAGAGTATACACGTGTGGGGATTAAAACAAACAAATAGTCATATAAGGCCAAAATGCCTAAGGGTATGTGTTGCTCTACACCCTTAATCCTGTCAGCTACAAAGTAGAGAATTCTCTTCTGAACTGGGTTCCAGGTCAGCCGGGATCTGGATCAGACCCTTCCCCCAATAATGATAAAAGCAAAACACAAAGGCCCTATAAATCTGTAAGCATTAAAGGCAGCAATATTCAACACCCCATGTACAGCTTATTTGAAAATGGTAAAGCCAACCAAAAATATGTAAGCCATAAACTGCCATAGCATGGAACATGGGAAGAGAGATTAGTCCTTCCAATGCAGGCCTATGTTCCTTTTTTATTTTTATTTATTTATCTATTTTCTGTTAGTTGGCTTTGTTACCTTTTGGTGTGTCTTCTAACCTCTCAGCAATGCTGCGTGCCCACCTCAATCATTCTGTGTTGTGCTGTGGAGCTTGAGCTCAGCTCAGTTGTGCTAGATGCACTCTGGCCAGGAGCTGAATGCTGGAGGTTGGTGGTTATGATGGTTGGGGGATGGGAGAGTTCATGAAGACCGTATTTGCTCACACTGTTCCCCTCTTTCTCTTTCAGTAGCTCAGTTGACTTTTCTTTAGAATTCTGGGCTCTGTAAGGAGGCTGATGAGGTTGGAAAGTCACCTTGCTTGGTCTCTGCTGCTGTTGCTAGGCAAGTCTGGCAGGTGGTGCCAGGAGCACAGATCACACGGATGTGAGCTACTGTGGATCGGGGCCACCATGGACAAGTGCTGCTGTGGATAGGGGCCTCAAGCTCCTAAGTGGGACTCTGAAATTTTCCTCCTTTATGGTGGATCTTGGTCTCTTCTGCTGCTCCACTTTGTCTAAGAAAAACCTATACTCTGGCTCTTTTTGAAAGAAGAGCATATTTCACTGTAGTTTTGCTTAAATCCATCCCTGGGTTGGTTTGATGTGGCTCCTATGCACCCACCTCACCCAGAAATCCATTTTATTTATTTGTTTTTTTTTAATATTTTATTTTTACTTTTTTATTTATTTGACAGAGAGAACAAGGCAGAAGAAGAGAGAGAGAGAGAGATAGAAAGGATGGATGCACCAGGGCCTCTAGCCACTCCAAAAGAACTCCAGATGCATGTGCTCCCTTGTGCATCTCTCTTGTGTGGGTCCTGGAGAATTGAACCAAGGATCCTTTGGCTTTGCATGCAAATGACTTAACCACTAAGCCATCTCTCCAGCCCATTATTTCATTTCTTAATACACTGTTATTCACAGTTATTACACTGATTATTTGAGGAACAGCCATGCACATAATTACTTCTTTGCTACCACTGTGAAGTACACATTAATCAGTTAATACAGTAACTATAAAATATTGATAATATAGGCATTATATTCACATGAGGACAGTACATATTTTCTCAGATTAGCTTATCCAGCAGGAGTGGGTTTTAAATATTGTAATAATAACTATGAGAAACCATTAATGTATATTTAGTTACATAGTGTTTGGTATAATTGGAATAACTTTGGAAATTTAGCCCTGGTGAAATTTTGCTCAAGTTTGCAGTTTATATAAAAACTTGGTAAGTATAAGTGTAGTTATCTTGATTCTAAAATACACAGACATACTGATGTATGCATTTATAACTTTCTAGTAATTTATATGCTTATTAAATGTTTAATTTAAGTGTTTATTAAATGCTAAACATTTAATTTAAGCGAGTATTTAATATATTTTTTGAAAAAATTATTTGTTCATTGAATATTGTGATTATTATTTTATAGAAAGTATATAATTAATTTGATTTCTTTTTGGTTATTAAGTGTTGCAGTCAGGTTCGCATTGCTGACAGAAATCACCCGACTAAGAGCAGCCTGTGGGAAAAAAAAAAGAGGTTTATTTTGGCTTACAGGCTCAAGGGGGAAGCTCCATGATGGCAGGAAAAACGATGGCATGAGCAGAGGGTGGACATCACTCTCTGGTCAACATAAGGTGGACAACAGCAACTGGAGAGTGTGCCAAACACTGGCAAGGGGAAGCTGGCTATAATGCCCATAAGCCCGCCCCCAACAATACACCGCCTTCAGGAGGGGTTAATTCCCAATTGCCATCAGCTGGGAAGACAAGCATTCAGAACACTTAAGTTTACGGGGGACAACTGAATCAAGCCACCACATTCCGCCCCTGGCCCTCATAAACTGATAACTATACATGATGTAAAATGCAATGAATTCATCCAACTTTAAAAGTCCCCATAGTTTTTATCAATTCCAATGATGTTCATATATCCCCATAATCCAAGGTCTTTTAACTAAGCCATAATACCAAAAAAAAAAAAAAAAAAAAAAAAAAAAAAACCATAATGGCACAGAATAAACATACACACTGCAAAGGATGGCATTGGGCAAAGCAAAGAAATATTCAACCAACACAAGATTTAAAACAACCAGGGCAAATGTCAAACTCTGCAATTCCAAGTCCAACAACTCTATAGTCAGTGACAAGTCTCCAAGTCTGATAATTCTGACCAGCAACAAGTCTCTGGAGTTCCACTTCCACCCCTCCAGCTAGGCTACTCACAGTCCTGGAAAACTTCATCTGGGGCCAGCAGCTCTCCTTAGCAGTCATCTCATAGTCGAGGCATCTCCACTGGGTCTCCACTGCAACCCACGGTCCATCCTCATGGCCCCATGGGATCTCCATGCAGGCATCCAGCAAACCTGCTTCACACTGCCCATGGCCATTTTCAAAACACAAGACCGCATTAAAAATTCAATGACCCTCTCTTTCCTGCATTTGTTATACTCCATAATACCAGGTAGGGTGCCAATTTGTTAATCCAGGGGGAATAAATCAGACTTTGAAGAACAGGACACTCCTTCAGCATTCAGGCCCCTTCAAAAGAGTCTGCATTCTTCCTGTTGCCCTATTGCAGGTCAGCTGGCCCAATCTCAAAGGTTGTAATCTCTCAATTGCAGCTGAACAGGTAGAGTTCACCCAAAGATTTCATTTTTTCTGTGCCATATCCCTCTGCTCACACCAGTTCATTTCTACGCAAAGCAACCCTGCACATCTTCTCAGGACAGGACGCTTCTCACACAAACTGCTAGCCCAGTCCAAGTAAAGCTCTTTCTCACCCTCATAAGCCAAACCTCATGGTCCATAGTTCTTACTGCATTCAGGTCTTTCAGCTCTGACCAGAATAGTCCATTAAGCTGTACTTACAACACTGCAAGGTGTCTCTTAGGCCTAGGTTTCAAATCCTTCCACATTCCTCTTGAAAATCAGCTCCAAAAGGCCAAAGCCACACAGTCAGGTGTCTAGCAGCAACCCCACTCCTCGGTACCACTTTACTGTTGCAGTCAGGTTCGCATTGCTGACAGAAATCACCCGACTAAGAGCAGCTTGTGGGAAAAAAAGAGGTTTACTTTGGCTTACAGGCTCAAGGGGGAAGCTCCATGATGGCAGGACAAACGATGGCATGAGCAGAGGGTGGACATCACTCTCTGGTCAACATAAGGTGGACAACAGCGACTGGAGAGGGTGCCAAACACTGGCAAGGGGAAGCTGGCTATAATGCCCATAAGCCCGCCCCCAATAGTACACCGCCTTCAGGAGGCGTTAATTCCCAATTGCCATCAGCTGGGAAGACAAGCATTCCGAACACTTAAGTTTATAGGGGACACCTGAATCAAGCCACCACATTAAGTAGAAACTTTGTATGGATACATCATGTGTTGGTACCATCATTTCCTTTCTCCCTGCCTCCATTCCACTGAGGGTCCTCCTCACTGGGGTTGCTGGTATTACTCATGGGGTTGTGGGTTATGAGATGTGAGAGCAGCAGCTAGTCATTGTAAGGGTGGAGGGGCAATGCCTCTGGATATTCCCTTCCATTCTGCATCTCTTACTATTCCCCCCACCTTTCCACAAAATTCCCTGAGCCTTGGTGTGTGTACTTTAAGTCTGTTTAATGTTGAGCTCTCAGCAGCTCTGGATCCTGCCTTGGTGCATGTTGAGTATGCTCATTGTCTGTCTCCATCATCATGGCACAGGTTGTCAGGTTTACCATGCAAGCAGCACTCTTGTCCATCTCACCAAATCCTCTGTGATTTCAGCTGGGCCCTGGCTGATGTGTGAGTAGTTTATCTCCTTGGGTTTTGCTGCCTTCAGCACAGGGGAAGCAGCCGTCAGGAACCTAATTTGATTTTACCACCCATATTTTCCCATTCATACCCATTTAATAGTAGCAATGTTCATAGAGTTGGTTGTAAGATCAAGAAATGCAGTCAAAGCCAGGTATGGCGGCGCACACCTTTAATCTCAGCACTCAGGAGGCAGAGGTAGGAGGATCACATGAGTTTGATTCCACCCTGAGACGACAGAGTGAATTCCAGGTCAGCCTGGGCTAGAGTGAGACTCTACCTCAAAAAAACAAATTAAAAAAAAAAAAAAAAAAAAAAAAATGCAGTTAAGCCAGAATCCATGATTTTAAAGTTAAGCGTTTTCCACCATTTGCACCCTCTCCCCCATAATTGGTGTTTATTATATCTTGTAGAATGCTAGTCAGAATGAGGGTTTCCATGGAACTGACTTTTTTGTTTTGTTTTCTTTTGTTTTGAGGTACGGTCTCACTCTAGTCCAGGCTGACCTGGAATTCACTATGTAGTCTCAGGGTGACCTCAAACTCATGGTAATCCTCCTACCTCTGCCTCCCGAGTAGTGGGATTAAAGGCATGTGCCACCTCACCTGGCCATGGAACTGACTTTAAAATTTTTTTTTAATTTTTTTTTTTGGGGGTGGTGAGAGAGACAGCGAGGGAGAGGGAGACAGAGAATGGGCTCGCCAGCAGTCTCTCAGCTGCTGTGAACAAAATCCAGATGTGTGCACCCCCTTGTGGGCAAGTGTGGCATTGCACCCTTGCGTCACTTTGCATCTGGCTAAACGTGGGACCTGGAGATTGGAACCTGGTTCTTAGGCTTAGCAGGCAAGCGCCTTAACAGCTAAGCCATCTCTCCAGCCTGGAATTGACTTTTAATGCTATCTTCATTTTTATATAATTCTCTGCCCACACTCACCACACCTTACCCCTTCAATCCCTTCCCACCCCTGACATTTCTTCTCTCCCCCAACCCATTGGAAAATGTCTCCTCTCTTTCCACCCCATTTTTTCTCTTTCCAGGTCAACTCTAGTTTTGTATCCATATCCCTGATGTTAACTGTCATTTGTCCTCATCTCCACTTGATCCCAGTTAGGAACCTCATATGAGAGAGTTTGTGTGGTGTTTGTCTTTCTGTGTGTGCATGACCTCACTTAGAATGACTTCTTTTTTTCTTCCAGCTAGCCCTCAAATTGCTGGAGAGCCATATTTAGGCTGCTATAAGACAATGGTCACAAGCAACATGAATAAGCAGGAAACCCTGCATACAAGAAATACAAACTTTTGCAATACTGACATATAGCCTCTACAGATTAAACACAAGGCCTCTTCAGTGGGAGGGAATTCTTATCTGTCACTAGAAACCAAGTCAGAATTCCACGGGAAGGAAAGAGTAGGCTGGCATGCCAAAAATCTCCTAAACAACTTAGCTTAGCCCCTTTAGCCCAAATTGTTATCACGCTTGATTGGAAAAGGTCTTCTATTTTAGAGATGGCAGAACAACAACGGAGAAGAACCTAGATCCACTGATAAGACAAGAAGATAGTTGATAACCCATGAGATTTTCAAACTCTACCACATCTGCCCGGGCACAGGAAAAAATGCAGACTAACACTGTTAATGCTAGCCTGCCAACAACCTCCAGGTTGATGGTGAAGGCACTTAGAGTCAGCAAAACCTATGAAAGCAGAAATCCAGAGGTTACAAATAAGGTAACACTAAGTAATACTGTCAACAAGCTAGCCATCGCTCAGGGAATATTGTGGAAGAGGGAGCATAAAAGGTTGTAAGAGCCACATTGTAGGTAGGAGTAGTCTGAGGCCCTGCCCCCACTACTACATAGTGACTGACTGAGGCCTTCATGACCCCAGAGTGACTACCATAACTCCACTGAGGAGGACCACCGGGGTAATGGGAGTTAGGGCAAGGGAATAAAAGAACATAAACTATTAGATACAAAATGTAATTTTTAAAAATAAAGAAAAGCAGTCAAGGTGGGTGTGGTGGTGCACACCTTTAATCCCAGCATTCAGGAGGCAAACGTAGGAGGATCACTGTGAGTTTAAGGCCAGTCTGGGACTACAGAGGTGAGTTCCAGATTAGCCTAGACTAGAGTGAGACACTGCCTCAAACAAACAGAAAAAAAAATAAAAAGAAAGAAAAGAAGACAGAAATAAAGGCCATTAAAGTATGTGTTAAATATGGATTTCTGCCTTTTACGTTTATTTCTTAAGAGAACTGTTGATTTCAATGCTTTTTGTAATCTCAATGTTTTCTCTTATAGTTCAGAGATATGAGTTATGCTTTGACTTGTAAAGAACAAGTTAGTCCTCCTATCTATCCACACCCTGTTCACACTTTATCCTTATGGGCAGAAAACTATGAACATGCATAGCTCCAGAGTATTAAAAAATTCTCATTAATAAAAAAGAAAGCATACTAAATATGGGGTTTAGATACATACATATATACAAATGTACATACATACACACACACATATACACACATTCATACACATATGCACATATGTATGTAACTATATGAAAACATAGTTACACACATATATGTTTATGACATATAATTATCCCCTAGATTACAGCATGTGATGTACAATTTTCAAATTATGCCATTTTATATTCCTAGAACATTTTCACACTATAGTAGTTAACACATACCTGAATTTTCTACTAATTGGTATATGTCCTATTTTTAGGATATATAGTTCTTCATTACTTCACACTTTAGGTTATATAAATATAATCTTGTAATATTTTCATAAACAACTTGCTTTATTAATTATCAAAGGAAAACAATAATGTATTCATAAAATACATATCAAACAAATTTTGTTTCCACTTTTGTCTGTTTAATGTTGATACACAGTGAAAAATTGGGGAGTTGGAAATTGAGCTCTCATACAGCAGTTGACTAAGGCAAGAGAAAATAACGAATCATTGCAGAGGTAGTCACTGCAAAGTCTGACTGATCAGCATTTTCATTGACTCCTAAAGACTTCATTTTATGGTTTTAGTTTGTGGGGGAGGGGCTTACAGAAAATGCCTTATATGATTAAGCAACAAGGAAAAAAAAATTAAGCTTCAGATTAAATTTCTAAAGACTTTTAAATCTCCAAATAAAATATTTGTGATTATTTTTCAAAAATTTCTCACTTCCCTGTTTTTTCATTTACTCTGAAGAGAATGTTCAGTAGAGAAATAATGTAAACTCTGCCACTTCATTAAAAATATTTCCCACAGAGTCTTTCATAACCAGTCCCAAAGAGAGCTAGAACACTCAGGTTTGTGCTGCAATGGTTTACATTTTCTAAAGTCAAGTTCTAACTGTCCGGGCATAAACTCTCTAGAGAAGCATATAACACTGCAACTCTTCAGAAACCTTTGCAAAGCAAGCCAAGTACACATTGTGGCGAGAGACATCTGACTGCTAGCAGCCATATCTAATTCACACCATCGCAGGTATGGTGGAGACTCAACAAACTAGAAGTTCATCTAAGACTCCAGTGATACCAGGAGTAGGTTAACCATAATATATCAGTAAAACAACCATGATTTTGCCTAACTTTTTGGCATGTTTCAAAACATGAGATCATTTTGTAATCAAAACATTCAACAATTGTTCCATTTATTCTTATACATTCACTGTAGGTGACAGAAATGGAGAGTATTTATTCACAAGCTAATAACCTCCAATACATAATCAGCCCTGCAATATTCACTCATTTTCTATTTCCAAGCTGTTTTTTTGAGATGGCCACATAATTTATCACAAGAGTCATCTTCTATGCCACAGACCATTCCCAAAGGAAGTTAGGTAAGAGTGGGAACAAGGAGCTGTGCAGCTACAGCTGAACAGCCAAGCCAAGCCTCTGTGGTGCTGGTTGCTGATGGAGAGGTAGGAAGATTTGAAGTTAAGAAACTTGTTATCACCCATAAGCCATGAGGCCCATACGACCTCTGTGCATTATCTAACGTGTAACTGCTGTGTGTTACTTTAGACAAAATTCCAAATTTCACTTTAGGTGAAATCCAATATCAAAATAATCAAATATTTTCTTTCAATATCTTCATTCTTTCATTTTAAATTTTTGGTTGATTTACCATGATGTTTTCCAAGTTAAAAAAAAATGAAACAATATCATTTTCAGGACTATGTATGGAACTTGATATCACTTAAGCAAAATAAGCCAAACTAAGGGAAATAGAAGCAGGTATACAAGTATTACATAAAAGCAGACTAACATACACACTTTTGGTTTATTTTAATTCTTTTTTAAAAATGTCAGCTGGGATATTCAGAAATAAATTTGCTAGGGTAATTCCAAGAAGCGTTCTTTGGCTGCAGTGCTAACATATAACTACCAGGAAAGTACCATCACCCTCTAGAGAAATGGCAGAAATTAAATTAGACTTCCTGATTTCCTAAGTGGTATGAAAATTGACATTTCTGTGATGAAATTATAAATTATGAAGACATAGATGATTTTTTCTGACCAAAATGCTATTTAATTTTTACTTTAGATAAGCTGTTATCAGAATTAGAGACAATGAAGGAGCTTTCAGCTTTAATGATATGTATTTCTTGAAAGGTTCATTTGAAAAGAAAATAATAATTTATGGACTTTTCAAAACACTTGCTTTTAGAACAACAAACAAAACCTACAAATTTGAGTTGCTGTGGTTTGAATGTAAAATGTCCCCCATAGGTTCATGTATTTGAATGCATAATCACTAGCTTGTGGTGCTATTTGGGAAGTGATGAAACTTTCCCCAGGTGTCAGCTTGCTTAATTTATGAGTCAGTGTTCGCTAGAAGAACAGAACCAATAGAATGAATTCGTTTTAAAGGAAATTTATTGGATTAGCTTATGGCAGTCCAACAATAGCAGGTTGAGGCCTGAGTCCAGGAACCTCGTAGCTGCTCAGTCCAAGACGCTGAATGCTTCAGCAGTCCCAATCCAGCACTGAAGGCCTGGAGGCACCCCAGAGAGACGCTGCTCTTCAGTACACCCTAGTCTTCAGTCCACACTGGAAAGCAGCAAGCAGCACAGGCAGCCCAGTGGGAGTTGGGGATCATTTACTTCCCAGAACTTATTTGGAAAACGCCTCCCCCAGCCAAGAGGGGCCCCCAATCTAGTGGCAGGGCTCACCTTGGGGAAGGATTCCTCCTTTAGTTCATCTTTCCTGGAAGCAATGTCAGAGATCCACTTAGGAGGATTGTCTGTGGATTCCTAAACAGATCAAGTTGTCACAAACTTAACCGTCACACTGAAGAAAGGTTTTTTTTTTGTTTTGTTTTGTTGAGCTTTGAAGTGTGATAACATTCCTGTTTTTGTTCTCTTTCTTTCTCTCTCTCCATCCTATTTTTCTACATGAATATATGATGAAGACTTACCATGCCTTCCCACAATAGTCTCTAGCTGCTGTAACGATAAGCCAAAATAAATTATTTTCTTCCCCAAGTCACTTCTTGCCAAGTATTTGTTCATAACAATGCAATGGTACTTGATACAGAAAATTGGTATCAAGATGTGGGGCAGTGATAAACATGGCCATGTGGTCCTGAGACTTTGGACCTGATTTGTGGAAGTAATATGCAAGTCTTAGAACTTTGGACTAGAAAGCCTTACAACACTACAGGCAGATGGAACATTTGGATGTAAGTTTGGAATACCAGAAGGCTGAGAGAAATGTGTATTTTGGAGGCCAGGCTCATGAGGTTTCTGAGGGAAACATGGATTCCATTGGTAATTAGGCAGTTCATGTCATAGTCTTTCAAGGAAACTGGCTCCATGCTGCCTATGCCCTGAGAACTTAAGAAAAACTAAATTTAAAAGTAATGGAGTACTGTGTTTTTCCGGGGAAATACCACATCAGAGAAGCATGAAATCTGTAGAGTTTCTTCTATTAGTTGTTTTCTTTCAGATCTTCAAGTAAAGAGAGCAAAATGTAGATAAGAAAGATATGAAAATGTAAAGTTTTCTATAGAAAGAAAAGTAAGTTTAAAAACGAGGGCAGAGATTGCAGCATCCTCAGTTATATTTGTTAGAGAGATTGTAATTAATAAGAAATCTACAATTCTGCACAGGCTTAAAGTAAAGATGCCCTGATACCAAGACCCAGTCCAAAGAAAGTTCAAGATTTTCAGAAAGCAAATTCTTTTGAAAGGAGAAGACTTGAACAGAGTATGAAGGAGTCCCTTGTTCAAGGTCAGCATACGTAGGTTACTACAACTGGGGTCCACGTCCAGGCTTCATCCTAATCTAGCAACAGAGCTTGTTAGCTTCTTCCATGTAGAACTTGTTTATTAAGCATGAAAAATGCAAGATGTAGGGAGTCGTAGAGTATTTCACCGCAGTTCTAGAGAGCTTCTGAGACTAAGTAATGTAAGTCAGGGTTATAATCCCTGTAGAAAACCTGAGGCCGGTTCGTGAAACTGAAGGTAATCTGGTTGTTGCAATGGAGACTGCAAAATTCTTGAAATGCTGGCACCATAAAGCATTAACCAAGGTCAGCTGTAGGCTTGGAGAAATTCATACCTAGCCAAGAGGATACAGGTGACATATTTGGATGGGTGGATCTGCCTAGGAATTTGGAGCTCAGGTGATTTCTTCAGGAATCTTAGATGCTGGACATGGAGCTTCAAGATTTGGCATTTGTGTTACTGGGTATTGGTCTTCCTTTGATCTAATGTTTCCTAGTGTTACTATTCCTCCTTTTTGGAATGGAATGCTTATTCTGTGCCAGTATATTTCAGAAATATGTAAATTGTGTTGTGACTTTACAGAATTCATGGTTAAGAGCCTGCCTTGGATCTCAGATGAGATTCTGGACTTTGAACTTTTGAAAAGCTTTAGTACTCATAAAGATATGGGAACATTTAAAGTTTGTATGAATATGTTTCACCACGTGATAACAATGAGTCTATGGGGACCTGGGGTAGAATGGGTTTGAATATAAAATGCCCTATAGCCCATGAGTTTGAATAGTAAATCCCCAGCTGGTGGCACTATTTCCTAATGTTGTGGAATCTTTAGGTGGTGAAAATTTGCTGGAGGGAGTATATCACCAGCAATGGGCCTTGAGATGTTACAGAAATGCCTTGTTTTTATTCTCTTCCTCCAAATATTTAATGTTTGTCTTTGTGACAAAATGTTGCTTGCTACCCTCTCTGCTATGTTGTGCCTTCTCCATCAACTCTACCCTCTGGAACTATAAGCTGAGGTAAGTCATTTACCTTCTATATGTTTCTTCTGCTTGGGTATTATATACCAACAACTAAAAGGTACCTTAAACATTTGTTTATATGTGAATTAACTATTGAGGTAGATAACAGAAACATGACTGTTAACTGACCTAAGAAATGGACAGATGGACACACACATGGACTTCTATAGGTGATAAGTCATTTCAACTGTGGGGAAAGTAAGAAAGGTTAAATAATAGTCACGACTTCAAAACAGTGGAAATTCCACATAGCAAATCCCAACTTGAATTTCAAACTAAAGATCACTATCATCCTTTTCGGTCAATAGCTATTCATCAGAGAAAAATTGATAAGGACAATTTATTGTAAAGTATTTTGATAATATTATGTCTGATCTTGGCATCCAATTAAAGATCTATTTTAATTAATAACCCAATATTAAAGACACAATTTTTTTTTTTGCACAGAAAATAAAGACTTCAAATTAAATTCAATTATTTGCTATAATATGTGCAAAGAGACCCAGATATACTATTCACCATTAGGTAGATATCTGATATACATTACTAAGAGTAACTGGACTAAGCATATTAAAATATGTATACTTCATCACAGGTTATTTCAAAGTAAAACACTGGTACAACATATTTTGGTGAGACAAAGATAAAATGAAAACATTCTAAACAAAATGTTCCTTTATCTCTTAAATTATATTTTGCATTCACTTTATATAATGTTTTATTTAGTGGTTCACACATATTTAAATATTAATGGGAATGCCAGATCAACATACATATTTTTTCATCTTCAAAAAATCTCAAAATGATATTTCCCCCTTTTTTCAAGAATGTAATATGATAGTCATTTTTAAATTTAATTTTTCATTTGAAAAATTTGTGACATTATTCATGAAAGAGAATATCCTCCTCAAGTAACTTTAAAATTCCTTTAAATATTACCATATCTTTGATCACCAGATGACTCCCATAGACTGAACATTACAACATTATTCTTTAAAAGAGGAAATCTTACAACTTCTTAATATTTCAGAAACTTTATAAATTACATATAAATACAATATGCAATTCAATATGTAATCCCGTTTCCTTTAAATTAGTTGTGGCTATTAAAAAATAAAAATAAAAATATTTCCTCCATATAAATATGTCTAATGTTCTTCATTTTGAGTTAAAGATGCTTCTCATTGGTTCTATTTCTTGTAAATCTGCTATTTTACTGCCAAGTCATTTGCAATACCTGTTATTGGTGAAATAAATACTTTTATTTGGGTGGGAGAGATGCATCAATGATTAATAATGCTTTCTGTGAAAAGATAAGGGGGCCTGACAAGGCCTGAAAAACCCCTATAGTTGAATGCCCATGACCCACAAAAACAGCTACATATGTTCTCACATACTTGTAACCCAAATCGGGTAGGGGAACAGAGAGGCATGAATTGCTATAGCTCATGAAAAATTGGCAAGCTTCAGGATCAGTAAAAGACTGCTGCTCGAAATAAGAACTGGCAGAAGAGCAATGGAGCTGGATACCTGGTGTTCTCAACTCAAGTCAATATAGGCGAGTATACGATAAACCTCATGGGCACATACACAGGTGTACACCAAACTCCTCTCACACCCACACCACAGTATACATACACACATACAGGTCTAAACAAAGAATGTCATTGTACTTAACTATTCTTTATTTACCTTCGTTTCTTACATTTTTGCAAGTATTCAGTGCAAGCTTGAAATTTATTTTTAACCCTGGAAAATATTTTTGCTGATTGTTGAATTTCATATATATTTTTATATAGTCTATATGTTCAACTAGATTTCCTTACTGCAGTGCATGTTTTTTCTCTATCTTCTATCAACTATTTTTATTTTATCTCTAATTTTCAGTTTGATTAACATGTACCCAATGGTTTCTGTTATTTTTGTCATTGTTGTTTGTTTGTTTTTAGCTTTATTGATTTGATTATTTTCCACAATGAAAGGTTATGTAAATTGTACTAGCTCGATCTTCTTATTCATTTATTGTAAAGTTAGGAGTTATTAAGTTTTTCCTGACTTGTTAGTGAAATTCTCTCCAGTACACCTAAAACTTCACAATCCAGTTTGTAGATATCTCCTCATGCCTTCCATCTATCATCTTCTGCCTCACTCATTTCTCTCACCAGTTTTTCCTTACAATATTTAAACGTAAAATTATTAATCTAAACTTAAAGCATGATTGTTTTTGTGTGCATGACAAACACCACTATATTGTAAGTACAACTCATTGTAAGTGTTACGGCTAAATTAATCATTCTCAGAGCATCAAAGGTTCTCAAAGTTTTAATGAAATATCTGAAACAAATACAAAACTTGTTCTTAGTAATTGTACAAAAACTGAATGATGAAAAAAAAACCCAAAACTG
Source organism: Orientallactaga sibirica (assembly GCA_036365145.1). Classification (NCBI taxonomy): domain Eukaryota; kingdom Metazoa; phylum Chordata; class Mammalia; order Rodentia; family Dipodidae; genus Orientallactaga; species Orientallactaga sibirica. Next base: position 9,912,041 of record JAEOAD010000024.1, on the reverse strand, counting down.
CAATTTCTTGTTTTATAATATTTTTCCTTAATAATTTTATGCCATGACATGTATTTCAAGGGCTTAAGCCCCTTTTATTTAAGAACCAAATCATTTTTGACAATAAGTTACATATATTAAAGATTTAATTATTTATTAGAATTTTAATTTGATTAAACATTTAGAAATTTTTCACCAGAAGTACATAATCTGGAGCAACTACATTTTATATTCAATAAAAATCTCGGGGCTAGAGAGATAGCTCAGTGTGTGAGAGTATTGTAACCAAGTGGAAGGGCCTGAGTGGGCCTGATTTGCCCCTGGTTTTATTCCCAAGTACCCACATAAAAATTTGAAAATGGCCTCTCCTGTGGGGAGCAGAGAATAAAGTGCTGACTCTTACTAGTCTGCCATACTAATCAAAAATAGCTGCAGGTAAAGTATGTCCATCTCACTGCAAACGCCCAGATGAATAACAGAGAAACAGAGGCAGGATACCCAACATTTTCCTCTGTCCATACAGGACATGCTTATTTGCACACATGTGTATATACATACATAAGTAACACACCACAATTCACATAGAACACACACACACACACACACACACACACACACACACACACAACCTTGCTTACTAATCTGTTGATATTTCACTGACTTAATGTTCAACTTCTTAAGAAGCCACTAAAGGTAAGATACAGCTTTATTTCATGTTTTAGTTGATTTTACTTAAATGATCCTAGCATAGGGCAAGAGAACATGTGCTGTACTAGCAAGGTGAAGAATTAAAAACAAAAGCTCTGCAGAGTAGTTCCCTGTGCCTGACACGACAGTTGCTATGACTCTTCCTATGCAAGGGGAGTTAACCAAACATTCTTTTAAAATTTTTTTGTTTAATTTTATTTATTTATTTGAGAGTGACAGACAGACTGAGAGAGAAAGAGGCAGATAGAGAGAGAGAGAATGGGAATGCCAGGGCCTCCAGCCACTGCAAACGAACTCCAGATGCGTGTGGCCCCCTTGTGCATCTGGCTTATGTGGGTCCTGGGGAATTGAGCCTCAAACCCGGGTCCGTAGGCTTCATAGGCAAGTGTTTAACCACTAAGCCATCTCTCCTGCCCAACCAAACATTCTTTAACTGTCTAGCTCTCACAGAGAAGCAAAGACTACCTAGTACATGAGTAGGATTTTGCCTTCGTGACTTATGTGATTATTGTATCAGTTAGAGTTACCTAACTGTGCCTGATAATAGGCTTTTTGTATATATGTGTTTTATGCCACCAGTCTCTCCTATACTTGCTTTCTTTTCTTTTTTTTTTTTTTTCCAGATAAATGCTGTTATCTTGCTGCATGAACATGTCAAGTAATACAGTAAGTCATTTTCAAGAAAAATGTGATGTATAACATTAAATACACATTTACTTTTAGTCATTGATATATATTTATATTAATAGACCAAAATCTACAATTCTTTTTTACTTTTATTTTATTTTTATTTTTTAGATAGAGGGCCTTACCCTGTCCCAGACTGACTTGAAATTCACTATGTAGTCTCAGTCTGGCCTTGAAAATCCATGGTAATCCTACCTCTGCCTACACAGTGCTGGGATTAAAGGCATGAGCCACCATGCCTAGCAAAGGGCACTAAATCCTCATCTTTCAAATATCAACTCAGGATAGAATATATTGATAAATTTAGATATTCATCAAATATTCACATCAATTTAAGTTCCTAAATGATTATTGTCTTTTCTCACTAATGGCTTTTTAAAATACCTCTGGTTTGGGGCTGGAGAGATGGTGTAATGGTTAAGTTGTTCTCCTGCAAAATGTAAGGAACCAGGTTCAATTTCTCAGAACCAACAAGCCAAATTCATAAGGTGGCACATGCATCTGGAATTTGTTTGCAGTAGCTATAGGCCAATTCTTTCTCTCTTCATCTGCCTCTCTCTCTCTCTCTCTCTCTCTCTCAAATGAATAAATAAAGTATTAAAAATAACTTTAAAGCATCAAATACAATACCCATGCTTGACATCATTGAAAACCATCACGACTTTGGCAATTTCTATGTATGATTTTCTAATATTGACTGTTCAAGGTCATGCTGAAGAATGGAACCAATTTAGATAATTTGCTTTAAAAAAATCTTTCTCTGTGTTTATGTGTCTATATGTGTGTGTGTTCCATGTGTATGTAGAAGCATGCATAATATGGCAAGCATGTGGAGTATGGAGGACAACCTCAGTGTGTTTGTCCTCTTTCCACCTTCTTTCTTTTTAGAGAGAGAGGGAGAAGAAGAAAGAGAACGGGCTTGCCAGCAGCCTCTCAGCTGCTGTGAACCAACTCCAGATGTGTTCGCCCCCTTGTGGGCAAGTGCTGCATTGCCTTTGCCTCACTTTGCATCTAATTAAATGTGGGACCTGGAGATTGGAACCTGCCTTCTTAGGCTTAGCAGGCAGGCACCTAAAGGGCTAAGCCATCTCTCCAGCCCTCCACCTTCTTTTTGAAACAGGGCTTCTCTTGTTTATGTCATTGCCTGTGCATCACTCTAGTTGTCCCGGAAACTTCCAGAATCTCTTGGCTCCATATTCCCCACTGCTGTGGGTATGTTGGGATCACAGGTGAGTGTGTGCCACATTGCCCTTGGTTTTACATCAGTGCTGTAGAATTGCAATGGAGCTGGCATGCATGCAGATAGAGTGAGCTCTTTCAACCACTGCACCTCTCTCAGCCCTGGGTAATTTGTTCTTAATTGTACATTTGAAATAATAATAAATGCTATAAGTAATATTAAAATAAATCAATTTTCTCAGGAGTTTGGAACATGTGTGGATTATTGTAATGTGTTCTCATCTATAAAATAAAATGATAAAACTGAAGCTTCACATGTCATGATCTTTGTAGAATACTTTACATATACTTTTCCTGGTAAACTACTTCCAAGAATCAAGCTGGACCTTTTGTACAGAGGTCTATATTTACCCTCCTAAAGGAATATATTGCTCTTATATTTTGAAATAATTATGCAAAATCATGAAGAAAAAAATCCACAGATGTTTGATTATTGGCTACAATGATCCCAGAACTGAGTCTTAATTTCAGATATCCGGATAGAAAATAACAAATAAAAATGTTTCAGCTAACTCATATTAGTAACTTTTCTAGACTGATATATCTATGAACAAAAATAACAATAATAGATTTAATAACAAAACAAATACAATATAAAGTTAATATAATAAATCCTTATGCAATTAGAAAAAATATTTAATAGTCAATATACTTCTCTACTCTTGATATTATCCTAATTTAAATAATTATTCATATATTTTTCCACTTTACATATATTTTTCTACTTTACATACTTCATATCAGTCCTGACTACACTAATATTTAAGTTCATTCAAAGACCTAACTTTTTCTCTTTGTTTTTATTTAGTTTTTTTAAATAAGGGTTTAATTAATTTATTAATTTATTAAACAGAGAAAGAAAGAACACACCAGGGCCTCTAGCTACCAAAAACTCCATACTCATGCTCCACTATATGTATCTGTCTTACATGGGTTCTGGGAGAATCAAACCTAGGTCCTTAGGTTTCATAGGCAAACGCCTTAACCACTAAGCAATCTTTCCAGTCCTGCTCATTTATTTATTAAGAGGAAAAGAGAGAGATAAAGAGACAGATATAGAGAGAGAGAGAGTGAGAGAGGCCATGCCAAGGCCTTCAGCCATTGCAAATGAACTGCAGATGCATGCACCACCTTGCATATCTAGCTTTTGTGGGTCCTGGGGAATTAAGACTGAGTCCTTGAGCTTTTCAGGCAAGTGCCTTACCCACTAAGTCATCTCTGCAGCGTTTTGTTGTTGTTGTTGTTTGTTTGTTTGTTTGTTTAATGACTACCAACTTCCAATCACTAGCTATTTAATTCATACTAACTACTTATTTTTCTTTGCCTTTGACTGAACTTTACTTCTTAGGATAAATTTTGTCCTATACCCTTTCTTTTTCATTACAGATAAAGGACTTACATAATAAGTATAGTAACTGCAATTGTCTGTCTCCTGAATAACTTGAGCACATGGAAGGTTTTAGTTTATATTATTCTTATGGTTATTTCTCCACATTGGTGCAGGAACATAATAAATTACAGCAGATGTTTTGTGACAAAATGACCTGTCTTCTAGAATGGAATCAATGCTTTCAAATTATGTTCACAAATGTTCTATTATTATTGGGATTGTTAATGTCCTTCAAGGGCCGATTGTTTTGAGGTCTTCTTCCACAGATCATGGGGTTATTGGCAACAGTAACACTTTAAGTAGGTGGTGCCTGGTGGAAGGAAACTAGTTCATTTGTAGGGTATCCTTGAAATTTATTTGTATTCTGGTCATGTCTTGACTCCTTTTGCTTCTTGGCCAATATATGATGAACATACTTTTCTTGCATGCACTCCCATGATATAGTGTGACATCATAATCCTAACAAAAGACCAAGCTACAATGGACTGAAATTGTGAGCCAAAACAAAAGAATTACCTGGTATGGTGGCACATGCCTTTAATTCCACCACTCGGGAGGCAGAGTTAGGAGGCTACCTGTGAGTTCGAGGCCACCCTGAGAATACATAGCGAATTCCAGGTCAGCCTGAGAATACATAGCGAATTCCAGGTCAGCCTGAGCTAGAGTGAGTCCCTACCTCCAAAAAAAAAAAAAAAAAAAAAAAAAAAAAGAGAATCTTCCATTTAAATTCATTAAATTAAATACTTTGTCAAAGTAAACTAGCACAAAGCTGAAGCCAAATTAATTGCACCCTAGGTAATTAGAAACATAAGGATCTTAATTTCACTATTGTCTTAGTATGGTCATTTAAGTTTAAGTCAGTGCAATAAGATAAAACATGAAAAACATAAAGAGTGGAAGAAGTTAAAATTACATGTAAAAAAGGTGTTTTAATAATAAACCCAGAAAATATTCTAAGAAAACTATCAAAATTTACTAAATGTAATAAAAAATGGAAGGCTGGAGAGATGTTTCAATTGTTGAAGGTGCTTGCTTGCAAAGCCTGATATATCCTTTATTTTATTCCCAAGTGTCCACATAGATCTAGATGCACAAAGTGGCATGTTGGGCCCCGCCCACTGTGTTCCGAGTGGTTAGCCCAGCCAATCTTGGCCTACTCCCGGTGTGGCCTAGTCGAGCTTCCAGAGCCTGAGTAGAGTTTCGTGACCTGTCCTTGAAGTGACTCAGCACCTAAGCTGAAACTGCCTCCACCCAGCTGCTGCTGACGTGAAGAAATACTATTGGCCCTTATACCTTTTTTTCATCCCCTCTTCCAGCCCCCTTCCTCAAAATATATAAATACCTCCCGTGACAATAAACGGAGAGATTCCCGCCTTAGACGGTCTCCGCAACTCAATGTGGTTTTTCTCCCCCGTGTTTTTTTGGGGGAGGGGTTTGAGTCGCCGACACCCGCCTTCTCGCTCAGCCTCAAGAGAAGCGGCTGGCCCGGTTCTCTCTCTCTTCCGCTCTACCTGCCGGTGGTGGAGGGAAAAAACCCCGGCAGTGGCAGACCTGGAGTTTGTTTGTAGTGGGCAGAGGCCCTGGCATCCCATTCTCTCTTCCTCATTGCAAGTAAATAAATTAAAAATAATAATGTAAAATAGAATGGTCATCTATGCCAGGTGTGGTGGTGCACACCTTTAATCCCAGCACTCAGGAGGTAGAGGTAGGAGGATTGCTGTGGATTCAAGGCCACCCTGAGACTATATTGTGAATTCCAGGTCAGCCTGGGCTAGAGTGAGAGTGAGACACTACCTCAAAAAAAAAAAAAAAAAAAAAAAAAAAAAAAGAATGGTCATCTATTACAAGGGAAAATAAAAACATAACTTAATCCAATACCAATAAATGATAAAAAAAACTAATGCATTTATAAATTGAAATTAAAATAATATGGGTATTGAGTATTATAATAAATTTTCTTAGTTTAAAAAACAAGAGAGCCGGGCGTGGTGGCACACGCCTTTAATCCCAGCACTTGGGAGGCAGAGGTAGGAGGATCGCAGTGAGTTCAAGGCCACCCTGAGATTATATAGTTAATTCCAGGTCAGCGTGGGCCAGAGTGAGACCCTACCTTGAAAAACAAAACAAAAAAAAAAAAAAAAAGAGAAAGAGAGAATACTGAAAAAAGTCATCTACATATAACTGTCACAGTAAGCTATAATAAATATATTATATTTTTTTTTGTGTTAAAAGTCAGCACCAGTACAATGATCATAATTATGAGGCAGGAGAATGGAACACTGAGTAAGGTCTTACATAAAGGCTGTAAAATCATCATGTTAAAGGCACTAGGTGGCAGAGAGAAAAGCTGAAATAGCCCACCAAGGTGGACTCTGCCCTACTGTAACAGGAAGCATGGCTGAGACCGTCTGTAGTATACAAATGATGCCACATATTCATGATAGTTGGATGTAAAGACCCACATCCTTTGTAAAGTGTTCCCCATTGATTTTCTTAACATTTTCCATGCTTGCTGTGGCCTGATTTCTCCATAGATATGGATTCTTTTCCTTTTTATTGATGGGTATACTTTTTTAATAACTTTTTTCATGTTCTTTGCTGTTGTCCATATGTCCCTGTCCAGTTCCTTATTCTGGAACACCAGAACCTGGATCACCCATTAACCCTGATTTCCACATGTATCAGTAAGGTTGCAGGAAGTTAAGCATCACACCAGGCCAACTTTAATGTCTACATGTTTTAAATAAATATGTGTATAATAAAACTTAGAATATTTCTTTTATGCAATCATCCAATCTGAAGTATTTAGGCATTATGTCTATGTTTGACACATAAATCAGTATAACAGCATAGTGTCAGAACAGAGTAAGAAGATATATAGCTGACTCATTTTAGTTAAAGCTATCAAGGAAGTAAAATAGACAAAGAATACACAATTCAGTGCAATCTTTTTAAAACAATTCATCAATCAAGTGGAAAAATATATAAATTTCAATCACTGCTGATTCATACACAATAATTACCTTTGAATGTATTTACTCTGTAGTGTAGCTCTAGGCATCACATGGTTATCACCATCATGGAGCAGAGACTATGACTACAGACCTTGGCTCTGTAGTCATGGCAACCAAACAAGCAAAATAGTAGAGTGATTGTGGAGAACGTAATTGAACTGTGAACAGTCCCTCAATCCCACCTGAACTTCTAGGAGCTAATAGCTCAGTCTCTAAGGTACATGCGGTTGTGACGAATGCTAGAATATGTTGGAAGGGGAAGACTGACTGAGGGTAGATCTACAGGGACACAGGTTTGTGAATCTTTACCCATGCCTCCTTGCGACTTCAAGTGATACAGCTGCTTCTGAATCTCCCAACATACCCTCTGGCCCACTAAGTTGGACTGATATATGATAATTTTCTTTGTTAATGGCCTATGAGGGATAAAGAGACATCTCTTTATATCTCCTCAGAAAAGCCAAGATCTACTGCAGTGTATTGATATTTGTGGCTCTACGGGACACTCTCAAATGGATATTTATGCAAATATCCCAGACACTAAACCCTAGGAAAGGAAGGTAAATCTGAAGTGACAAAAAGATTTTTGTAAGAGGCAAAGAGAGACAGGGAGAGAGAATGTGTGCACCAGGGCCTCTCAGCCACTGCAAACAAACTCCAGACTCATGTGCACCCTTGTGCATCTGGCTGGATGTGAGTCCTGGAGAGTTGAACTGGGATCCCTTGATTTTGCATGCAAATGCCTTAACTGCTAAGCCATCTCTCTGGCCTTTTTTTTTTTTTTTTTAATATATATATATATATATTACATATATATATATATATTACATAAGTTGTTCATGCTGATGTCCATGGTCTTTTAACTTTTTCGAAATAACCACAGCCACCTTTGTAAAACAGCACTAGCTCCTTCAAACCACCAAACCACACTGCTGCAACAACTTTATAGACGGTGTCTCCACTTTCAGATGCTGAAATAACTCTACTACTCATTCAAACGTGTTGCATTAACTAGAACATTATGGGTAATGAACAATAGATGTAAAGTTGAAGTGCTTAGTGCAAAGCAGAAATAAATTTATATTGATAGGTTTCAATAAAGCAGAGTTTGTTCCTAAAAGTTGTCTTAAAAGCAAAATTCTCATATTTAAACCATGTTTTCCTCATCCATTTTATTCCCTATAAGAAAAAAAAAAAAGATTTTTGTATTCCATGCAGCTTGGGATGAAGGCTTGATATAGGATGAAAACATTCTAGTAATTAGAATGGCAACAAATTCCTCTATCAGTTTTAAGATGTTTGCTGTGCCCTCTCTCTCTCTCTCTCTCTCTCTCTCTCTCTCACACACACACACACACACACAATCTGACAAAATATGTGATGTGGATAAGTAGAATTAAAAAAGAGACTTAGGAGTTCAGGAAATTCCTTGAACCCCAATTCCTAGGTTCTTGCCTACTTTAACCAAATAATTGAATAAAATAAGACTGAGAAGGATAATTATTAAATTATTATATTTATTGAGGGAAGTACAGAACCAAGAAAAGGAAAATAAGTATACCCAGGTGGTATGAGAGCCTACATGGTGGGCCTGGCAAAATAATAAAAAGACAGAGAGGAAAGAAAATAAATTACAAAGAAGCCCTGCCATGTGGAGGGCAGGAGAAGGTAGCAAAACTATGTGGAAGTAGGGGTCGTGGGGTTCTCCCCTCTTCTCAGCCCAGCTAGAGATAAGTCATATCATCCTTTGATCTTTTGCAAGTGAAGATTGCAAGGACAGGCCTTCTTGGCTTTTTACTTTCAAGGGCCACCGTGACTGCCTAACAAAGCTATCTGACTCCATCTCAGAGCGGTGCTTTTTATTGCATTACAAATAACATTTCTTCAAAATCTATTGCATAGTACATAACAAAATACTAGCTTATACATAAATTAACAAAACAATGTAGGTCTATATGTATAAACACTAGAATAATTCTTAATAAAAGAATATGAAACAATTGATATTAATTCTGTACAATATGCATATGATCTCTTAAACTCAGTCCTATAAGTAAACATTAATATTACATAATTCAAGGGGAAATAAGTTAATCTCTATAAAACCATTTGTGGGGGTTTGGTTCAAGTGTCCCCCATAAACTTAGGTGTTCTGAATGCTAGGTTCCCAGCTGATGGAGATTTGGGAATAAGTGCCTCCTGGAGGCAATATAGTGTTGGGGGTGGGCTTATGGATATTATAGCCAGTTTCCCCATGCCAGTGTTTAGCACACTCTCCTGTTCCTATTATCTACCTGATGTTGGCCAAGGGATGATGTCCACCCTCTGCTCATGCCATTGTTTTCCCCTGCCATCATGGAGTTTCCCCTTGAGCCTGTAAACCAAAATAAACCTCTTCTTTCCCAACACACTTGGTTGGGTGATTTCTACCGGAAATGCTAACCTGACTGCAACACCATTTAAAACTTGTTTAGGACAATAAAGAATTATTACTTTATTATCAAACACAAAAGCTGAAATTATTTTAATAAATAACAAATAAATATAACTGTCATTTAATTCCTTCTGAATACACTGCCTGAGTTATGTTTGTCAAAAACTAATTAATATTGAACCCTAAAGCCAATTATTAATATTTAGCTTAAACAGAATCCAGTATATGTTAAAATCATACACTAAATGACAAATTCAAACAGCATGTGAACAAGTATATGACACACTATTAGCTCATGACAATAAACTATATTTTTAGCAATAATAAGCAAATATCCTCAAAATAGAGTTAAAAATCTTGTTTCTCCTACATGTATATAATTTCATTCCTTCATAGAAACAGTGACCATATATACTCTGTTTCTTCCTGTACCTTTGTTTCAGTACCTTAAATTCAAACAAAATTATGCTGACTATTTCTGGTTAATCATTTCATTCAGGTTCTACTATGCCCACTGCCAAGTATAAGCTTCAAGGATGAAAGAATAGACCATGAGAAAATAATCCCAAAGATAACACAAATTTGTGACAAATGGGGAGTTGAGAATTCATTTACCCTTAGTCAGGACATTAAAAAAAAAAGTTAAAACATACATACCAAGTAAACTTAGAATGCTGGTCAGTCAATAAATAAGAGAAACTAATACTATACAAACCTGCTTTGGATCTAACAGAATGTAAAACAAGGTTTAAAATAAACTGTTTCGGCTGGAGAGATGGCTTAGGGGTTAAGGCGCCTGCCTCCTAAGCCTAAGAACGCTGGTTCCAATCTCCAGCGGTTCCAATCTCCAGGTCCCATGTTTAGCCAGATGCAAAGTGATGCAAGGGCACAATGCCGCACTTGCCCACAAGGGGGTGCACGCATCTGGATTTCGTTCACAGCAGTTGAGAGACTGCTGGCGCGCCCATCGGTCTCCCTCTCCCTCTCTATCTCTCTCTGTGTCTCTCTCCAAAAATAAATAAAATAATAAAAATAAATAAATAAACTGTTTCTACATTCTTGGTTAGAACAACTGCCTAGAATAAATTTCAAAGCACAGGAGCTAGTAACAGCAGTAACAGGAACAAGTTACCATGTCTGGAGTTGAAAAAGAAACTATCAAGCACTAAAACAATCAGGAAAATATTTCTACTGAAAGAGAGAAATTAAACACAGAACCAATCTTCAACTGGCAATGGAGGCCAAAGCAGTGCAAATAGCCCTGTCAATCTCTTCATACTTACTAGTATAGCATAACTCTAGGAAGACGGGGAGCAGAAGACACTGGGAGCAAAGGTGGAACTGTAATTAGTGCAAAATATAACATGTGTGATGAAAAATAAACAACAAATTAATGCAGTCAATATTTCAGAAATAATGCATATAAATTTGACACAATTTTAATTACTCCATTAAAAATGAAACATACAGTGGTAATAAAATTGAAACCCTAGAAAAATAAGGGATTAGGAAATAGCTCACCAGGAATAGTGTTTGCCTCCCAAGCATGAGGAGCTTCAGTACTAATGCAAAATTCTGGGTGTGGTTACACATGTCTGTAATCTCTCTTTACATCACTGGCCAGATAATTGGACCTAATTGGTGAACTTTAGGCTGAGATAACCTATCTCAAAAAGAGGTGGATTGTGTACCTCGTGTGTGTGTGTGTGTGTGTGTGTGTGTGTGTGTGTATATATAATGTGTGTATATGTATATGTATATGTATATGTATATGTATATATATATATATATATATATATTTATTTATATAAAATATGTATGCACAGATATGTGCATGCACACTCAACAAACCATGTGCACCCACACACGTGTGAACACAAATACTTACCGACTACCAATCCAAAACAAATCAAACTGGAAAATAACTCATCAAGCTCCAGGTAAAAGTCCAATAATTATCTATACACATGAGAAACCACTGGCAGTAGAACAGTGCTATAGATATATTCAGTGTAATAGTAACTAAAAACATATGAGTTATTATGAAAACTATAATCTAAAGGAAGCCAAAGAGCACTCAACAAGGAAAACTATAGACAACATCACCAGGCACATTGTAATCACATTGCTGAAATCAGAACCAAACGGAAATTTGAAAATCATAATAATTCACATTGACCAATATTCACAATAACAACTTGGCTGGAGAGACGGCTTAGCAGTTAAGGCACTTGCCTGTGAAGCCTAAGGATCCAGCTTCAGTTTCCCAGTACCCATGTAAGCCAGATGCACAAGGGGGCAAATGCACCTGCAGTTTGTGTGAACTGGCTAGAGGCCCTGGTATGCCCATCCCCCAAGTAACAAATATAACATTTAAAAAGAATAACAACAGATTTTGTTATAAGATAAAGTCAGAATACAGTAGAGCAATATTTTAAAATGTTTAATATTGTATAACATATGCACTGTAAGGAATGCTATGCATTCTATATATTTATATCATCTGCATTTGTATGTTCAGTTAAAATATTATCTAATCAAAGATGATCAGGTATCTTTTTTACATGTAAAAAACAAAACAAATTCAAGATCAACAGCCAAGCACCAAACCAAATACCAAGTGAAATCAGATAGGCACATGTACAATATTCTTGACGCAGATCTGCATAAAGTAACACACAGAAGCAAAACAAAAAATGTATAGATACCTGTGATTTAGTTTTTTTTTTTTTTTTTTTTTTTTTCTATTTAAATACACTGAAAATAGATATGAAAGAGGAAAGTGGCCGAACCCTACTCCTGTTAGTAATGACAGCTGGAAAACCCCAAAGAAGATTAACTCAGTAAATATGGAAAGTATATGAATGGATGAGAAAGTACAGAGGGACCAGGAACCTCAGGGTTTGAGAGCTCATTTGGCATCTGTGTGAATTTTTTGTTTGTTTGTTTTTGTTTTTGTTTTTTTAGTTTTCAGGGTCCTGGCTGACCTGGAATTCACTATGTACTCTAAATGTGACCTTGAACCCACAGAGATCTTCCTACCTCTGCCTCCCAAGCTCTGGGATTAAAGGAGTGCACCACTACTCCTGGCTCTCTATGCTTTTTGTGAGAACATACCTGTCTCCTCATCTATCCCAGCTGGGGCTCTAGAGAGGTATGATGACCTATTCCAAATAGCCTCAGGCGCCATCAGCAGCCAGTCATAAAGTCAAACTTGTATTTTCTTTTTTTTTTCTTTATTAATTATGAACATACTCAGTGTATAAACAGCCCATGTTGGTACCCATCCTTAGCCCTCTCTCTGTCCTCCCCCGTCCAAAGGAACCCTCCTCGTTGGGGATGTCAGTTACCCCCGTGTGGATACCAGACAGTTCATAGTGGGGATATAGACCAATTACGGGAAAGAGGCAACGTCCCACTTTCATAAACTTGCATTTTCTAACAAGAATACCTAGACTGGGAAGGCCAGAGGAAGGAATACACCAGTGGCCACTTCCACTTGTCAGGCCTGGGTCTTAAAGGTCCCACAATGTCCCTCGACTACGCCATCTGCTGGGATACAGTGTTCAAACTCATGCGCTTCTGGGGAACATTCCATATTCAAACCTTAACACATAGAGAAGTGTAATTGGCGAATCTGGAACACACGCATGTAAATTAGCCGGCGTCTTACAATGACAGAGGGTGATCTACAGTCCATGCAGGGTGTAGTGGTCTGTGAGGGATTCCAGCAGGTTTTTAAATATAGCATGACTCATCAGGAGTCAACTCGTAGGTCAGATGTCTGGATTGATCACATTGAGAATCTGGACGGATCTGAAATCTAGCACCTATGTCAATACTAATTGCTGCTATGCTTATGTGATAATACTATGTTCTAAGTGCATGACCAGGCCAGTATTAAAGTGTAAGTATCCAGTATGTGGTTTGATAGTTTGGAAATTATCCCAGAAGAACCCAGCATAGCTACATCCAACATCAGTGATTATATATATATATATATATATATATATATATATATATATATATATATATATATATATATATATATATATATATATATATATATATATATATACATATATATATATATATATATATATATATATATGTATATATGTATATTATATATTATTATATATAATATGTTTGTTGACTTGTGAAGATTTAATGTTTATTATTATTAAAAGCTAACTGATACAGGCACTGATAAATTTTACGTTTTCTTACAAAATTTTTGGAATTTCTTGAAGCCCATCCAAGTAGGAAGAACCTTTACTTAATTAAATTATTGAACACCAGTTTGATTTTCTCATTATGGGCCAGGAAAAGAAATGTATTAAACTTTGTTCTTTCAATGTTCTAAAGTGAGTGGTTTATAAGAAGCTTAATAACAAAAACATGGAATTTGTTGCAACTTGACTGCATCAAACAAGGTTTCATGAAAATGAAAGATTAATATGCAGGTTGTGTTTGATGCTGCTTTAGAATTTCAGAAAAATGAACAGTAATGAAATGAGGGTGTCACATAATCCACAGCAAGCTGAGAGCCAATTATGCAAATGAATGCCCAAGGTTAGCATGATACAATGCTTTTTAATTTGACAAATATTAAAATCAACTTGTTCTTAATGTAATAGATGCCTGTGACAACAGTTAAAGAGCACCAAATGTTTTGTAATCCCCTGTCAAATTAGGAACACGGCTGTGAGTGACCTGCTTTCGTTAGTACCAGAGTTGAAAGACTCCCAATATGCAATACTTCCTTGTATTGCAAAGCCAGGAACTGAAATGCTTTGGTGATGAAAATCACAATGAGCAGAAAACATCCGTCTCCTCCAGTTGAAAGTACAGAACTGAAAACTGTTGCCAGAACACATTTCCAAAATAAACAGAGCCTCTTTTGCCTGACTTTACTTGAATAAAATACCGATACATTGTTAAATTATATGGGTTTTATTCATGGTTCTTTAGGAAAACTTTTTAGTATGATCTGTGTTCTTTTATCTTCCTTCTTTAGAACCCACTTATGCAGCCAGCACACTTATCATCATTACTCACGATACAGATAATATGAATTTAGTTTCCCATATCAAAGGAATTCATATGCATACATGCACTCACAAATGGGCATGTGAAGACCCATCCACGAAAACATATAGCAACATAATTGGCATTAGAACAATGCAATATTTGTTTAAAAAGATAGAATTTTTAACATTGTTTTATTTAAAAATATAAATATGTAATGAATATTACATGTGACAAGGGTAATATTTTTACTATTTATGTTTTTTGGTTCATATAAAAACTTAATGTTTTTTTTTTTTTTCTTCAAAAGAGTAAATGAAGGGTTTCACTAGCTATTTATTGGATATCTTCTGAGGGGAAAAAATGACCAAATATTTCTCACCTTGAAAGTGTTCTGGATGACAAGCTCAAGAGAACTTTTGCGTTATTCTGCAATTTTCACCAGGTAAAAACAGCATGAGATAAAGGAGATTTGGATATAGCTGCAAAAATTTACTTTTGTAAATAACATTTATCCCTACTAACCAACCTTTATCAATAAACAAAAGTGACCAAAATTTTATGTTGTTTAAACTTTATGACATTTGATGGTCAGTATTTTAGTAACATTTTGATCCTTAAAAATATAATTATAAAACCGGGGGTGGTGGTGCACACCTTTAATCCCAGCAATTGGGAGGCAGAGGTAGGAGGATTGCCTAGATTTCGAGGCCACCCTTAGACTACATAGTGAATTCCAGGTCAGAGTGAGACCCTACCTCAGAAAATCAAAAAAAAAAAAAAAAATATATATATATATATGTTAGGTATTCCTCAGTATCTTGCTAGTGTCTTATTGGTCTGCAATCATACTAAAATGAAGTATGTGATTCCTATTAATGAAAATAATACGAACTTCAAAACATGAAATTCTGAAGTGTCTAAAAATGGTGGCACAGTTAGTGACAGTATGCATCTGCTTGTATTTTAGCCCTTTGGCATTTATTCAGTGTGTCTTATACCCTAGAACTTGGACTTTTACTTCATACATTCTCTTTGCGGTCTCAAAATGCTGTCTCTTCTTGAGCTTTTCACTGTGTGTATGGATAGTGAATATTTAATTTTCTTGACTCAATTACCAAACACTGAGCCTATTTTCTTGCCTCTAGTGGAGTCTCAGTGGCTGTCTTCTGCAAGCACAGGTCTGTTTTGAGACCCTGGACAAGTTTTCACAATAAACACTAGAAGGAGTTTTCATGATGTTAATTTTGGTGGAATGCAGATACTGCTAATATCACAGATCACCACCGTACCAGGCTTATAACAATGAGGGTCTTCAAGTGTGAAGTAGGGGGTGTTATCTGTCAGTAGATATTGTAGTCAATTGTCTCTTGGGGACTTTACCACTGGTGGGTTTGCTTTCTATGAGCCATGTTCAAGAGGCTTCCTTAAGGCACTTCTTTTTAGCCTGGAGCTCAGGGGGCTAGAGGACACACTGGTCTTTGAGAGCAGTGGCAGCGGCTATAGAACAGCATAGCTTTCAGTAAGATATTGATGTTTCACATGGTAATACGTACTTGTTTTCTCAGCATTGGTGAGGTTGAGGCAAACAGTGAGATCAAGGCTAACCAGTCCTACATAGGGAAACCCTATCTCAAAAAAACAAGCCCCAACAAATAATCAAAAGAAAAAGAACAAAAAGACACTTGATATGACTAGGCAAAATCAAGCAAACCATGGCCAGAACCCTGTGGCATTTGATTACATACTCTTTTCAAATATAATGATTCTCTGAGAAATTTGAGCAGACATCTTTTTTTCTGTGTTTTTGCTCATATACGCTAGACAAATTCTGGGTAACTTATCCCCAAAATAAATATGTTCCACTGAAGAACACCAGAGACCTATTCTTCCTGTACATGTCCTGGGGCTGCTTTGACAGTGAGCCCTGATTTTCATATGTACAGTGGAGGAAAGAAGACAACAGTGATGGATAAAACCTTGCAGATTGCACCCACTTTCCTTGCCCAGCCTGACTTCGAGAATTATCCCTAATTCTGTAGCTGTTACTTGGTGTTTCCTTAATTTTTCTTTGTGGACAAGCAAAATGGTTCTCAGAAAAGTGGTGACAGCTTGGCACTTGGGCCCCAGTCTGCTTTGTAGGTACTGGTGATATATATATTTTGGAACTTCAAAGAAGAAGTATTTGATAGCATATTAAGCTAATAAAGTGCCACCCTATGTTTTTAAGTTTTTTTTTTTTTTTTAATTTTAGTTTTTAGAGAGAGACACACAGAGAGACAGACAGAGAGAGAGGGAGAGGGAGACAGATAGAGAACGGAGGTGCCAGCAGTCTTTCAGCTGCTGTGAACGAAATCCAGATGTGTGCACCCCTTGTGGGCAAGTGCGGCATTGCGCCCTTGCGTCACTTTGCATATGGCTAAACATGGGTCCTGGAGATTGGAACCAGGTTCTTAGTCTTAGCAGGCAGGTGCCTTAACCACTAAGCCATCTCTCCAGCCCCCTATGCTTTTTTTTTTTTTAAATAATTAATTTAATGTGGCTTCATTTTAACATTAGTTTTAAAAACAATGAAAATAAATTAGGAATATAACTTACAAATATTTCGTAACTCTATACTTCAGGTTCTCCAAATAACAATAACATCATCTTTTATAAGGTTTCTGTGAATGATTATTTCAACAATGAGCTAAGTTGGGCAATATATTATGTTACTATTATATTTAAAGTTCAATAAATAGTTGTATACTTCAGTAGAGATACAGTAGTCCTCAATTATACTAGTCAGACTTGATATTTTGACAAACCTTGGAAGATTCCAAACTAGAATCAATATTTAACTTGGAGCTGACATTTCACATTATTATAATTAACATACTACAGATCCTCTTAACATTGTTTCCAGTGTTAGTGAAATCAATGAACAGCTATGCTCTTATTCATCTGATTTTCATGGTGAATACCAAATAGTTTCTCTACAATAGATGATCTGATAATCCTTTTGTGAAAAATAGCATTTTGTTTCATTTATCAATTCATACATTTTTCAAATCTGGTAGTGTTGATAATTATAACTTACTTAATTGGGTAATGGCACACAGCTAATACTCATTGCATTTCATTAGCTGCGTTTAGAATGAGAGCCTCTGGTGGTCCATTGGGGAATGCCCCAGAGGTTATCAGGGTACAGTTACTAGTTCACACAATGTTCTGGAAAAAAATTAACAGGAAATTTGTTATAATTACAATATTTTTAAGGTCTGTGACAGACCATTAATGATAATGTTGCTTAATGGAGGTTTCTTCTTTCAGTTAAACGTTCACTGTTTAAATTAACCTACTATTAATAAAGTAGGGACTTATATAATTCAAATGAGCTTATGATTTTGGCAAGTTAATTGCTTTATTAATACAAGAAGAAAGATTATTTGACATAGAAGATTATTAATATTATTTAAAACATCATTTACTTTGAATGTCTAGACCTTTTCTTATATCCGTATTCAAACTCACACAATCTTTCTTCTACAAACAACACCTTTTGAGAGTTACTAAACCACTTGAATATCATAGTCAAATTTCTTAAACACACTCCAACAAAATTAACTATACAAGAATTCTTTGAAATGAAGTTTATGCTGATGTTATGTATATGTAACAGGTGATAATGTTCCTAGAAATATATTTTATTTTCTTAGTCTATGTGCTTTGGAACTACACATATATAAGCAACGACTAAAACATCAAGCACTGTAAAGTCAGCTGGAAGGTAAAGATCTAAGCTTTGAGAAACACTATATAGAATCAAATGCTTCCAAAATATTTCCAAATATCAAAAGTCTGTTATGCAAGAAATCAAGAAAATGAAGACTTATACTATTGTGGTTTAAGCTGTACTGAACTAAATCTATGGAATGCATTATGAAATGTAAAACTAATGGATCAAAAAGCTTATATCAGAAAAAAAAATCCCATAAAATAAAACAAATGAGCTTAAAGTGAGTAAAAGTATAGATAAATAAAATAATTAATTTAGTAGTAGTTACCTATTGGAGGCAGTTTTATTATACAAATAGAAATTTAAAAAGTGCTTGCTCGTTGCTGTGTTAGTGAGGGCTGGGGAGATATAGCCAGTAAAGCACTTGTTGCCCAAGCTCAACTTCTCAAGTTAGATCCCCAGAACCCACATAGAGTCAGATGAATAAAATGACCTTGTATCATCCCAGTGTGACTGCAGAGGGAAAGGAGGTGGCGACACTGAAAACTCTGATGTCTGTGGGTCAGCTACCTGCTGAATATAGCTGTGGACAAGACACAGTCGGCCTTAAAACAAGGCGGGACGAGAAACCGACAATGGAGTGTCCTCTTGCCTCCACGTGGGTACTGTGGTAGGTGAATACTCACATTCACAGATGAACATGCACATTAAAGAGTGCTAGTGGGAGGCAGAGGTAGGAGGATCACCCTGAGTTTTAGGACACCCTGAGACTACATAGTGAATGCTAGGTCAGCCTAGGCTAGAGCGAGAGCCTACCATGAAAAAAAAAAAACTGCTAGTAACTGCTGGAAAGGGACATGTTCAGGTTTAATATATCTTCCCTCCTGACATACTTTCTGCAGAATTGAAAAGTTTTAATATGTGGTATCAAATAATCTCATTCTTTCAATTATTTTTTCTACTTTTCACTTAACACCATATAACCTGTCCAAATAATTGAAACCTGGTTATCTATAATAATGCATTCACTTTTTTCCCTCCCAATCAGTCTTTTATTTTGATGTCATCACGTTTTTATCCTGTTATGAAGGTCTTGTGTAGGAGCTACCAGGCATTGTGAAATCATGGATATCCAGGTCATTTTTATGTCTGGAAGAGTGCATTGTAAGGAGTCCTGCCCTTCCTTTAGCTCCTACATTCTTCCATCACCTCTTCCACAATGGGCCCTGAGCCTTGGAAGGTGTGATAGAAATGTTTCAGTGCTGAACACTTATATATCACTTTTTCTCAGTGCTATGGTGCCTTTTGAGTCATCCCTGAAGTCACTGACATCCGAAAAGAGAAGCTTCTCTAACCAAAAGTGAGAGTAGCATTAATCTATGGATGTGAACATTAAAGAAAGTACTCATGTTTGCTCAGCATAATATATGCATTTAGCCAGAAACTAGCAGGTCTTGTACCAATAGGACTCATTAGATCTCCCATAAGAGGCTGCTGACTAGGTTTTCAGTACCAGCTCCTTTGGAGCTGGCCTCCAGTCAAATTAGAGAGCAATTGGTTTCACCCATAAGAAACATGCCACTATTGCACTCATTGAGTCATTTAGCCTGGCTGGATAAACTTTAGGCTTGCAATGTCCACTGTTGTTTATCTCTGCTGATGAATTCTATCTCCCACAGGGGTGCATGCAGTGTAGATTTCTCTAGCTTTCTGTCAGCTGGTCCACAGGGAGGAGGTTTTCAGCTCAGCTCCAGCAAGATTTCTTGGGGACCTGCAGCCAAGCATGTGCATTCACTTTTTAAAATCCTTTCTAATTACTCATTTTTGTTATTGAAAGTCTTCTAAGTTCTTTTGCTAAAACTATGATTCCCACCCCACCTTCATGGAATTTTGCACTGGAGTCATCCCCTTGTTACCTTCTCTGAATAAAAAGTTAGTCAGTCTTTCACACCTTTGTATTCTATTTCCATAAATTCAACAACTCAGAATTTTAAAAAAGTCAGAAAAAAATTACATTTACATTAATTGTGTTCAGACTTCTTTCCTTTTCATTTTCCTTAAATTTAATATGGAATAATTTATTGATATAGTATTAGCATTTTATTATTTATTCAAAGTAATTTACAGATTTTTTAAATATCCAAAAGAATTTCTGAAGGTGATATGAGAACTTCATCATGTGAGTTATATGAGCACCAGCGAATTCTGGGATCTCTGGGAAGTTGTGGATCCATCTGCCACAGATGCTGAGAGACACTTATAAATGCTTTCATTGCCAACAGGCCTGCCATGGCTCAGGGAATATTGGAAAAGAGGGGATAGAAATATTGTAAGAACCACAGAACAGGTAAGAATACCCCAAGGCAAGATCAGAGGGAGTCCCATAACCCCACTGAGTAGGGCTCCCAAGGTAACAGGAGTTGGGGCAAGGGGATAATCATATATAGTATGTTCATATGTATATGTAGAATATATGTATATGGATACATGTATGCATACATATATATGCATTACAATTAAAAAAAATGCTTTCAGGGCTGGAGAAGATGGCTTAGCAGTTAAGGTATTTGCCTGCAAAGCCAAAGGACCCAGGTTCGACTCTCCAAGACCCACATAAGCCAGATGCACAAGGGGCACAGGCATTTGGAGTTCATTTGCAGTGGCTGGAGGCCCTGGCACATTCATTCTCCCTCCGTCTCTCTCTCTCTCTCTCTCTGTCTCTCCCTCTCCTCTCAGATAAATAAATGAATAAATTTTAAAAAATGCTTTCATTGGCTAGGCATGGTGGCACACACCTTTCATCCCAGCACTCAGGAGGCAGAGGTAGGAGGACAGACTTGAGTTAGAGGCCACCTTGAGGCTACATAGTGAATTCCTCAAAAAAAAAAAAAAAAAAAAAAAAAAAAAAAAAAAAAAAAAAAAAACTTTCATTGGCATTGTACTTGCTCTAGTATTAATTGTGAAGAAAAATGACAAATATTAAAAACAGTAACTCTTAGTGTGATCAAGTGTATTGAATACCTTTTCACCTGAATGCTATTTTCCTAATTTAAGTGATAGATATGATCCATTATATTGAGATTTGCAGAAATAGTAAGTATTCTATTAAGACAGACTAGGACTGCCTCACCCTTCCTAAGATTATTTGGCAATGAGTAAAACAGTATTACATAAGTGTTATTAAATAAGAATAGTAATTCACGGCTGGAAAGATGGCTTAGCTTTTATTGTTTGCCTGCAAAGCCAAAGGATCCCAGTTTGATTCTCCAGGACCCACATAAGCCAGATGTACAAGTAGGCACATGCATCTGCAGTTCATTTGCAGTGGCTGGAAGCCTGGTGCACCCATTCTCTCCATCTCTCTCTCTCTCTCTCTCCCCCTTTCTCTCTCTCAAATAAATAAATATATATATATGGGCTGGAGGGATGGCTTAGCAGTTAAGGTGTTTGCCTGCAAAGTTAAAGGACCCAGGTTTATTTCCCTAGTGCCCGCATAAGCCAGATGCACAAGGAGGCACATGCATCTTGAGTTCTTTTGCAGTGGATAGAGACTCTGGTATGCCCATTCTCTCTGTGTCTTCCTCCTCCTCTCTCTGCTTGCAAATAAATAAATAAATAAAATTTATATATATATATATATATATATATATATATATATATATATATATATATATATATATATCATAATTTAGGTGAAATTATTGCAAGTGCTCTTGATGTTTTTATATATATTTTTTAATATTTTATTTTCCTCCTGTGCACTAATCACACTCATGCACACATAGCCCTGCAACCATGCCCCAATAAAGCCTCGTCTGAACATGTCATTCATATTTGTGGTCCTTGTTATGGAGGCAGGCTGAGCTGACAACATGAAGAGCAGACAACTCCCAGGCCTGTATATCCAAACTAAGTACCAGGAAGCTACTAGAAAGATTGCTGAAGAGATCTAGAATTCTACCTGCATTGGAGGCTGTGTAGAGAGGAGCTAGTGAAGACAACTCTGACGGACACAGTACGCACAGGTCAAGGGCTATGAGATGCATAGAGTTTTCAGGAGCTCATATTGCAGCCACTGTAAAAGCTACAGAATAGTACTAGATTTGGGCAGCCCCCTCAGACTGTTCAACAGAGGTTTAATGCCAAATTGTATACTGGGTGATGCACATTAAAACCCTACAGTTGCTAGATTTGAAACGCCAGAGCCATGAGGCTCTGGTACTCAATGCACAGGTCTAGGAGCCTCTGCTCTGAAAGGCTAATGTTGTAAACTTCTGTTCACCAAAGTTCAAAACTAGTAACAGTACACAAGTTACACCTTATCTAGTCATAATGTTTACTTGGCTAGAAAAATGTGTCCCTAATTAAACTGCTGATACAAGTGTACAAAACTCTGTTTATGAGTTGTCACTTTTTAAAACCTCTTTTCATTCTATTAATTGATAAATTTCACCATGTTTTGTAATAATCATACTTCACAACACTTTAAATTTTAATAATTACTAAGCTCAGGGAAGGCCATATTTGGGTTTGAGAATCTGATTAATTTAAAATGTTTATATAATTCTACCTTATTCTTTTAAATATTTGAAAAATGTGGTAAGTTCATCTGTATATAACATTCCAAATGTGTGTTTCCACTAATTTTATTGAAGGAGAGTAATCATCATTGCAACATTGTTTAAGGCTATTTTCTTCACTACAAATACTCTTTCATAATTGCCTAACTACATAAATTATGAGCTTTTACTTTCCTTTTTGAAAATTCCCTTGTGAAATATCAAAAGATAATATTCTTTGTCATTTCAAAGCCATGAAACCTGGGGCTTGTTTATGGTATTGTATTTAATATGGTCAGATTTCATGTCGTTTTTTTTTTTTTTTTTTTTATTTAGCAGAATTTTTGTATGGACACATCATGTGTTGGTACCATCTCTTTTCCCTTGATCCCTGCCCCCATTTCATTGAACATCTTCCTCAGTGTGATTGCAGTATGCACCATGGAATTGTGGGTTATGAGTTGTGAGAGCAGTAGTCAATGTGAGGGGGTGGCAATGCCTCTGGGTATGACATCCCACTCTGTGGCCCTTTCATTCTTTCTTTCCTCTCTTCCTCAAAATTTTCCTAAGCCTTGGTCTGTGTGATTTAAGTCTACTTTAGTGTTGAACTATCAGCAGCTTCGAGATTTCTGCTTTGGTACATACTAAGTATCCTCAGTGTTTATTGCATCACCCTGGCACAAGCTTTTAGGCTCGCCATGGAAGCAGCACTCTTGCTCATCTTGCCAATTCCTCTGCGGTTTCATCGGGACCCTAGCTGCGGTGTGAGGAGTGGTTCATCTCCTGCCAGGGAGTCAGCTAGCTTTTCTTGTCTTGTTGGTAGATTTTGGTTATTCTTGGTTCTTGCTGCCTTCTGAAAAATAAAAATAGATTATCCAAGAGAGAGTGACATCAGCATAGGTTAAAGGGGATAAGCATTTTTAATTTAGAGACATTTTGGTGGGTGTAGCCTCACTTTTGGCCAAAAACTAGTGGCAGCTTCTAAATGTAGACTGTCCATAATTTTGGTCTCCATATGATTCTGGCTTGGTTCCAGCTGACCACCAGTTCCACCTATGGGTTTCTTTCCAGTGAGTAGGTCTCTTAGCCAATCAGAAAGCCATTGGTTACCAACCTAGGCTGGGTGCCGCCACACTGTGTACATTTTGTCAGGCTGGTTGCATTCATATATAAGGAGTATACCATCTTTGCTCACAACATAGTTGGCTATTTTCCCGCAGCAGATCATATAACACTTTCCAGCACTATATGGGCTAACCAAAATACTTGCATTATACTGCAGGCCTTAGAACCACTTTAGTAAATGGTCTATATTCACTTGAAATAAATGTGGATATTTTTGGATAATAAATCTATGTTTATATTTGTCATAAAAATGATTTGTCATAAAATGATTCTTTTGTTCTTATTATATATTCCTTTTATTTTTTCTTGTGCTTTCCTTCTTTGTTTTAGTCTATTCTTTAGAACCTACTCAAACATGTTATGCTGAGTATAAGCTTATTTAGAACATTTCAAATCTTATGAATCACTCAAATCTAAACTAAAATTTCAGGATAATTATTCTTGTGTGTGTCACTGTTAAATGTATCATTATAGAGTTATTAGTAGCAACAACAACAACAACAAAAAAAAAAAAAAAAAAAAAAAAAAAAAAACAAAGTGGGAGGCTGCATTGAGCAAAGAAAAGCATACAGTTTACTAGATCTAAGAAGACCTGCAGTGGTTTTATCACATAATCACAGAAAAAGTATAAGATAAATAATATTCTTAGCACAAGTGAAGCCACAGATTATTGCTAAATTTGTAATAAAAAATTAGAGAGATGGATTATTTACAAAGGTACCACAAATGTATTTAAATATATTCTGACATATTTAAATATATATATGATTATAGGTACCTATGATAACATAATTCAACATGTACACATAGCATGACTAAGTTTCAAAATAATGTCCTTATTTTGACTATAAGTTAATCACATATTAATTTCTATTGCACACTTTTCTCTTGTACTGCCTCTTAAAATTGACACAGTATAATCATATGATGTGTACTGTCATGTGAATGCTGTCTTTGGCTTAGTCTTTTCCTTAGCTTCACTCATTTTACATTTTTATTTATTTATTTGCAAGGAGGAGAGAAAGAGAAAAATTGAGTGAATGAGTGAGTGAATGAATGCATGCCATGGCCTCCAGCTACTGGAAACAAGCTCTAGTTGCACAGGTCACTTTGTGCATCTGCCTTTATGTGGGTACTGGGGAATCAAACCCAGGCTGTCAGGCTTACTAGGTAAGTACCTTAACCGCTCACTGCACCAGCTCTCCAGCCCTATTCACCCATAGTTTTATGTTCAGCTATCACTTGGATCACATATTACTTTCATATCAACCATGTTTTCAAATACTCAACTTTATTCATAAATAGCAAATTTTTTGCAGTCTGTGGTTGATATTTTTATTGTTGCAATTATTTTAAAAGACTGTGTAATACTGTACTATTCATATGGCACAAATATGAACACTGCTACAAATAAGAAACACTTCTTGAATAAAATATGTAAAACTGGAACTTTTGATTCATTGGCTATAGCCATATTTATCTTAGATAAATTAAAAAATGTCTTCATGAATACTTGAAATAAATATTCATTCACACTCCAGTGAATTGTTTTTGCATTGCTATGTATTTATAATAGGCTTTTTAGTATGTGTTATTATCATCTCTTAAAATGCTCATTACATATGTATTTGACACTCTGATAGTATTTCATGTGTATTCGTTACTCTGATAATATCCCCTCCAATAACACATAATTCAAAATTTCTCAGTGTTATGTTAGAATCTTCATTTTCTGAATTCATTTGAAGGAGCACTTTATATACATTCTGTACTTGACTTATTAGCAAATAGTTTCTTCTGTTATCTGAATTTTAACCATATTAATGGTGATGTTTTAATATATTTTTACTTTTATTTATTTATTTGAGAGAGAAAGAGAGAGAGAGAGAGACAGCACTAATGGGCATGCCAGGGACTCCACCCAGTGAAAACCTCCAGATGCATGCACCACCTTGCACATCTGACTTAAGTGGGTCCTGGGGAATAGAACCTAGGTCCTTTGACTTTGCAGGCAAGTACCTTAGTTGCTAACCCATCTCTCCAGCCCCACTGGTAACTATTTTTAATGCAATTTCCTCATGTAAAAACAATTTATCTTATACTTCTTTAACTTACAAGGAAAAAATTGCCAATTTATAGTCATTTATATCAGTTTAATATTCAGTGTATTTATTGTATCATACTTCCTATAGAACTATTTTTATTGTTGTAAATAGAAATTATACTTCATTTGTTTTTAAATGTCTACAAAATTAAGGCTACATTATTTGTTGAAGAAAGAAAAAGAAAACACTGTCCATATACAATGATTTCAAAGTCTTAGCATTATGATAAATCAAGTAACTGATGCTCATACATTAACGCTGGCTTTCCTCGCTTTCTTATCACTTGTTACTATGAAACTAGACACAGTTTCTACCCTCACTGGCCACTGTTGCACCAATTTTTGGAGGTGTTTCTTTCCTTTCCTAAATGATCAAGACTTAAGCTCCCACTTAAGAGCTTCATTTGCCTGTGCCTTTAGTGAGAAGGCAGGCAGTATGATTATCTGTTCATCTTCAATTATTTAGAAGCAATGTTGTCAGGCTATGTATAATGCAACAGCACTCAAAGTCTACAGTCTGGTGGGGGAGTTTCCTTTGAATTAGTGTTTTTTTTTTAATTATTTTATTTATTTTTGGAGAGAAAGACAGACAGAGAGGGAGACAGAGATGGGTGCGCCAGCAGTATCTCAGCTGCTGTGAATGAACTCCAGATGTGTGTGCCTCCCTGTGGGCAAGTGCGGCATTGCACCCTTGCATCACTTTGCATCTGGCTAAACGTGGGACCTGGAGATTGGAATCAGCGTTCTTAGGCTTAGCAGGCAAGCACCTTAACCACTAAGCCATCTCTCCAGCCCAAATTAGTGTTTTTTTTAATATAGTGGAAATTATGCAATGTATTTGAACATATCTACAATGTTAATGCATAATAAGCAAAGTATCATGGGTACTAACTGTATGTTGAGGCTCAACAACAACAACAAAAAAAACTACTGTTACTTCAAAAAAATGTATCTTAATTTTCCTTAATTAAAATGTATCTGACCTAGGGAATGAATCTACAATTTAATCATAACAGGATTTTCTGTGACTTGAAAGCAGAAGTCAATAACTACTCTTATTGTTCTCCATTTACATGTCATTAAAAATCTCAGTCCATGAGGATTTTCTATAGCTCAGGATATTAGTTTTTCATCTTATGAAGTCAGTATGCTTTACAATATAGGTGAGTTATCATGCCATATATATATATATATATATATATATATATATATATATATATATATATATATATAGTTTATTTATTTGCAAAAAGAAGGCATAATGGGAACACCAAGACCTCTTGTCCCTGCAAATGAAATCCAGATGCATGCACTACTTTGTGCATCTGGCTTTAAGTTGGTACTGAGGAATCGAACTTGGGTCATCAGGTGTTGCAAGCAAACTCCTTTAATTGCTGCAGTCCATATCATGTGATTTTTAACATGGATTGGTTGAAATTTCCATATATGGTTTAATTGTATATACAGTTTATACATATATTTCACCAATTCATTTTTAGTTTGTACTCTTCAATGTTTCTGGATATATTAATTAAAAATCACATTGGGCTTTTGAATATATGACTTATGTGCTCCAGATTAAAAACTTCAATGCCAACAACTAGCCAGAATCATCTCTAGCCATAGTTCTGGCATTTGCCTGGGAAGAGTATGAGTCCTAAGCCCTGCCCGAGCTGGAATGAACAGAAAGAACTATGGTGAAGGGATTCTCCACCCACACTAGCTTCACAAAGCCAAAAACCTCAAGGAGAAGACTACAGGGACCAGCTGAGCAGCTCTAGAACAACTTCAGACACTCTCCACAGCATTCCCTACCCCATCCACCAGCATCAAGAAGTACTGGAGATCTCACAGTGCCAAGGCATCTCAGCCACCCCATCATCCACACTGTAGTCAGCTCAGCTAATCTGAACAGTATAACTACAAACCCAACTAGTCCCATGGGTCCTACAGCACAACAAAGAGGGAACCCAGTGTGCACAGAGCATAGATCAGAACTGATCCCATAAGAAGGTATGAGTGGGAATTTCAAGATATTTGGGAGACTATAAAGAGACTGAACATAAAAATTCCGGGTATAATAGAAGAATTTCACTCTAAAGCATAGAAAGTAGTTTCAACAAAATCATAGAAGAAAGTTTCCCACAAGTAGGGAAAGAGATGCCAATATAGATACAGGAAGCATTTATAACATCAAATAGATGAAACCAGGAATCAATGTCCCCTCACCATATTTTAACTAAACTACTAAGCACACAAATCCAGAAAATATATTGGAAGTAGTAAGAAAGAAGTGTCAAACCACCTATAAAAGCAAGCCCATGAAGATAACAGCAGATTACTTGACACAATTTTCAAGTCAGAAGGGCCTGGAATGAAGTATTCCATGTTCTAAAAGATAACAACTGTCAACCAAAATTATTGTATCCTGCAAAGATATCCATCCAATCTGCCAGAGAAATAAGGACTTTCCATAGCAGAAACAAGCTAAAGCCAGCTCTACAGAAAATATTTGAAGAGATTTTGGTCACAGAAACTTCTCATTCTAGATGGTAGTAACCTGTGGAATAACTCAAAAGACACCATAGTGCTAAGAAGAAGAAACAGTGGCGTGTTCATCATTAAGACATCTCTATCACACCTTCCAAGGGTCAGGATCCATTGCAGAAGAGGTGGCAGAAAGAATATAAGAGCCAAGGGAAAGGTAGGACATAAGATGGCCTGAATATCCATGACCTCTCAGTGCCTTGTACTACCTACACAAGATCCTAATAATAGGAAGAAAAGATGATGACATCAAAATAAAAGAGACTGATGGAGAGGGGGAGGAGATATGATGGATAATGGATTTGTAAGGAAGAAGATGTAGGTGGAGACAGAATTTTCATGGCTTATTTTCTGTAATTTTGGAAGATGTCTATTAAAAATGCTTTAACAAATGAAATGTCCTCCTTACTCTGTACCCATTTGTGGAGAAACCTGTAGACACTAATTGGAATATGAGAATGAGTCAGTAGGAGTATATTACTTCAATATAAAATACAGAAATGAAAGAGTACATAGAGACAGTCAATGAGGGAGGAAATAGATTCCTTTAGGACTATTGATTTCACCTAAGAGCTTCCATTATCTATTGTAAAGTAGCACTTCATAGATAATTAATATAAAACATTACTGTCGGGTTTATATCTGGTCTTTCAGGTCTCAATTTTTTTCATTGAAACAAAATTATAGGAGAAGGCTTTGCATACTTACAAATGTATAATACACAACACACACACACACACACACACACACACACACATATATATGCTCTGAAATTTTCTTCACGTAACATCTGGACTCTCTATACATACATCTTTATCTCAGTAGCTGCTGAAATGACATATATTATGAAAAATGGCAAAAAAAAATCAATAACAATACTGGCAAATATGTGGTCAAAATACAAACATGTATATAAACACATTTGAGCATATAATATATATGCAGCTGGGCGTGGTAGCGCACACCTTTAATCCAGCACCTGGGAGGCAGAGGTAGGAGGATCGCTGTGAGTTTGAGGCTAGCCTGAGACTACATAGTGAATTCCAGGTCAGCTTGGACTAGAGACCCTACCTCAAAAACAAAAACAAAAAAGGAATACGTATAATATATATGATATATATGTATTTAATTAAGGAAATAAGGAATCATATTTATTTAATTGAAATAACATCACAAATGTAGTTTTAGTTAGGATATTTGAAGTAAGTATATTTCTCTATTTATATGTGTCCTTGTGATCTGAAACTTGTTCAAATTTCCTAAAAAAATAATAATTATTATTTTTCAATGTTTATACTGATGCATAAAGGATACACTTCTGCTAAATAATAGTAAGATGATACTAGCTTTATTTATTATTCAGGCACAAAATTGATCTAGGAAACATCCACAAAATTTAACTATATATGTTAACATTGAGATCACATTTTCTGATTTCTTCATGGTACTTTTAGATAAAATTTTAGATAAAATGCTGAAATAGCTGTGCATGGTGGCATCCAGCTTTGATCCCAACACTTGGGAGTCAGAGATATGGGGGTCACTGTGAGTTTGAGACCAACCTGAGACTACATACTGAATTCTAGGTCAACCTGGGGGAGAGAGAGACCATACCTCAAAAAACCTGTGGTAGTTTGAATATATGGCCCCCAATATATTCAATGTTTTATTACTTTATAGTTTGTATCTGCAATCACCTTCCTAGAGGCAATGTCACTGGGGGCTGGTCTTAAGGTGTTAATGGTGGGTTTGAGATTCCATTGTAAAGATATGCAAAGTGTGCCTAGCAGGAGTTCCTGTAAGTGTGCTGTGTGACTTTTTGGCTGTAGTTTTGCTCAGTGTGCTGTGTAGCTGGCGGCTTGCTTTTTCTCTCTCTGCTTGGCCCTGTGAAGGCAGGCTACTTCTCCTGCCTTTATGGAACTTCCCCTGGATCTGTAAGCTTCAATAAATAATATCCCTTCCTCCATAACTGTGCCTGGTCTGGAAGTTCATCTCAGTGAACCTGAAGCTGTCTGCTACAAAACCCAAACACAAAAACTGAAATAATCCATTATGGAACCCTACCTCAGTTCTGACATGCACCATATCATGAACAAACATTGAATTTTGAGCAGTGGTCCAAGTTATTCAAAAGTTAAAGGATACATTTTCAATAAGCTTCCTATTATTTTGTAGCTCAGAAAGATATTTTATGATAATAATAAAATAGAAACAAAAGATATTGATTTTGCTACCTTGGCTCTAATTTTGTTAAATTATTATTTAAATAAGTTTAAATTCTTTAATATGTTGCTATATACATACATATATATATAATATATATATATATATATATATATATATATATATATATATATATATATATAAAACATAAAAATGTCATTAGAAACCAAAAAAAAAAAGAGTATAATCATGACTTCTCTTTTTCTTCATGTGAAGAACGGTGAATCAAGCACAACTGGATTCCTTTCTTTTATAGAGGGATGGAGTCTCTGACAGCTCTTCTCCCCAAAATAATTTAAAGTCATAAAAACATAGGCAAGGCTTATTTGAAGGCAAAACCTTGTTCTGGTAAAATGAATCAGAGAGGTAGTGTAGAGAAAGATAAACATTATAGTGAGGTTGTGGTATTTATAGCTACTTCTCCCCAAAGAGAAAGTGTTTATTCTAATTTAACCAAGGATTGAGGATTCCAACCAAAGCTTGCTGATGGTATAATCAATAAAATTGCTAGAGGGGGTTATGGTGGAGAGAGGAAAATTTTAATGGCAGTACTGTTTTCTTTATTTCCTAAGTTTACACATTTCATAATTGTTCAATTTATATATTCATTTCTCTCTGCTTCTATGCTTCATCCTGTGTGTGTGGCAGCGGGGTGGGGGGGGGGGCAGGGGGATGATGCCAGACATGTGCCACTTTTTGCATCTAGTTTTATGTAGGTGCAGGGCAATTGAACCTCAGCTGGCAGGTTTTGTAATCAACTGCCCTTAAGTGAACCATCCTCCCAGTTTCTCTTTTGATTTTTTAAACTACATTTAACTGAACATAGGTGTCCAAGAGATTCATTACTAAAATACCAATACAAAGTCTCTTAGAAAGTACAGGATGTTTTTTAGAACTTTTACAGATAAAGGTTAGAGTTCAGAAACTTCTAGAAGAATGAATCTAAAATATAAATAATTATATTTGAATTTCTTAGACATTCAATGGTGCATCAAAGTTGGAAATCCAGATCTGTAAGAACTGAAATCTAGGCACAAATTGCAATATAGTTTTCAAGAGTTCCTTGAGAAATGAAAATAGCCACTGCTATATTTGCTTATACCTACAGGAAAATCATTTTCCTAGGACATTAACATCATTTGGAGATTTTCTAGTTTATTTTTATGTTGAAAATATCTTGCATTATTAACCATTAGTAGCCTCACACATGTGTACTGATATGAACACTAAAAAAATGACACGAAAATAGAACTCAGAAAAGTAAACTAGTAACCAAGCATATTAATACATGATATAAGTGTTAGAATTTCCTAACAAGCAATTAAATAATTTTGATTATTAATTTCCAGAATAAACAATTTTTTATGAAGAAAGTTTGAAAAAACAAAGAAGATTTAACAGTGACTGGAGTCTATGAAATGAATTGGAACATATATAAATTTTGTAGTACATGGACCTAAGACTCTAGTAGATGTACAGTGCTGAACTAGAGGAAAGGTCAATTCAAAATGTCTAGCTGTAGCATGAAACTAAAATTTAAAACAATAAGGAAGAGATACAATATCTGAATATTTTAATCTGTCCTTTTTAAATATTTCATTTATTTATTTATTTTTGGGAAAGAAAAAGGCAGAGAGGGAGAGAGAGAGAGAGAGAGAGAGAGAGAGAGAAGAGAGAGAGAGAGAGAATGAGTGTGCCAGGGCCTCCAGCCACTCCAAACGAACTCTAGATGCACGTGCCCCTTTACACTTCTGGCTTACATGGTCCTAAAGACTTGAACCTGGATCCATTGGCAAGCACCTTAACTGCTATGCCATCTATCCAGCCCCAATCTGTTCTTTTGGTTGCATTCTTTCTTAATATGTATTGTAGTTCCTCATCATAAGTCATAATCTATATGACATTTGTGGGAGTTTAGAGCAGGATATTATCTTTGCCAAAATTTGACTTTCAAGAATTAAGGATGTGCTCCATAAATTAACAAAAAAAAATAGAGCCAAGGTAATAAAACTAACTACCTTATGTTTCTATGATATTATCCTCATAAAAATATATTTTGAGATAAAAAATAATAGGAGGCTTATTAGAAAAATATGTTTTAAGCTTTGAATAACTTAGATACCTGGCTCAAAATTCAATGTTTGTTCATGATGTGGTGCATGACAGAACTGAGTGAGGGTGACAAAATTGATTATTTCACTTTTTGGGGGGGATTTTTTGAGGTATTAAGGAATAAGATACAGGCTTCCAAACCCACTGTGATTATATGCCTCCTAAATTGTATTATTTATCCTTCTAAATTCCCTCAAAACTTTTTATTACTATAAACAAATTCATATGTCTATTATATATAGATGCTAATAGGAAGCTCATATGCAGTATATGTGTTCACCAATATGTTCCAGAAGACTGATGAAGCAAACAGAGTTTGATAGTTATGCCATGAAAATAAACACAGTATACACTTCACAATATTGGTGGGTTGTCTCCTGTGGCTCATGACAAAAATATCTGTAATATTTTAATAGGTTGGTAGGGGTCCTAGGTTTTAGGTGAATTATATAGCCATTCAATACATACACTTTCAAAAATTACATGCATATGTTTAAAAGTAGTCATATATTTAATTTCATTTTCCCATATTTCTTGAATTCCTTTTCTGAACAGAATACAGTTCTGAGTTTTAATTAGTGTATAAATATATAAACATGCATTGGCAATGAGATCTCCCATTCATCTCATTTTATTTTAATGATATACAAGTAAAGTTAGACAACTAGAGGAAGAAGAAGGAATATAACCAATCAGTCTTCTGTTCTTTCCATGACAGTAAGGGTGGGGGAATAAAGGAAAAGAAAATACCTGAAAATAAAGGGAAATGAAGAGTATACCTTGGGTTTTCTTCAAAATTGAAACAGAAAATGATCAAAACCTTAACTAATTTTCTGATATCACAACAGTCAACTTTGTTTTTTTAGCCTCTCATCTTAGCTAGTAGCAGATGTTCCTAATTTGAGTCATGATAGTGAACATTTCATTTCCAGAAACCATATGCTTTTGTGTAGAAGCCAGCAGGGGCTATTGAGAGTGAAGTTAATGAGTCGAATGTGCCTCCTTACATTATTCTCTATAGAATACAAAATTTCTGAGGCAGCATTTCTTAAGATTTTGTATGTAAAATTAGATACTACATATAATAATAAAACAAAGTTCATACTCATTTAGTATCCAACAGTAGGTTATCAATGATAATCACACACTTTTACCTCTTATCTTTTCCAGTTTACTTTCTTGTATAGACAGGCTACTTCCCATATTTTCTGCTAATCTAAGTTTTGATATTAACCATAGTGACTATTGCAATGGTATGAGTACATGTTTCATGTTTCGGTTTTAGACTCAGATTGAGTCTTGCTCTTATCTTCCAGTATTTTTACAACTAACTGTAACCACAACCTACAGTTTAACAAATCATTTACAGTGCTCCAGTTTTCTTTAAGTTATTTCCATTTCTTTCAGATTAGTATATTGAGTTTCATCTAAGGTAAGATAAAAGGATCACATAAGTTCTTTAAACTGCTGTGTTCAATTATAAGCAGTTGTTTTCCTCCATTTAAAAGGTAAATGTATGTCAAGTACCTCTATACCAATTACATCAATCTCTTTCTAAATATGCATCTACTACTTATTTGGTTTTGATGTAACTTTCATTTTAATCCTTCCTTGTTCAAATTATTTTTATTTTATGCCAACCATTCTTCTGGTTTAATGATCCAACCACTGTTAATGTCATTAAAGACTATATTTGCACAATAGGAGTTTGGTTCTGGTTCCTGTATGGTTCTTGCCTTCCAGAAAAGAAGGCTGAATAAAAGACATGCAGGAGATGAGGGCTACCTATAACCTACCTTCAAGCATTAGGTAGAGGAAAGGCATAACATTTGGTTTCAATCACTACTTATTGTGTCTCTGTTGCTAGTAGCTATAAAGCTGCTGTGATTGGGAAGACAGTTATCATGAATTTATAGAACGACACAACATAATTTGTTAACATAATTCTGGAAGCCAGAGTCCAGAATGGATTTTTGGGGGCCTTATCAAAGCATTATAAAAGACATCTACATTTGAAAGATCTGTGTAGCAGACATGTTTTTTTTTTTTTTTCCCCAGTTTCAAAAAGTTGACATTTCTTGGCTCAACACTGCTTTACTTTTATCAAGTTGTTCCTAAGTACCGACTTCAAGCCTGGAATCTTCTCTCTGAGGACCAAAATCTCATAATGTATCCAAGGTGCATAATTGGAGGTTTTTTTGTGGTCAGTGTTGAGGTAAACTTTGAGATAATTTGCTGCACAGCCTTCAAACCTAGAAGAGAATAATAATAATATGGAGAAGTGCTGGACACTATGACTGGGTAATTGTGTACTTCTTCAAATGTGAGTGAAATAGATGAAGACTTTCTTTGGAAAATTACCATATATTTTTGAAGGAACCACAAATTCTTTCTTCTACTTTGCATACCAAATACTTGTCCTTGTGCCAGACATGGGATTGCACATGCTATGCTAGCAGTGATGGATGTTCTACTTAAGAAAATATTTTACCTTTGGAACAACACGAGAGTATTGAGGACTGTGACATGCATTCAGACTCTAAACTGGGGCATTTTATTTGATACTATGTGCCTGAGTGGGAAGGTACTGTTATGAGGCTTTATTTGTCTTGTTTGTTCCTTTTGAAGGCCAACACAAAACTAATTCTGAAAAATCTATTCCTGACATTTTTTACTGTAAATGAGTGATACAGTACAATCAAAAACTTCCATCTTGGGATGTCATCTGTTTAATGACCGGCAATAAGATGAAAAGTGTTAGTTAATTGTCAGAACAACATGAAACACATAAGTGGATAACATTGCAGGAAAGACATAACAGCTTTCCCTTGAAAATCACTTCATACTATAGTAAGGAAATAGGAAAAAATATAAATAAATAAGATAGTTTATGAAAAGGTCTACAGAAAAAATGACAGTTTGAACACAAAGGAAGTTCATTACATGAAAGCAGGGAATGATTGTAGATATAAACATAACAAGCCACTTATTAAAAATGTATGATATCGGGGTGGAGAGATGGCTTAGCGGTTAAGGCACCTGCCTGCGAAGCCTAGGAATGCTAATTCAATTCTCCAGGTCTCACATTTAGCCAGACACAAAAAGTGATGCAAGGGTGCAATGCCGCACTTGCCCACAAAGGGGCGAACACATCTGAGTTCATTCACAGCGGCTGAGAAGCGGCTGGCGTGCCCATTCTCTATATCTCTTCTCTCTTGTCTCTCTCTCTCAAAAAAAAGTATGACATGTAAAAGATAATCAGATTAGACTTGAGAAACCACACGGAATTATATATTATATTTTATATGTGAATATATATTATATAATATATTACATATAATAACTATATATATTATAATATATAAATATATTATAATATATATAGTATTATTAAAGTAAAATATATTAATATATATATATTAATAAATATATATTTAATTAATCTATATCAGTATCCTAAACCTTTAGCTTTCATGAAGATGTCTGAGAATATTTCATGATGACAAAAGTATCAGTCTTCAGAAGTCAGTATCACCCCTAAAAATTTTAGAATTCCTAAATAAAATAGATTGCATCAAATTCTAAAACTAATAAAAAATTAAAAATATATAAACCATAAATGTTTTAACACATGAATATGATACTAATATTAATATACATTAATGTTTTAAATTTGATTATCTTATTCAAGGACATCGGATGATAAGAATGTTGTGTTATTTAATTATTTGATGAGGTTGCTTTGATTGCTATAGTGATATGTTCAACAATTAATATGATAACTCCCAGATTCATTGCCAATAATATAATATGATTTCCTATGAAGCCTTCTTACCCTCTCACTCTCTCAGACATTTCTTTTTTAATTTAAATTGTGTCATAGTTACTCTACATCTATCTTACCTTCCTAATACAATATATCCATGTGGACTCCCATATGATTATGCATGCATTCTATCAATAGAGTAGAAGATTCTTAGCTAAAAATAGGAAGTTGGATCTTCTAAACATACAATTAAATTACAAGTTTTCTTGTATATCAATATGGGAATAGGAAAGGAGAAGCACAAAAGGAAAACATGGGCATAGTTCCTTTGGGTACATTGATTTTCTGAAGTTGGTTGTGTGGATAAAATTTATTTATTTTTCTTACTATTCATGTCCTTAGTCCCATGTGTTAAACTTTTGTTTCCCTTCTTATTTTATATCCCCTAAGGATTTTATTTGTGTTTGTTCTCCTGCTTATTTACTTTAGGTTCAGCTAGCTCAACTTTAAAATTCTTTCTGAACATACAGGCACTGGAGTCCTGGGAGTGTCTCTAGGGTGAGATCCTTACCTGGAATCCTGTAGGTCACATTCAAGCATGATTTAAAGTTGTCAGTGTTATACAATCTCCCTGTAGTTTGGCCTTCACTTCATTTTATTTTGAATAAGTATATTTTGCTAATTTTTCTTCACACACAGAGTTTTCCTAGAAAGAATACCAACCTCTATTATTATTGTCCAGAAAAATAAGGTATAGTTTCAACATGCATTAGAAATATTGTATTTCATGAAGGTGTCCTCTTTGTATTATAAAATTTGTGAATGCAAAATAACTTACTCACATTTGAGTATAGAAAATATAAATAGAACAAGAGTGTTAAAATATTAATTAAATTCATTAATTTTTGTAATTACCACAATGGATTGGAACAGGAAAAATTGTTTTATTATTAGTGTGAAGGATATCTCCTAACATATTCAAATTACAGCAAAAACAATGGAAATATTAAGACATTAACACCAATAATATTGTAATTGATGGGTATTCAACTTGCAACAGTCCTCTAATATAGCTGGAATTCTACCTTTAAGTAGATTACAGAAATACTTCTTTCAGCTTGAAAACTTTCATTTTGATGTGACAGATATACATATATATGGATATATATTAATAAAGAAATAATTTTCAAGGTGAAGTTTTATGAAGAAAGTTACACAGAATAGTGTTTCAGAGTAATTCTAGTTCCATGGCACACAGATAGCAGTAATCCTATAATAGCCCTCTGAGAAAAATTACATTGAAAATCATTGTCAAATCTGAAAAGTAGGAACAGTAGCCGGTTTATGTCCATAATAATTCAGAAAAAAATCAGATGAAAGGAAATCAAATGGGTAAGCATAATCTATTGCTCTGTGATGACTTCACAGAAAGTAGTAAGGTAAATGAATATATTATTTTTTCTAAATAAAATGGAGGTTTATAAACTTTAAGGGAAGAGATAATTTATTCATAATCCTAATCCTTTAATTTTTAAATCAATTTGATTGTGCATGACACTAGACTATAGAATGGCAATAAATAATAATGAAAAAACTCTACTTAAAAGGGTATTATAATAATAATGGAGAAATAATTTTGTGTAATTATTTTCCCTAAATTGAAAATTCCCCTCCTGGAGGGAAGAGATAGGCATATAAAATTCAGGAAGCCCTAGAGACTTAACAGTACTGGGAAGCTCTGTGATCATACACAGAGAAAAGCCACAAGACCCATCCCCAGAGTTATATCCACAGTAAACACTTGTGAAGGAGGAAATGACTCTTCGGTAGACCCTGTGGTGGGTTTCCTAGTTATAAAATGGAACTTTGAGTCACCCATGCACCTGTTATTCCTCACTTATGTCTTTGTAAGTAACCCCATTAAACTACTTGGCTCACCAAGCTGGACTTGGTGGA
This sequence comes from Orientallactaga sibirica, assembly GCA_036365145.1. Lineage (NCBI taxonomy): Eukaryota > Metazoa > Chordata > Mammalia > Rodentia > Dipodidae > Orientallactaga > Orientallactaga sibirica. The sequence continues at coordinate 9,873,449 of JAEOAD010000024.1, read as the reverse complement.
GTCATTTTTTGGCCCATGGTTGTTGCTCTATCTGGGATAAGTAGATGTTTGTTGTTATATTCCTCAGGGAATCATTCAACAATAAATGTCGCAAATGTCATAATGCTCACCACAGCTATTTCTCTATTTCCAAAAAGTTGCAAAAGTGCATCCTTTAAAAAGGTCCAGCAGTTGATGGTACAAAAAAGAGCTCACCTGAGGAATGGGGGCGGCTGCTAGGATAGAGGTCTAGGCATGTTTCTCATATCTTGAGACTGCTTTGACATGTGTTGGACTTTGTCAATTATGTGTCCTTTGGGCCTGACAACAAAGCGTTTATCTTGACAGCCTTCTAGGAAAATACAGCCCCACTGCCTCTTCTAATAATAGATGTGGTCACAGAGAAAGCACTGCTTTTCTCTTAACGCATACGAGTCTTCTATCGAGATATTTCAGGGCCTTTATCTTGAGGACCCTTCCGCAGAACCCTTCTCAGACTTCCTTACAATAGGGAGGAAACATAAACTAAGACACATACTTTTTCCTCCACTGGACACACTTGTACTTTTCCTCCCCTATCCCTTTCCTTTATTCCTCTTTTTGTCACCAGAGATTTGTATTTGTATTTGCATTTGAGATTCACTGAGAATTTTATTCTAATAGTGTTGAATGCACCTAAAATTATAGATTATTTTCTATGTCATTAAAAGGTGTCATTAGTATTATATTCAAGACTAGTAGGTAATAGGAAGGGATTATATCAAAATACATTATGCATATTATAAAAATGGTCAATATTTTTAAGTAAAGGAAAAATAGACACCATTTGGCTAAATAATTTTACAAAGTTGAGAGCACTTATTTTTAAATATTTATGTATTTGAGAGTGTGAGAGAGAAGGTGCACGCATGCAAGAGAGAAAGAAAAGGTGGGAGAGAGAGAGAGAGAGAGAATTGTCAAGGCCTCTAGCCACTGCAAAAGTACCCCAGAGATATGTACTACCTTGTGCAACTGGCTTTAATGGTACTGGGGAATTGAACTCTGGTCCTTAGGCTTTTCAGGCAAGTGCCTTAAAGGCTGAGTCATTTCTCCAGCCTGAGCATATGTTTAATGATTAATATTATTGCCTCAACAGTTTTCCAGTAAGGCAACTATACATAATTCTTACTGGGTGTGGGCTGTGCAGGTACTTAAATGGAAAAAGGCATTTGCTTACAAACAGGGCCAGGCTGAGGTTCACTTCCTCAACACCAAAGTCAACCCAGACTTGAAATGGGTGCATTTGTCTGGAGTTCTTTTTCAGTGGTAAGAGACCCTGTCACACTCCTCACACATGTAAAAATAATGAATTTTTAAAAAATAAATTTTAAATGTCAATATACAGAATGCTTCTCTACTCTCCTATGCTTCCACACTTTTGAATTAATATCATAACTTTCATACAGATCCTGAAGCATAACTTTTTTTTCTTTTTATATTGTTTTGATTTTACTTAAAAGTAATAGAGTACAATCTGAGAAAATGTAGGTTTTGTGTCTCAAATTTGCGTAGTTTTAAATATTTACAATTCAGTCATGCTGGGGTATGTATGAGTGATTATGCCTGTTTCATAAGTTTTAGTATTGCATAGATATGTTAATGTAATATAATTTATGCATTTATGATTTGATGATTATTTATCTTGCTTCCAGTGTTTTCTAATTGTTTTATTTATTTTTTGCAACCAGAGAAAGAGAAAGAGAGAGAGAGAGAATGGGCACACCAGGGACTCTAGCCACTGCAAACAAACTTTATATCCATACATCGCTTTGTGTATCTGACTTTATGTGGGTACTGGGGAATTTAACTCTGTTTGTTAGGCTTTGCAGGCAAGCACTTTAACTGCTGAGCCATGTCTCCTGCCCATTTCCAGTGGTTTTATGAGTCCTAATATATGGTATATTTTAGAGAATGTTCCATGTGTTGCTGCAAAGAATGTTATTCTGCAACATTCCGATGTAATGTTCTGTAGATATCTGTTAGGTCCATTTGTTCTGTGACCTGATTTATCCCAGATGCTTCTCTATTTGTTGCCTGGATGACCTGTCAGTTGAAGAGAGTGAGCTACTGAAGTCACCAACTAAAACAGTATTTGGTGTTATCTGTGACAGTAATTCTAATAGTGTTTGTTTGATGAAATTGGGGACCCCAATGTTAGGTGCATAAAAAGTGTTTATAATTATAATATCCTCCTATTGGAGTGTTCCTTTAATCAATATAAAGTGATCTTTGTCATCTTTCCTAAGTAGTGTTGGTTTGAAGTCTACCCTGTGAGATGTTAGGATAACAACACCTGCTATTTTCTAGGCCCATTTGCTTGAAATACTATTTTCCAACCATTCATCCTAAGATAATGTCTGTCTTTTCTTTTTCCTTGAATTTTTCAATTTTTTGAGGTAGGGTCTCACTCTAGCCAAGGCTGACCAGGAATTCACTATGTAGTCTCGGGGTGGCCCTGAACTCAGGATGATCCTCCTATATCTTCCTCCCAAGTGCTGGGATCAAAGATGTTTATCACACCTGGCAAGTGTCTGTCTTTTATAGAAAGGTGTTTCTTGGAGGCAACAAATAGAAGGATCCTGATTTTTATTTCATTTTATTATATTATTTTTATTTTTAGACAGAAAAGAGAGAGAGAGAGAAACACACAGAGAGAGAGAGAATTGGTCTGCCAGGGCCTCAGTCACTGCAATCACACTTCAGATACTTGTGCCACCTAGTGGGTATGTACAACCTTGTGCTTACCTCTGCTTTGTGTGTCTGGATTATGTGGGATCTGGAGAGTTGAACATGGGTCATTAGGCTTTATTGGCAAGTTCCTTAACTACTAGGCAATCTCTTCACCCCAGGATCCTGCTTTTCAACCCAGTCGGCAGACCTGTGTCTTTTGGCTGGGGCATAGAGACTGTTGATATTTATTGAGTTATTATTGAAAGGTGCGCATTTGTTCTTGCCATTCTTCTTGTTTTGTATTTCTTTCCTTTATGCTCTTGTATTAACTAGTATTTGAGTATGGTTTAATTTTTCCTATTTCTTTATATGTGTGCTTCTCTTTCTCTTCAAAATGGAGGATACTTTCAAGTATTTTCTGTAAAGCTGGTTTAGTGCTCATATATTACTTTAGTTTTTGTTGTGGAATGTCCTTATTTTTCTGTTAATTTGGATGGATAGCTTTGATGGATAAAGTAACCTTATTGACAGTTGTTATCTTTCCTTCTGGCTTTTAAAATTTGTGTTGACTAATTTACTGTTATCCTATGGGATTGCCTTTGCATGTGGCTAGATTTTTCTAACTGCTTTCAATATATATTCTTTAGTCTTGTATGTTGTAGTTTAATTGTAATATGACAGTGAAAAATTCTTTCCTGATTTTGTCTGTTTGGCTTTCTTAAGGCTTCCTGTGTCTCTATTGGTATAACTTTCTCTATTTGGGTAAAGTTTTCTTCTATGACTTTGTTGAAAATACCCACTTATAACTTTGCTATGAAATTGTTCTCCTTCTACTATGCCCTAAATTCTTATGTTTGATCTCTTCATAGTGTCCCAAAAGTCTTGAAATACCCATTCACACCTTCCTATTAGTTTTTCTTTCTCTTTGTTGGACTGTATTAGATATGCCAACTGGTCATCTAGTTCAGATATTCTATCCTCATCTTGATCCATTCTACTTGTAAAACTTTCTACAGGGTTTTCAATTTGACTTACTCTGTGTTTCTTTTCTAGTACTTCAGATTGATATTTTTTATTATCTCTGTTTACTCATATCTTGTATTGACCTCCTTATTTCATTAAGTTACTTTCCTGTGTTCTCCTTCAGGATTTGGTTTTCTTCTTTGATTCCATTGTTTTATTTTTGATTATTTTCACATGTTCTTTGATTTCTTTGAACATGGATGTAATCATTTATTGGAAATCTTTTTCAGGCATTTCTTGTAAAACAGTCTTACTGGAGGTCATTTCTGATGGACTTATAATTTTTGGTGGGATTGTATTGTCTTGATTTTTTTGTGTATCTTGTTTTATAACATAGACAGTTTTACATCTTGAGTTAATTTGGTGGTTGTGCTTTCTAATTATCTGTAGTGATCTTAGCTGGGTACATCCAACTTTGTGTATCTCCAGGGTAGGGAGTTTAAGGTGCCCTGTGTAGCTTTTATACTGCAAGAGAAACAGCAAAAGTGACTGTAGATATTGGGTTTTCCTGCTAATCAAGTATTCTAGTAGACTGGGTAGAGAAATTTACTGGCAAATTCTAAAATTCTACTGAAAAATATATATATACATTCAATCTAAACCATCACAGATTATTTATGCAAGAGTGGGAATTAAAACAATCAGATAATCTAATAAAACCAAAGTCCCTAAGGGTGAGTCTTGCCCACACCTTTAATCCTGTCAACTGGGAAATTGAGTTTTCTGGTCTGAAATGAGTTCCAAGTCCACCTGGGGCAGAGTCAGGCCTTGCCCCCAGTAATGAGAGAAGAAAAAGACAAAGACCTTATAAATGAGGAAATGTCAAAGGCAATAATAGTCAACACAAAATACAGCTTATTTGAGAATGGTAAAGGCAACCAAGACTATAATCACTCACATGTCACACATAACCTTTCCTGACATAGAAAGAGAGATTAACACTCACAGTGCAGGCCTATTTACCTGCCTTTGTGTAAGCAGGCCCTGTTACATCTTGGGATGGCTTTCAATCTCACTAATGCTGAGTACCCACCTCAATCCCTCTTTATTTTGTACTGTGGAACTGCTGGTCTGATAGCTGTGTTGGATGCCCTGCCCCAGGGCTGAATGAGTTCTCAGGTGGTTCATGGCAGCACTAGCAGTTGAGGGCTGGGAGGCTATACAGAATGCCTGGAGTTGTCCCAGAGCTGCTCAGCTGGTCCATCCATTTGTGTGTTCCATCTGCAGCTGATCATTTGGTCCTGGTTGTCTTCCCCTTCAGGCTTCTTGATTTTGGGAGGAGACTGATATGAGTTGAAAATACCTCCACCATGTTTCTGCTCCTGCAGCTCCACAAGGGCCAGTCAGGTGGGCCGGTGTTCATGCAAACCAGGGCTGCAGGTGCCTCGGCAGTTTCTTCCTTTCCAGAAGTTCTGAGTCTCTCTTGCTTCTCTGCTGTGGTTGATAATAACTTACACATCTTCAGTTTTTTGGTAGAAGAGTGTATATTGGTGGTTTCTGCTTATGTCCAAACCACCAGTATGTTTAAAAAGTGCCTTGATCTATGACTTTCTTTTGTTGTGTAACTATAAAACCTTCATGAAATTGTTAACACATTGAACCATGAAGTTTGGGGTAACCTAAATCTGTGTTCCCGGGCCATGGTCACTCATGTTTGGCTCCAGAATAAACTCTCTCATATCCCCTTGGAGGTGAGAGCTGTGCCTTTTGCATCGACACATACATGGCCACTACTGAGATCTAGATTGCGCTCATTACTGTGTTCTTCTGTGAAGTAACCACTCATCTAACATTCACAAGTTGCAGTTGTGTTCATGGTGCTCAAACTGAGCACTGTTTCATTGTCACGTTTCAGTGAATGTATTGTTTATGAGACTATTGGATACAGATAACTTTTATGGAAATGCTGTAATGTGGAAGTAGACTGAAGTTCACTTTCATATAGGAAACTGATCTATTAACATTTCTTTTAAAAAAAATACATAGACTTTCCCAATCACTGGTAACTTTCTGCTTGGTTTATTTTGCAATGTGTTCATAGCTTGTTACCTAATCCTTTGTGGATTTTTTTAAATTCATGACCACATTATTTATCAAAGTGTGTTCCTTTATCATTTCAAATATTAATATATCATTCTGTAAAATTGGGCTTTTATATTAAACTAAAATGCACAGTGAGGTGCTCTCTAAAAAGCCTATCTAAATTGTTCCTTAAACTATCATTAATTAGGATTACATGAAGGTCTCATTTTAAAATATCAGCGATCTACATTTTCTCTTCTCCTACCTGAAACAGAAAAAGAAATAAAGTTTACATGAATTGGGGAGTCAGTTCATTATCTTAGTGTTTATATTCATTTCCATATCTCTGCTTATTCTGTGAAGCAATTGACCATTAAAGTTTCACATGTACAACTGTATGTATACAGGCAAGATTAAATAACAATGCATTCATTCTCCTTAAAATTCTATAAGTATTGAAATGCAGTTTTGATTAAATTGTACAATAATAAATGGAATAAAATTTGCTTATAGTTCCTTGGATAAAACATTATAGCATGATAAATTATAAAAGAGAATAGTATATTTTTATTTCAAAAATTAAGCAGTAAGAGAAAGGGGAGAATTATATAGTAAACCAAAGAGAGACAAGACTGTCTGGAGGACTTATGGATTAATTTAAAATTTGTTTATGTTTTGAAATCTGAAAAATGAAGGAAATGATACTATTTTATCCATAAAGTGAAGCAAATAATTGTTTTTCATTATAAATACCTGTGGTTTGAATTAGGTATCTCCTGTATACTCATGTGTTTTGATTCTTGATCCACAGATGATAGCAATTTGGCAATTGTGTCCTTACTGGAAAAAGTATGTTGTTGGGGGTGGGATCAGTTAAACTTGATGGTGTTTGGCTCATCTCATGCTACTCTTACCACTTGCTGTGGCAGAGGTGATGTCCACCCTCTGCTTGTGCCATCCTTTCCTCTGCTATCATGGAGTTCTCCTTGAGATTGTAAGCCAAAATAAACAACTTTCTTTCCATCAGCTGCTTTTGGTTGGGGTGCGGGTGGGAGGTGCTTGGTAACAGCAATGGGAAGATAACTACAACATAAGCAATTTGTATTAAATTAATCTAAACCACTAGTAAGCCAGTACAAATATTCTTATTAAGTTAATTTCAGTTTAAAGTTTTTTTTTATTTTTTTAATTATTTTATTTATTTATTTTTTTGGAGAGAGACATAGAGAGAGACAGATAGAGAGGGAGAGGGAGACAGATAGAGATGGGAGCGCCAGGAGTCTCTCAGCTGCTGTGAACAAACTCCAGATGTGTGCGCCCCCTTGTGGGCAAGTGCAGCATTGCACCCTTGCGTCACTTTGCATCTGGCTAAACATGGGACCTGGAGATTGGAACTTAGGCTTAGCAGGCAGGCACCTTAACCATTAAGCCATCTCTCCAGCCCAGTTTAAATTTTTAATTATACTCATACATATAAATATATACTGTCTTAAAATTTATTGTTTCATTATTATTATGCATTTAGTTCAGGTAAATATTGAAATAAAACTAGAAATATGAAAATCATCAATGTTTGAAAACTAAGCATTAGAATTATTATTTTGTGTGGCTAAAATATTTTTGACAAACCAGAAGTAGCATTATTGTCATTAAAACTATGTTTCAAATTTCTACTCTATACATTATTTGTGAAATAGTAGGGGTTCACTATAACATTCTCATGCATCCATAACAAAAGTTAACTTGCTATAAATTTAATTTTTTTTTATAGAGACACAGAGAGAGACAGACAGAGAAAGAGGGAGATGGAGACAGATAGAGAATGGGCTTGCCAGCAGTCTCTCAGCTGTTGTGAATGAAATCTAGATGTGTGTGCCCCCCTGTGGGCAAGTGCGGCATTACGCACTTGCGTCACTTTGCATCTGGCTAAACGTGGGACCTGGAGATTGGAACCGGGTTCTTAGACTTAGGAGGCAGGCACCTTAACCGCTAAGCCATCTCTCCAGCCCTAAATTTAATTTCAAATATAAATTTTCTATGTAATTTCTCTAGTTTTTTTTTTTTTGTTTTTTTTTTTTTTTTTTTTTTCCCGGTTGGGTCTCAGTCTAGCCTAGACTGTCCTGGAATTCAGTATGTAGTCTCAGGGTGGCCTTGAACTCATGAAAATCATCATACCTCTGCCTCCCAAGTTCTGGAATTAAAGGCATGTACTACCATGCCCAGCAATTTCTCTAGTTTTTCTTATTTTGTTACAATTTTTATGATCACTAACTTCTTAGGAGAAATGATATATATCAGAGTTAAACTGATCTTTATGACATTATATTCAATGATATGTGGCATATTCTGAGTTTCAATTCAGTGTTATTGGTTGTCAACATTTTATACTTTCTTGTATCAAATAAGACAATAACTTGCTGCTTTCCCTACTGTTGTCAAATTTTACAAGAGATGCGAGTGTACTGGTCTTTTCGCAAGCCATGTATAAATATGATAAATATGTATTCAATACCTTTTTATGTCTTAGTGTCTAATTATCTCAGAAGTTATGATGAAAAAGTTCCACTTCAGTCATATTTTAGTGCATATCATAGGATAACTGGGAGAACTTCTTCACTTTTATGGGTAAATCTAACTCAGTAAAATTTGATAACAGTTGCTAACATGTCAAATTTAAAATAAAATTGGAAGATATATTCACTTTTAGAATAAAAGCAGTTGGAGAAAAATATTCTTTATAAACTTTTTATTAGTAAACACTTTCCCAAAGTGGTTTTTATTCATCTGCATGCTCTAAATGATTATCACACTGGAAATCTTACTTGATACAGGCCCACGTTTCCTTCTCTCCTCTTTTCCCCTCCCTACCTCCTTTCCTACCTGGAAGAGTTTCTGGTGTACTATTGCAGTTTCTGCCCCTCCCTTATGTTTCTGTGAATTCAAACCACATGTATTTGATTAAAACCCAAATCTAGGCTTCTTGAAATATTCTTAGCATATTTTATGACTAGAACAATTTCAAATTTATTTTTTTTATCTTTTTGTGGTATTTGATTAAATTAGATGTAGAAAGATAGAATTAAGAGTTACTGAAGATTTATATATGTTGAGGTGACTGAGGTTGATTTTAAAGAGAAATATTGGCAGGTGCAAAACGCCAGAATAATGTTTATTGCACTTTATGTTTTTCTATAGTCTAATTTCAGGGAGTGTTTAGAATTCGTTTTTTTATTGTAACTTCATCATTCTTTATATGATAATAACATAGGGTCACTGAATATGTAAAATATTTCAGACCATTTGTAAATTGGAGAACTTATGCTTGCTTATATAGTATAAATTTTCACTGTCATTCAGAATGTGTCTGTTTTTCTTCTTGTGTAGGAATTGCTATGAATACATTCCAACTTGAAGGCCAGTCTCTTTTATGTGGTATTTAAAGAACATTGCCCCAAGACATTTTATACGCACACTTTGAAAATAAATTATTGCTTTGCATTTTAGAATTTCCATGGTGAAGAATATTTTACAAGCCACAAAGATGAGATAGAATTATGTCACAATGAATGTCAGCAAGAAAGCCATGGCTCTGACACAAAGAATTGGTAGGGTTACAAAAATGTCAGTGTTTTTCTTAACGTAAATTTCGAAAATTCTATCTTCTGGGTCATAGTATCTTATTCACAAATGTCTTAGGATTTGAAAAGTAATACACCAGTATTTAGTTTATATTAAATTATGTTAAGTAAATGAATTTTTATATATTTCATATCTGAGGGTATATTTTCTTTTTTAAAATATTATTTATTTATCTATTTATTTATGAGAGAGTAAAAGAGACAGACAGACATAGAGAGAGAATGGGCATACCAGGGCCTCTAGCCACTGCAAACGAACTCCAGATGCATGTGCCACTTTGTGCTTACATGGGTCTTAGGGAATTGAACTGAGGTCCTGTGGCTTTGCAGGCAAATTCCTTAACAGCTAAGCCATCTCTCTAGCCCTGATGATGTGTTTTCTAATCATTCCTAAGCATAGATTGTATTTAGGATACTTTACGGATCCCTTTTGGTAAGTTATTCTAACAGAGCTTGAAGTTTTCATTAGAAATTTCCAGTCTTTCTCAACTTTATTCATCTTCCACATGATTTATTTGCATCATCATGTACTTATTTGATTGAAAATTGTTAATTTCTGCATTTATGAGCATGAATACTTGCTTGTTTGAAAAATGATTGCTTCTGTTCCTTCTGTCTACACATGGCAAAAGCAGGCCACATAAAAATATGTGGAAATTCCTTTTTAGTTTTGTTAGTCTCAGAGCCCTGCATACATTCCTGTCTCCCTCCATACAATAGACATAATTGAGGCTTCAAAGTTTTCACTTTTCCAGTTGGGCTCAACAGAGGCTCTATCCAGCCTGGCTGCTTCCCTAGCAACCAGCCCATACCACCACACATTTCCCAAGGCCCTTCCCTTGCAGGGCAGTTCCTCCTCCCCTTAAAGGGGAAGAGAAGATACTCCCTCCTGCACTTTGACTTTTCCTGTCCATCTGCCTGTTCTCCATCTATGGTGTGTGCCTCTTCCCTCCCTCCACACATTTTCTCTCCCCTCCTCTTTCTCTGCCAGTCTGTTTGCCTACTTCTATCTCTCACTGCTAGAGAGAGAATTGGTACACCAGGGCCTCAACCACTACAATTGAACTCCAGACTTTTAGGCCACCTAGTGCCCAAGTAAGACCTGGTGCTTGCATCATTTTATGCATCTGGCTTATAAGGGATCTGGAGAGAGATCAAACAGATCCTTAGGCTTTGCAGGCAAGTGCCTTAACCACTAAGCCATCTCTGAAGTTCCGAGATAGCTTTTTATAGATAGTTAAACAGGGACAGATTTCTAAAGAGAATAAGATGTTACCAGGCCTATCTGGTAGGACTAGGACCCTTGTCTGATCCATGTAAGATATCATATAAGATGGCTATAAGCAATGCTCCCCAGCAGGACCTTCCTGCTTCTTCCTCTGCTCAGCACAACTATGTCAGCTGGCACCTCCTGAGTCAGCCCCGTGAATTCAGAAACCATTCTGGTCTCTTCTAACATACCTGAGTCTGACAATGAGGCTTACCCCAATTGTATGTCTGGCCCACACAAGGGAGCCTAACCACTTGTTTAAACCTTCTGTTCTTCCTGTGGTTTTGCCTGAATACTAGTGTGTAAGTGCCTCCCCCCATTCCCAGCTGCGGGATGCTTTCTCACTTTGTTACATATATGATTTTTTTTTTTTTTTGAGCTCTGAGTCATTTACTATTTCTTTCTTTAAAAATGCTATTTATTTATTTGCAAGCACAGAGAGAGAAAAGACAGAGAGAATGAGTGTATGTAGGCCTCCAGCTGCTGCAAATGAACTCCTGATAGATACGCCACTCTGTCCATCAGGCTTTACTGGGTACTGGCTTTGCAAGTGAGATGCGGTTTATGGGGAGTCCAGGAAAGTCCTTGAAACCCGAACCCTGGTTTGTGATTGAATTTAACCAAATGTTGGGCAAACCCGATTGAGAAAGATAATTATTAAATTATTATATTTATGTAAGAAAGTACAAAATCAAGGGAAGGAATGATACATCCACACGATCTGAGAGCCCATGTGGTGGGTATCAGGGGAACAAAAAAAAGAAAACACGTAAAGAGACCTAGTGAGAAAAGAAGAGAAAATACAAAGAGCTCCTGCCATGTGGAGGGCAGGAAGGGTAAAATACTCCATGTAGGAGTCAGGGTTCTTTTTTTTTTTTTTTTTTTCCTCATTTCAGCCCAGATGGGCTGAGACAATTGGGGGTGGGGGAGGAATCATCAGAGACTAGAGGTTTAGGAATGATGACCAGCATCTAAGAGAGCTTGCTCTCCTCTTGCAAATGAATTTATAAACTTATTGTAGTGGGTTTTACCTTCTGGCTTAAGTGAGCCAGAGACAGCTGCTGGTCTGGACTAGAAGCTCTCTGAGGAACAGGCTAGCCATGATGCCAAGAACAGGGGGCTGAACTTGACTAAACACAATGATAAGATTAGAGTTAAGTTCTAGGAAAGAGGGCCTCCTTCCCAGGAGTGGCTCTGGTTGTTTGTGGAAAAACAGATCATACTTCCATCTCTACCAAAGTGGAGACTGCAAGGATACGTCCAAAGGCAAACCTGCTTTTTACTTACAGAGGCACAGTAACCCTAACTGTCTGACAAAGCTACCTGACACCCTCTCACAAGCAAACACCTTATTTTTAGAGATCTATCTTCCTACCCCTTTTATTTTTCCTTCCTTCCTTCCTTCCTTCCTTCCTTCCTTCCTTCCTTCCTTCCTTCCTTCCTTCCTGCCTGCCTGCCTGCCTGCTTTCTTTCTTTCTTTCTTTCTTTCTTTCTTTCTTTCTTTCTCTTTCTTTCTTTCTTTCTTTCTTTCTTTCTCTCTCTCTCTTTCTTTCTTTCTTTCTTTCTTTCTTTCTTTCTTTCTTTCTTTCTTTCTTTCTTTCTTTCATTTTAGAGAGAGAGAGAATTGGCATGCCAGGGCCCCAGGCAATGAAATTAAATTCCAGATGCTTGTGCCACCTAGTGGGTATGTGCAATCTTGTGCTTGCCTCACCTTTGTGTGACTGGCTTATGTGTGATCTGGAAAGTTGAACCTGGGTTCTTAGGCTTCGCAGGCAAGTGACTTACCTGCTAAGCCATCTCTCCAGGCCCTCTTTTACTATTTCTTAATGATGTCTGACTTTTTATGTAAAGGGGATCTTTTGGTTCTTACATTTCGCCTTCCACATGCAGGTTCCTCCTTTTTCCCCGATATACATTACACTACGTTAGTAGTGATTCATTGTCTCCACTCTCCCTTCAATAAGCTTCACAATTTACCCTTATCAGACTAGTACCCAACATTTAGGTTCATCAGGCCTTCCCTGAACCCCAAACTCCTCCATTACTAAAAAGTGTACTTTATGAACATATGACTGTATATTTGTTGTAGGTCTTAGAGTATAATCAAAATTAAAACCATCAAAAGGTCCATTAATGGGGATCTGGAAGAGAGATGGTCCCCAGACAGTTAGCTTGTCTAGTGCCAGAAGGTGCTATATAAGTGACTGGGGGAAAACGACCAACATCTGTCTAAGTAACTCGTGGTCTAAGCTACTCAGCAGCAATCAACCTGATGTGATGCTCACACAAGTGCAGTAGTGGCACACAGCCATGGTGGGTTACCATATCAGAACCATATCCAAAAATGAGCCTGCTCTCCAATCTCAAGCTCCCACCAACAGTGGGCTACAAGAGGGCCTACACCTATTAATTCCTCTCTAAAATTATAATGGTTAACCATGTATCTTGCACTGACCTCACTCTCCGTTGGAGAATCTGCTTCTCTCTTTCAGATGGACGCAGAACCTGAGGAGAGAATCAGCCCATCACACCTCACCAGGGCACCAGCTGAAGCCAAAGAGTTACAGGGGAAATGAGCAAGAGTGTTGCTTTATTGGTGAACCTGGTACCAGCACAAGGGCGAAGGAGATAGACACAAAGAACACTCAACTCCTACCAAATCAGATATCCAGAGACACAGAGACTCACAAAACCTCGTCACTGAAATAGACCTAAAATGAACCCAACATGGCTCAGAGAAATTCACAGAAGAGGGGATGGAAAGATTGTTAGAGCCATGAGTTGGGTCATTACACAGAGTCATTGCCTCTCCTGCATAACTGATGGCTACCCTCATAAGGCAAGACCCACACTACCCATGGGGGAAGGACAGGGAGAAGGCTAATGATGGTACCATCATGGGTGTTTATATACTCTATACATAACTAATAAAAAAATAAAAATAAATAATAAAAATCATTAAAAATAAAGGGAAACCAAATAAAGAAAAAGTGGTGGGTCCACGAAAGGCAAAGTCACCTGGATAATCTTCTTCCTGTTCAAGGCTTTTAATACAAGGAAATTGAAACATTCAACATGAATCAAGTAAATTACCTGACCATGAATTCAAATAGGCTGAAGGAGGTGATTCAATAATTACTGATATTCCAGCATCTTTACCAGCTGTCCCAAAGCAGATAGGTAACCAGATGGTAGGTGTGATCTTTGTTAGGAAAACAAAAAACAAACAAACAACAACAACAACAAAAACTATCATATCCCACAATGAAAGTTCATGGGAAATGTGGTTGCTAATTTTCTTTTTTTTTTTTAATTTTTTTAATTTTTTTTTAAATTTTTATTTTTTGGAGAGAGGAACAGAGAGAGACAGACAGAGAGAGAGGGAGAGGGAGACAGATAGAGAATGGATGCGCCAGCAGTCTCTCAGCTGCTGTGAATGAAATCCAGATGTGTGCACCCCCTTGTGGGCAAGTGTGGCCTTGTGTCCTTGCGCCGCTGCATCTGGTTAAACGTGGGACCTGGAGATTGGAACCGGGTTCTTAGGCTTAGCAGGCAGGCGCCTTAACCACTAAGCCATCTCTCCAGCCCTTTGCTAATTCTCTTGATCTACCTAATCTCACAGAAACTGTCCTCTGTAGTGCAATGGATTTAGAAATATACCTGGAAGGGTATAGCTTAAGTGTTCAGATTACAACCATCATCTACTCTTGGCACTTGTGGTGTGCCACTTTAAGACACGTTTAAGATCCAAGGAAAGCTATTTCCAAACTCATGTTTACCCAGGATACTGCAAATGCTTTTTTTTTATAATACAAATATCGTGTTTGAATTATTCCTCACAAGTATCTTCACGAGTTTCTATATTTCTGGACTTATGTTTTGTATAAAAGCCACATGCACCTTTAATATATAGAATATAATTTCCAAAAATTAAAGTTAAACTACTAGCAACATTATATTGTACCAATAAGTGCATAAAATGCATGACTATATGAAAAAAAAATCATACACACACATACACACACACACACACACACACATATATTCTATATTAAGATGATAATAGGAAATAGTGATTATAATAATCCTGGTTTCTTTGAATAGTCATGTCATCATAAATAATTCTTATATCTACCATCTTCCATTTGGCTTTCTTTATAGTAATCCAGCAACTCAACTCACTGTGATTGATTCCTTGCCTCTTGGAAGGATGAGTTAAAGTTGCTATCTGGCTTGTTTGCATGAATTTACTTTAATTTTTCCAGGAGTTTGGCTGCAGTTAAGGTATATTGATCTTTATTCCTATTGTTCAGAAGCAATGCAATGTTATCTTAGCAATCGGGATGAATCACTGGAAAACAAAGATCAACAGGTTTTTTTGTGTGTGTCTGTGTGTGTGTTTTGTCTTTCCAATCAGATTAATTGGAATACACAACTCAAAATGATCATATAGCAAAACCATCTTCTATTCTCCATAGGCTCTATTAGCAACTGATTTTATGTATAACATAAAAATAAGATAATAAAAAAGTCAGAATATTTCATAAAGTAACTCAGTTCAAAAGCATGTAGTATGCCTCTGTTGCCCATTTGAATGAATGTTTTAATTTGGATGCTTTTCTGGAAACTTGAGAAGCTATATAAAATTAAGTTCATTTCTGCATCAAAATAAAAGAGGAAAAATTATCAGTTCCCCATAGCTGAATATTACCTACAAAATAGTTTATCTGATTAATATCAATAATTCACTTCTTCCACTAACTTTGCCATTTCAATATAAGAGTGACTTACATTGCATAGCTTTTTTTCTCTGAATTGAATTATTCCTTCCTGGGAAGGAAGCTGATAACACCTACAAGGCTCAGGAAGTTTAGAAAGCTACAAGACTCATAAGCATCCTGCCCAGTGCTATCAAAACAGTAAATAAATGGGGAAAAGAGACACTACGGCTAGTTAAGCTGCATGTAATTTTTTCCTGTAGCTCCAAGAATTCAGATTTCATGAGTAGGTTTGAGGCCTGTCTCAAAAATCACAAACCAAACATCCAAACAAAATCATAAAATTAAAACTATTTGAGAGTTAATTCCATAGTTGATGCTGGGAATTTAGCTGATGTAAAGGATAATTTGGGTGCTATAAAATAGAAAAAATGGCTGATAGAAAACAAATAAAATGCTGTGTGCTTCTCTGTGTATAAACTGTGCATTTTAGGCTAAAGTACTAAGAAATCTGAAATTTTCATAGATCTTAGTAAGAGATGTCCTATGGGACCATGGCCACATGTAAATAGCAAGCACTAAAACTATAGTTAGCTTATGTGGAAGCCAGCATTGTGTGGATTAGCACAATTCCTCCTTGAGGAAGTAATTTCCATGTTTGACACAGCTAGGTTGTCTTTTTTTTTATTTTTAATTATTTATTTTTAATTTCACTCATTTATTTGCAAGCAGATAGAGAGAATGGGAATGTGTGAGCCTGGGTTTCCAGCCACTGAAAAGGACCTCCGCATGCATGCACTACTTTGTACATCTGGCTGTACTTGGGTACTGGGAAATTGAACCCAGATTGTTAGACATTGCAGGCAAGCACCTTACCTGCTGAACCATCTCTCCAGCCCTAGTTTCTGACTCTTAAGAGCATATGCGGGAATTTAGCTACATATTACTCCATGTATTTTTTTTTTCTTTTTGTTAACTTTGCTTCTTTGTGTTACAAATTCACTCTAGTAAATTGGATGACAATAATGCTTTTGCATTCCATGAGTCCTAACAAGTTTTAATCATTTATTAAAAAGAGACCAGATTAGTTAACAGATTTTAATGAATTCCAATTTAATTTGGAATATGTTAAACTTTTTGAATACTTTCATAGATTGAAATGTTCAGTCTATGAAAAAAATTACAACACTATGAACTTAGTTCTCAGAATGATAAAATATTAATGTAGCATACTCTGTTAACATGGAAATCAGAGAAAATTAATAATTATCTATGGATTTGGTTTTTCCTATTTGTCTAGGTGTAAGTCTTTCTCCTTCACTAAATTTTTCACATATTAATTCTTACAAAGCTTGTACACAAAATCTTTTATTTAATGAAAACAAATTATTCAGCAAGTTTATGTAATGAGTAGTATTCTTGAAAACAAAGAATTCACTGTCATGTGAGAAAAATATCGGAGCAGACAATGAATTGTATTGTTACATTGATTTGTTATAATGTCAAGAACATGCTTCTTTGTCCACACACTGGATTTAGAGTCAACTCATAGTGCGTGGATATAGGGCATTTCAAGAGAAACACAACCTTGAAAGGCAAATAAAAAAAAAAAAATCTTCACACAGAAATGTCTAAATGTGTAAAGTAATGATAAGTTGTAGAAGGGGTAAAGGGAGAGACATGATGCTAAGTAGGTATTGGACTCAGAAATCATAATGAAACTTGAATGAGTTCTATATTCACATAGGTGTTAGAGATAGAACATTGCATTTAAAAACATAAGATTTATTTTATTTATTTTTTTTTTGGGTGTGTGACAATTTGGGATAAACATTAATGTACCAACCAGGGTTGTTGTTACCCGCATTTGAAGTTCTGGTAGACATCAGCATACAAAGCATTCGATGAGTATATACTAAGGCAGAAATTGATAACTGAGCCAGCCATCTTTACTACAATAATCAACAACATACTCAGTAGGTTTGTGTCGTTTCAGAGTTTTATCCACCTCAGATGTGTTACATTGAAACAGGTTTATATTAGTCACAATAAGATGATGATAGTTTAATTTTTAGGATATCAGTATTTGTCACCTGTCACCATCTATATTAGTCAAATGTTGTAGAAAAATCCAAGAAATCCAAGGAAATCTATTTGCATTGCAACTTCCACTATTAACATATATATATATATATATATATATATATATATATATATATATATATATTTTTTTTTTTTTTTTTGGAGAGAGACAGAGGGATAGGGAGAGGAAGACAGATAGAGATGGGCGCACCAGCAGCATCTCAGCTGCTGCGAATGAAATCCAGATGTGTGCACCTCCTTGTGGTCAAGTGTGGCATTGCGCCCTTGCGTCACTTTGCATCTGGCTAAATGTGGGACCTGGAGATTGAAACCTCTGGAGATTGGAACCAGCATTCTCAGGCTTAGGAGGTAGGCACCTTAACCACTAAGCAATCTCTCCAGCCCTCCACTATTAACTTTTTAAAATCTATTTCTGTTTATAATTTACTTTATTTGTTAATTTAAAAAATATATATTTTATTTTCCTCTAATCTTATAATGGAAGACTTCACTTGAATTTTTAAGAAAATACTAATCATTATAATACTCAGCAGTGGGGAAGTGAATAGTTTGAGCACAATTTATTTGACAATAATGGCAGTCTTCAAATTCTTCTAATTTACTTGGAAGAAGTTTGCCCATGATGAGTTTGATATTTTAGATATAGTCAATGATGAAGTGGAAATGCACAATTCAGCACTTAGGTATGTAAAAAGTAATGTGGGGCTTGAGAGATGGCTTAGCGGTTAAGGTGCCTGCCTCCTAAGCCTAAGAACGCTGGTTCCAATTTCCAGCAGTTCCAATGTCCAGGTCCCATGTTTAGCCAGATGCAAAGTGATGCAAGGGCGCTATGCCGCACTTGCCCACAAGGGGGTGCACACATCTGGATTTCGTTCACAGCAGCTGAGAGACTGCTGGCGCGCCCATCTCTATCTGTCTCCCTCTCCCTCTCCCTCTCTGTCTGTCTCTCTCTGTGTCTCTCTTCAAAAATAAATGAAATAATAATAAAAAAAATTAAAAATAAAGTGCAACAATTTTCTTATGATATAAGAATCATTATTAAAATAATTAGAAAATATAGTAAACCCATTAAAAGTTCTTTAAAATATACAACATTAAACTAATAGGTAAAAATTACAATAGTAAATATTTTACCAGTAAATATGCTTTTTGCACATATCAAAATTCATTCCATCATACTAAAAGATGAGAAAAATAGGCATGTAGGTGATACATAAATGGATAAAGACAGAAAATAGATTCATGTACATTTAAGTAGATGAACAGATAAACATAAAATTGCTAGATATAATAAAATTATCACAAACTTTGTTCGAATGCAAGGTGATTTTTCAGAAGAAGACATAGTCCACATACTGCATTACAGTAACATTTTTTATAGCTTCAAATACCCAGCATGCTATCATTAAATGTGAAACTGAGGAGTGCAGCTATTGGCTTTCATGAGCATGTTAAAGCCAGTTCCAAACTGTTAATGATTTGTTGGATCGTATACACAGACATGCAAACTTACAAGGTTAATTCAATACTAGATAATGAGCACAATGTTTGTTATGTTTTTCTATATTTACAGAATTATGGCTGAGAGTCTCACATGGGGGAGAGATATTCATATACAGAAGGAGCTTTGGAGACAATAAAATTTTACAATAATTATGGGATAGCTCATTAAAAAATAAGATTCAGTGATGGTGCATGGCTTTAATCTCAGCACTGGGGAGGCAGAAGTAGGAGGATCACCATGAGTTCGAGACCACCCTGAGAATACAGAGTGAACTCCAGGTCAGTCTGGTCAGGGTGACACCATACCTCAAAAGAAAAAAATTCAATAGCAGGAAAGTTGAGGGAAAATAGAGAAAGAAATCTATATTAGATGATGTGTACACAGTGAAAATTCGGCAAACAAATCAGAGACTGACAATTCATTTTTTTAACTTTTTAAAAAATTTATTTATTTTTACTGAAAACTTCCTTAGTTGTAGACAGATCCCATGGTACTTCCCTCACTCTCCCAACTTTCCCCTTTGAAACTACACTCTCCATCATATCCCCTCTCCCTCTCAATCAGTCTCTCTTTTCATTTTGGTGTCATCATCTTTTCCTCCTATTATGATAGCCTTGTGTAGGTAGTGTCAGGCACTGTGAGATCATGGATATCCAGGCCATGTTGTGTCTGGAGGAGCACGTTGTAAGGATTCCTACTCTTCCTTTGGCTCTTACATTCTTTCCACCACCTCTTCCACAATGGACCCTGAGCCTTCCTTTCTCAGCACCATAGTGCCTTCTGAGTCATCCCAAGGTCCCCACCATCTGAAAAGAGAAGCTTTTCTAACCAAAAGTAAGAGCAGCATAATATATGGGTATGGGCATTAAGAGAACTGCTTACTGGGCAGTTTGGTGAGAATAATATATACAATTAGCCAGACACTAGCAGACGTTACACCCCTAGGGCTCATGACATACCCCTGTTGTAGGTTTTCAGTATCAGGGATGAATTCCCTCCCATGGAGTGGGCCTCCAGACCAATTAGAGAGCAGTTGGTTTTCCCCATAACAAACATGCCACTATTGCACCTATTGGCTCAAAAAGTTTAAGTAATTGTACCATATCAATAAAGAGGATGAAGATACTCTGAAGTAATAAATTTATATTTAAAGAAGACAGAAGGAATAATATGTATTTGCACTTGATATGTTCTTTGTGATAGATAGAAAATTTATATAGCATACTAAAAGAAAATGTAAAACACACACAAAAGTGTTGGAAAGAAGAATCCACACATATTAATTAAAATTATAAGCCAAAAAACAGAAATAAATAATTTATCTACATACAGTAAATTAAAATTAATTGCAATAGAAAATTGCATTTATTTTTGAGAGAGTGCATGAGAGAGAGAGAGAGAGAGAAAGAGAGAGAGGGAGACATGGCATGCCAGGGCCTAACCACTGTAATCAAACTCCAGATGCTTGCACCATCTAGTGTGCATGTGCTACCCTATGCTTGTGTCAACATTGTGCATCTGGCTTATATGGGTTTTGGAAAGAGAGCGAACATGGGTCCTTAGGCTTCACAGGCAAGTGTCTTAACTATTAAGCCATCTCTCCAAATTTTTAAAAGAATAAAATTCCACATTTGATTTTTATCTCCTTAACTACAAAATAACAGAAAAAAATAAGGAAAATGAACACACAAAAAGATAATTTATAAATTAATTTAGAAAGTGTGAAACTAATTTGGCTTGTTATAATTACATTTGTTTTAGTAACTATATCATTAATGAGAGTAAAGATACAAAAAGAACATATTATGTTTTGATAGTGTGTGTGATACTTTCCTGAAAATAACCATTATGTTTCTGTATCACATTTAATGTTATTTATTATTTATTTTTGGAGAGAGAGACAGAGAGAGATAGATGGAGAGGGAGAGGGAGAAAGAGATGGGCATACCAGCAGTCTCTCAGCTGCTGTGAAAGAAATCCAGATGCGTGCACCCCCTTGTGGGCAAGTGCAGCATAGCGCCCTTGCCTCACTTTGCATCTGGCTAAACGTTTGGGACCTGGAGATTGGAACCGCTGGACATTGGAACCAGTGTTCTTAGGCTTAGCAGGCAGGCACCTTAGCCACTAAGCCATCTCTCCAGCCCATGTATCACATTTAAATTAAAAAAAAATTACAATATAATTTTTTGAACATAGAAGTAAATACTATCTAGGAAAAGCTATCCATCTATATGTCTTTTTAATTTTTTTATTTTTTTATTTTTTTAGAGAGAGACACTGAAAGAGACAGACAGAGAGAGAGGGAGAGGGAGACAGAGAATTGGTGTGCCAGCAGTCTCTCAGCTGCTGTGAACGAAATCCAGATGTTTGTGCACCCTTGTGGACAAGTGCGGCATTGCACCCTTGTGTCACTTTGCATCTGGCTAAATGTGGGACCTGGAGATGGAACCTGGTTTTTAGGCTTAGCAGGCAGGTGCCTTAACTGCTAAGCCATTTCTCCAGCTGCTATATGTCTTTTTTAACAATCATTTTTTGAGAGATCCAAAGAGACAAAGAGAGAGAGAAAGAATGGGCATGTCAGGCTTTCCAGCCACTGCAAAGGACTCCAGACACATGTGTCACCTTTTGCAGCTGACTTACATGGGTCCTGGGGAATTGAAACTAGGTCTTTTGACTTTGCAGGCAAGTGCGTTAACTGCTAAGCCATCTCTCCAGCCCCATCTTTTAAAATCTTTTATTATTTTGTTTATCAAATAGAGAGAGAGAGTATTGGTGCCGCAGGGTCTCCAGCCACTGTAATTGAACAGTAGATGTGTGCACCATCTTGTTGCATGTCCAACCTTGCACGCTTCCATCATCTTGTGTATCTGGCTTATGTTGGACCTGGAGAGTCCAACATGAGCCCTTATATTGATCTGAAGTTACAACCACTTCTCATAAAAATAGTGAATATTAAGTAATTTAAAAATATTTATTTAAAGTGACTCAAATAATATGAGGTACTAAGCAATATTTATGCATAGAATACAAGCAGTTGTATAATAATTAAAAAAAAAAAAACATACTTTGGGCTAGGGCATGTCTGAGTTGTTAAAGGCCCTTGCTAATAAAGCCAGAAGGCCCCATTCAATTCCCTAGTACCCACATAAAGCCAAATACACAAAGTGGCACATGCATCTGGAGTTTGTTTGCAGAGGCAGGAGATCCTGACACTTTTCTCTTTATCTCTCTCCCTCCTCCTCCCCTCGCTCTGCCATAAATAACTGTATTAAAAAAAAAAAAAAAGGATGATACATTGAGACTCACAGTTACTGCTGCACTATACCAGCAAACGTGCACAATATAAATCTCTTCACTCACTATCACAAATTTAAAAGGTAATGTACAAAAACAAATGCTTGCTTGTAAGTATATTTAATTTATTAAGTTTACCTTGCATGTGTGTTGTTCTGGAATGAGTATGTTTGAATATATCTTTGTGGGCAGGTTGTGCATGCTCATTCAGAGGCATGGAAACACCCCATATACATTTGAAGTTCTGGAAAGCCAAAGGTTCTCTACATGTGGTAAATGCTTGAAAAATACACACTATACTAATATGAGATAACTGTCTTATTTCAGGGCTAGTACTTGTGGTGAAGACTTCGCTGAAGTGTATGAGTTTCTGCAATGAACAAGAATATACTATTTCTAAATGCTCTTTATTTCAATGTGTGAATTCAAATCCTGACTCAGATGGAATTATGAAATCTTTTATTTTTTTAAATTTTTAATGCTCAGTAAAACAACACAGTCATGACTTTTATGGACACTATCTCACATCAGAAGTTGTCAAAAAGATAACAGGGAAGAAAATTAAACCTAGCAAACATACTAAATTTTTATTAGCAATGAAAGAGAAGTTAGCTTTCAAAGAATGACAATTTCTTAGAGACATATGTAAAAGAATGTCAGCAAACTGATAATGAACAGTGGAATGATACTTTATTTGGTTTGTTAATAATTATCAAAGAGAAAAAACAAGAAAAAGAAATCTTTAACCAGTTAAACAGATGCAAAACAGGAATATCAAAATCTAAATTTGAAAAATATATTCAGTTTCCAGAGAATTATATACCCAACAATAGTATTGAAAACATCAAGGTCAGGATGCTGAAACAGAGTTCTAAGCAAAATGTAATCTCAATCTGAATTTCATTGATTAAAACAAGTGTAGTAAAATGAATGGCTGAAGAAAGATATAGAGGCAAAGTATTTGGATGACAACTAATTCAGATCAAATCGTATGTAAAGTAGCTCTTTGAATTTTTGAAAATTTTATCTTATCTAAGCAAATAAAAATATAGGAAAATCATAACTGTATAAATTATTTAGGACTAACATATTACAATTATTAATACACACTGTGTAAAAGCACCTGGGAATAACTTTTGAAATTTTTTCACTCATTTGCTTAACTCTTGTGTTCAGTTTAGTGAAGGTATTTTGGAATTGGGAAGATAATGTTCACTCTAAGTCTTTTAAGAAAATTTATTCACATATTGAATATATAATGCTGTAAATAGTATCTTATACAAGTTGTATCAAATAAAAGCATCATAACACATATATGTTATAGTAATATGAGAATAATGCTCTATTTTGGAATTCTATTTTTATGGTATAACAGATAAACATATAAAAACATATGAAAAACAATTTTAAAAATCAAAGAAAAATATAGGTTATTTACCTGAATAACCATGTGCAGCTGTATATTAACACGATAAAATGAAGATCCAAAAGGATTAAAGCATTAGACAAAAGGAAAATGAGCATTATGTCATAGCTGCATATACAGTTTGAGATCAGGAGGGAGCATTATTTTTTACCATATCTATGTCAAAGACAGCAGTTTAAAAATAAAGGGAAAAACAAATATGTATTGAACTACAACAAGGGTGTGACTCTGATATTAAGATAGTATGATAATAGGTGGGGAATGAAAAGAACATACAAACAAAACTAGTAAATTCAGCATGAATATATATTAATATATATGTATACATGTATATATATAATGTCTATGTGTGTGTATATATATATGTATGCATGTTTGTGTGTATATATATATATATATATATATATATATATATATGATTTGTGTTTCTATTATTGGACCTTATTCAATGGCTGAGTAGACATTTACCATATCGCTGAATCTTTGGACATTTAACGATGGCACCTTTTGTATAGACTAAAATTACACAGACAAAAGTCCCCTATGAGAAATATGCCATCCAATAAACTCATAGTATATTATGAACCAATTGGATGTAAGCACTAATAGGAGTGTTGATTGTAATGATTGTTGAATATGTTAATAAAATTTGTCACAAGTGATATCACAAAAATGCATGACCCTATGTTAGAATTTGGAATTTCAGAAGAGAATTTATTATTGAAATATGATGCAATAAAATTAAGATTCAAGTAGAAATGTTTTAACAATGAATATGAATGAATCAAAAGTTTTTGCGGTAGCTTTACAATATTTTATCAGGTTAAAAGGTATCAAAATAATTGAAATTAATCATTTACATTCACACATTACAATGAATGAATTCATAAGTTGATTTTCATAAAGTTCAAATAGACACATAAATATTTCATAATCTGATATTGAGGAGAAATAGATTACTATGGCTGATTTCTATAAAACAATAATTATCTGAATCCTACAAATTTAATATTCTTTTGGTATAAAATCACACACAAATCAGTAGTATATAAGCATAAAATAAACTATAAAAATATATATGTGTGTATATATATACATGTATATGGGGTTATTATATACATATATATGGGGTTATTATATGCACATACATGTGGAGATGTATATATATATATATATATATATATATAGAGAGAGAGAGATCTGTACACATCAGTCAATGCACAAAACAGCAATTTCATTGACTTGATAGAAGGAAAGCAGATTCTCCAGAGTATTTGGGAGGGTGACGTCTGTAATAAAGGTGACTCATGCTATGGCAATGGCAGCTGACAAGATCCCTTTCCAAATCATCTCTTGCAAAGCTTTATAAAAGGAAGTTGGGATCTCAATCACTTGAGAATATGTAGTTGATTAGGAGATTAATGATTTACATTGTTTGGTACAGTTTTACCTGAATTAAAGAAAACAAAAACAAACTGTAAACACAGTGTCAGGGGTGAGGGGCATTGCTTCTCATCAGAAAAATCCCTATTAGTTTTGAAAGATTTTTAATTGTTAATTTTCATCTATCTCAATCTGGGGGAGAGAGGAGGATAGGGAAAAGCAGGGAAAGAGAGAGCACAGAGCCACAGGGAGCAGGTCCAGTTGAAGTGGTTACACTCAGACTTCCTTGTGCACAACCAAGAGAGAGAAAACATTCTGACTGGTAAATATGTTTAGCATTAAGTCAGAGTATGACTGGAAGCTTAAGAGTGTTCCATAAATTTAAATATGTCATCAGACTAGCCAGCTCTTACAGGTATATAGTACTAGAGTGAACAGGTGCCAAGATAAACTGGAACATCAGGGACAACCAAGCAAAATGGTGACAGCCACGGATAGAATGTTGAATGAACGGATGACTTTTTTTTTTCATTACTAAGATGATAAAAAGATCTTGAGAAGGGCCAGACAGCACATGACTAAATACAAATATATCCCTCAGGTTGTTTTCAGAACTCAGATAAGTAAGAGAAATGGAAACCAAATCATATCTGAGCCTCACCTTGAATGTTTTGAGACAATATTTAGAAAGAGGAGAAAAGATCAAAATGCAATGGTAATAGATAGAATTTTAATTTTTATAAAGTAAAAATCATGAAATGTGTTGAAAATTTTAAGGAACTGAAATAGGTCTTCTACAGTACAAAAATTGTGTTGTTTAGAAAAAAAAAAAAATATTTTCACTTCCAAATTGAGTCTATCAAATTCAGGTATCAACTCTGTCATTTGTATCAAAAAAAATGTTATTTAAACCATTAGGTTGATATAGTTTCTATATTTTATAAGATCAGTGAGGTAGGTAGGAAATGTAACTAGATTCATACAGGATAGATGAAAATCATCCTTGTTTTCAAAATATTTAGCACACCTATACAATCCATGGATTTAATCAAATCAGAAAACAGTTTTTATTATGAATTTACTAAAAGTCTCTCTCTCGATAAGACAAAGCAGTTTTTTTTTTTTTTACTTAGCATTTGGTTATGTTGCATTTATTATCACCAAAACTTATAAACTCGATTCATATACTACTCTGAGTATAGTTAGTTTTTATACTTAAAAAACATGTGTGTGTGTGTGTGTGTGTGTGTGTGTGAGAGAGAGAGAGAGGGGGAGGAATGGGAATGGGCATGCCAGGTCCTCTTGCTGTAGAAAATGAACACTTTGTTTGTCTGATTTTACATGAGTACTGGGAAATCAATCCTAGGCCAGCAGGCTTTGCAAACAAGTGCCTTAAACTGCTGAGCCATCTCTTCAGTCATATCCCCAGTCCTTCAGTTGTACTGTTTTGTAACAGGAGTAACATATGAAAAAGTTCTAAATTACTTCTATCCCTTAATTCATTGAGATAGAATGATGATTATATAGAGTGAGAACCAAGTCATTAGTAAGGCACTTTGACAGACTTAAACCACTGTATGAAGTTTATAGACTATGCTGGTATTTCAGCATGAAGACATACAAATGAGAAACATTACTATTTGCTTCAGTTTTTGTGGAGTATCAAATTATAGGGCACTCACCAAAGATCTTGGTCATAATTTCATCCTATTGGTGACCCAGAACATAACAGCTTGTGCAGCATAAAAGGGCAAAAAAGGATAAACATCCTTCACAGTGATATAACAAGAAATGAACCGTAGCTGATCAGCATTATGATGAGATGTGGCTTGAGAGAATTATTTTGTCAGTTAGTCATTTGGAGGGATGTGTACAGGGTAAATTCATTGGGCATATGGGCAGCATGTGCTCAAGGACTCCCTGTGGCATTGGGATGACACATTATTATAAAATATAATGTACCATTGATACCATTATCATGATTCTTATGAAGAAAAAAAACCCACAAATCTATGTTTTTATATGCAAAAATGCCCTGGTAATAATATAACATAACAAGAAGGTGATATGGAAAGCAATCCCAAGATATTTTTAACTATGAAAAGTAGTGAAATTAGTAGGAAATTCTATTGACAATGGCATAAAATACATAAAAAGCATATTTTTTCTTCAACTTACCAGATGTCTCATGGTTTTTGTATGCCATTTATTTTCTTTATTTTACACTAAAGTTCCTAGTGACAATCTAAATTAGGTGTTTTCTTTTTCATTTTAGAAATACAAAGCAACTATCCAGGAATGAGGAATACTTATTCATTCTTTTAAGATTATTCATAGCAAACAATTGCCATACTTCTTTCCAGGAAGTGGAATCATCAATTATTTCATGTTGTTCTCTTTCTTATTTTCTTAGAGAGAGTGGCCAATATAACAACATGATTATCAGCAAAACTAAGTAAGGTTTATTACTATATAAATAATTACATATTTTCTACTAGATCTTCCCTGAAAGACATTCTAAAGCAAGACCTTAAACTTGGTGTGAAATAAACCAGGGAGTAACAAAGCCATAAAA
The DNA here is from genome assembly GCA_036365145.1 of Orientallactaga sibirica. NCBI lineage: Eukaryota > Metazoa > Chordata > Mammalia > Rodentia > Dipodidae > Orientallactaga > Orientallactaga sibirica. The sequence continues at coordinate 9,845,805 of JAEOAD010000024.1, read as the reverse complement.
TAAAGTTCATTATTAAAAATTAACATTAGTCAATAAAAAGAACTACTGTTATCTGTAATTCCATTTTTTAAATCATCTACATAACATATAGCTAGGCATAGTGGCACACACATTTAATCAGCACTTGGGAGGAAGAGTAGGAGAATTGCTGTGAGTTTATGGCCCGCCTGGGAGTATACAGTGAGACCCTACTTTGAACAAAAAAACAGAACAAAAAGCCTACATGACTTACAATATACATACTTAAAGTGTAATTACATATGAATATGTAATTATGCAAATATTTAATTTGTGACATCACCAACATAACATGGCAATGGTAGAACTGACAATGGCTATAGTTAAGTCTCAAAATTTATTTTTAAAAATTTGATGCTGTGTTTCCAAATTAGATTACAAAGAAAATAAATATAATATATAAAAAAGAAATGGTAATTGAGCAAGCAAAGTTCATTTGAGGACATGTGGAAGTGATGGTCAAACAAGCTAGATGACAAAGAAAACAACAAAATGCCAAAACCAAACATTCCCTTTAAATGGTTAAAAAATTAAATCAAATAAAGTCTCCTAGCAAAAGGAATATATAGGCAAACTACATAATAAAATGTGACCTACTCTATACTACCTAGAGACATGTACTTTAGGACGAAGAATACATGAGGGTTCAATGTGAAAGGAAGGAAGAGATTCTAGCGAAAGATTAAACAAGCAGAACCTACATAATGATATTAACTAACTAACTAACTAACTTATAAATAAATAAATAATACATAAATAAGTAAATAGATTTTAAACCCAAACAAGTTTATACAGGATAAAATGACATTTTATAACAGGTTTAAATATAGCATTATTTATAAAATATGACTATATGTGGACCAAACATTAGACCCTCAAAATGAAAAAAAAAAAATTGACAAAAGAGAAAAGTTAATAATATATAAAAATAATTGAAAATTTCTGTACATTCTTTAAATAATGCATAAGCAACCCGTGCTAAGATGCCTAAGAAGATACATGAAATAAATAACCCAATAAAATAACTAGTTTTAACAGACAACTGCAACATTCTCCTAGCAATAGCACAGTGCAGAAAGGAATGCATGGGACATTCCTCAGGAGGGAGAATTCTGGCCAGAGATCTAGTTTCAAACTCAAAGTATAACTATTGTTTTCTCTAGTGAAAACAGACTAACGTTAGAAATTAACAATATAGAAGGAAAGTTGGAAGATCCATAAATAACTAGAAATAAACAACATGGTATGTCTTATAAAAGAAATCACAAGGGGAAATAAAGAACATTTAAAGACAAGTGAAAAGAAAGACTAAAACCAACTCCTGTGCAAAACCAGGTGTGGTAGTTTGAATAGATGCCCCCAATATATTCAGTGTTTTATTAGTTTATAGTTCACATCTGCAGCCACCTGGCTTTGGAAGGTGTCACTGGGTGAATCTTAAGGTGTGGTGGTGGGTTTGAATTTCGATGCAAAGTGTGCCTAGCTGGAATTCCTGAAGTGTGCCCTATGTGTGTGGCTTTTTGCTTTTGGTCTTGTGTCTTCTCTCTCTCCTTGGACCTGTAAAATAAGTGTCAAGTTCTTCTGCCAGTACGGAACTTCCCCTGGATCTGTATGCTTCAATAAATATCTCTTCCTCCATTACTGTGCCTGGTCTGGAAGTTCACCTCTGTGAACCTGAAGCTGTCTGCTACACTAGGAAAGCAGACAAAAGAGGGAAATGGATAGTGCATACATTGAACAAGAAGAAAGATTCAAATTAATAATCTTACTTTATACCTATGGAGGGAAAATTTGATGAAATAGTAGGTGGGAAACAAAGACTGGAGAGGATTTGGCAAAATCAAGAGTAAAAAACAATTTAAATTGTAAAAACATAATGCTACTTCTAATAAACTATTTCCAAAAGTATGAAATTATTTTTAACCAACAACAGGGAAAAGAGAGAAGACACAAATAAACTATAAATAAGGTGGATGCTAGCCTAACCATCTCCTCCAGTGAAATGGCAGTAGACACTGAGGAGACTCGTGAAAGAAGAAAATTAGGAAAGAACTAAGAATATATGGTAAAATCCTCACTGTTTTTAAACTCTAAGCATGAAACATTTACAGCTAATATAAGAAATGTTTAAAAACTGAGAAATTTGTTAATAATAGAGACAAGAAACAAATGGCTACTTTCACCACAGGTCTGCAACACACTGCATTGATAGTTTTGCCAAGATAAGTAAGATAAGAAAATGTACCTAAAATGCAAATGAAGAGAGAAAACTATTTCTTATTGTGTCAGTTGCCACCAAACTCATCAGTATATGTTAGTCTGGGTGGATGCAATTCCTCACTCATCCCCTAGTCATGAATCTCTTGTGATTGTAGGTCTGTGTTTTTCTTCTTTCCTTGACAACAGAGATTTTTATATATCTTCCCTCATTCCAGAACATTCCTGTGGCTGGGTAATGTTGCTATTGTTTTTAAAGTAGCTTATGGCATGTGATTCATAGGAAATAAGGCTCACGGCTCACAATGCAGAATATTGAAAAGGGTAGATTGCCTTCATTTATCTCACCAGTGGTAAATACTCTATAAGCACTCCAACATGGTTAGTATCCTCAAAGAATCTGCAAGAGAACACAAGCTCTCTCTATATCTGCTGTTCCATATACATGCTACTAAATACACAGCTTTTGACAATCTGTTAAAATTTTAGCCAAATGAATCTAATATATTATCTGCTGAATGTTGCAGTATGAATGATTTTTCCTGATCAGTTCTGCCAGCTGTGAGGTACATACCAAACTCCTTGTATTTGAGGCCAATGCAGAATTCACACATTCAAGAGAAGTTATGATTTTGTGATTGATGCATATATGTGTTATTGCTACAAGCAAAATAATATTTCTATAAATGCATACATATTAAAGATGATCTGGAATCATATTTTTAAAAAATCTATAAGACTAATTTTGAACATATTCTCAATGTAAAAATGGATACAGAAAATGAGCAAATATAGAACTCACGTGACTTAGTGAAAATAGAGAAGATGAAGAATCAACGAGACATTGTGTTTCTAATTTACAGCATTTGGAGTCTTTGGAGACATTTTCATACACTTATATAAATCAAAATGCTGAGTAAAACCTGGAAATATTTTTATAAACAACTTTAAACTTCTATTCATCATTTACAGTGATGTGTTAGAAATCTTTAAACCAATGTCACTTGCTAACAATATTGAAACTCCATGATCTTTGGCAGCACACACACAAAATAATTTTAATATAAATATTCTACTGAAGACAATTTTGATATGAGCATCAATCTAACAATTAGACAATATAGACATTATCATTTGCTAATACATTTAAAATACATTTTCTTCATTACAAAAATATATTTAGTTCTATATAAAATATATTTTATTTTTATAAAAATCAAAAATACAAATCAGCCATACTTTAAATAAATGATTTATGGTTCTATATGTATAGAAAGTATACAATATTATTAACTATTTTTCCATAACATAAACATGCGCAATGTGTGTGATATAAAAACTATTCAATGAGAATGTAGAATATTTTATCTAGGCTTGGTAAGCTGACCTTAAATGTATAGGAGTTTCTGTGGAAATCATTTCTTCCACATATGTTTTGTGTAGCTAAATATATTTTTATTAGACAAACTTTGGAAGAATAAGATCAGAATAAAATAAGAAAGAACATATATAGTTTCCCCATGTTGCCCGTGATAGGAATTTTTGAATCCCTTCACAACTTTCTTATTTCCTCTTCTTGGACTATATTCTTGTGCTGGCTTGGAATCAGAATGCTGTTCAGTTTTCTCAAATAGCAGGTGCTATTTGAGAGAGATGAAGCATCGTGGAAAAAAGAGTGTTTTGTTGAGGAGTCAAGGTCAGTAACACTTGCATGTTTCCCTTTGATCCATGCTCATGGCAGAAATGTGTCTGGGTATAAGGATCGAGCTTATTTTGGCCTAGAGGAGAGGCAGAAGAAGCAATCTTGACATTTCTCTAAGATGATTATAAAAATATGCCAGAAAAATTAAACATAAATGGACAGTGTATGAGATAGAATGAGGAGTTATATTTAAAAAAACTGTTATTTCTTATCTTTAATGAAATTCAGGCACAGTTCTAAAACAGTATTTGGGGAAAAGATATAAATAAGGTCATTAATATAAATGAATTTTACTTTTCAAGTGTAACAAATTCTGGGAAAAATCTGTAATTATTAGTGCAACCACATTGAAATTAGTAATGATTTAAACTAACAGTGGAATCTTTAAAAAATAAGTTAACTTTCAGAAAAATGCTCACAATACTATTGGAAAAGCATAAGAAACAAAGTTGTTTCAATAGTGAGTCAGTGCCATAAAAAATTCTCAAGTCATAAAAAGGCCAGAAGAAACCAACATGAAGGGGAAGAAGACATAGTGAAATTCAACAATGAAAATAGAACTTTAACCCATGGGATACTGCTTAAAACTATGTATCAAAAGCATTTACTCATAGAGCATTACACACAAAAAAAATTAAAAGCATTTCTTTAGGTGTGCTAAAGAAAGAAGAATTTTAGTCATACCTCTCCACACTTTTTCATTCCTTAATCTTGGGAACCCATGAATATTTTATATTACAAAGAAACAATGGAGCTTCACAAATGACAGGAAGTTTAGATTAGAACATCATATAAGGTGATCCAGTTATGACCAATAATACATGAGTCTCTAAAAATGAAAAACAAAAAACTTGTCTAGCTTGTATTTGAAGAAATGTAGCAGAAGGGTAAATCACAGAATCAAATGCTCAGTCAAAGCAATGCCATTTGGAGATGGACAGGTACCATGACCTGGCATGGGGATACAGGCAGAAGATGGATGGCTACCATGACCTGACACATAATGCAGGCTGAAGATGGATAGTTATCATGTCAAAAAGTGCAAGCAGCCTTAAGAAGATGAGAGATGTTGGAAGCTGCTCCCCAGAAAAGAAATGAAACTTCTACTTTACAATGTAACTTCTGCCAAGCACCTGAGGGAGCTTGAATGCACAACCCCTACTCCGTGTCTGAAGATAGTAATCCAGCAGCAACACCACTTTAATTTGAGTATTTTCAGGAAAAAAAAAAAAAAAAAAAAAAAAAAACAGAGAGGTAAACTGAGTTCATATTAACTTCCCACCACACCACCATGGCATACTAACTTTATGCTGCTAAAGTTGTAGTAATTTGTTGTGTAAGTAATAGAAAACTTACATGTATGGTATTATCTCACCACATGATAGAATGAAAAGTAATTTGACAAAGATATCAAAACAATAATGAAATAATACCTAAAAATTCAATGATACTTTAATTTTACTTTTAGAATTGTGAATATATCCCTGCATATGTAAGTAATATATGCATTATACACAGAATGAAAAGCTCCAATGGGTTCTATCTCTGCCGTTATGTTTCATTCTTTTGCCTTGTTTCTTACCACTTGCAGGAACTCACAAGCAATGGTCTCATGAGTGCTTGCATATATGCACAGGGAAATTTTACAAGCTGTTATTTTTGTCAATGTAAAGGTTTAAAATATAAAAAAGTGTAAGTGTTACTATATTGAGGGAAAATGAAATGAATTACATACTTCCTTGAAATATTAAAAGATAGAGACTTTATCATTAATATTGATAATGATGCTTTATATTTATTTTGATGATAATTCATGGGGAAATATTAATATGAAATCTTAAATGTGCATTAACATTTAACATTTTAAAGAAATATTCTTATACTTCTCCTCTTACAATAATATAAAGCTTAGAAACCCAGGAGACATTTCTTATCCTCACACATGATACAAAGTGAGCTCATCAAAGGAAGATTGTTTCTTTGCTCCTCTTCGGATGCTCTGCTTGCAGCTCATAGTCATAAGGACACCAGCACTTGGAAGGGAAAGGGCCAATTTAATACTATGTTTAATTCCTTTTATTTTTATGTCATTTTGTTAGATTTTAAGATGAATGTTTATTTTAATTAGTCAGGAAATGATTGGGTACATTATTAAAAGTATTCAAATGAATGAATTTCTGAGATGATATTTATAACCTGCAAAACCAATTTCTATGTAAATAAGACATGTGATCTTTCTTAGGCCATATAAATATGAGAAATTCAAGAAATGTTAAAGGGTAATTTGGGAAATATTTTCAGCCTAGAAGGACTTTCCATATTTCTCCATATCATATTAGACATCATCCCATATCCAATCTTAGTGTAGTAATAATGGCAAAGGAATACCTCTTCTGACATTGATAAAGACTTAAGAAGTGCTGGAAGCAAAGTTCAAACAATATTACAAAAAGTTCCTAAAGTTAGATCATGCTGCAAAACACATTGGAGGAGATGAAATATTTAAAAATAAAGGCATGCCTTCCACATATTTGTGTATTATTGTCATTGAGGTATCTTTCAACACCAGAAAGACATAAGTTGGCATAGATAATTTGTAGGCCTCAAGAAGACAAACAATTGAAGAAGTTGAACTTTTTTTCCTCATATTACCTTAAAGTCTTAGCTCATCTAAGCAATGTAGAAGAGGTGGAAGAAAAAGACCAGGCACATAATTAATTCGATTTCAGTGCTAAAATTTTCACTTTCTGAAAATTCTTTGACTTTTACCCAGAAGAATGAAAATATTTTGCAACTTCATATGTCATGCTGTGTGGGTCAATGATATGAATCCAGATATTAGGATGTTTGTTTTTCTTCAATAACTCCACCAATAAATTATTGAATTTTTCTTGTGCACCAATTTAATTCAGCTTTATTATATAAAGTCCAAGGCTATATTTGTGGTTATTTTTGTAGCCTCAATTATCAAAACTGATGTGGAAGGGATGGAGAGCTGGTTTAGCAGGTAAGGAGCTTGCCTGTAAAATCTAAAGACCTAGGCTCAATACCCCAGTTCCAAGTAAGCAAGACACACAAGGTGGCACATGCATCTGGTGTGTGTTTGCTGTGGCTAGAGGCCCTGGTGTGCCCATTCTCTCTCTCTGTCTCTCCATCTTTCTCTTTCTCCCTCAAATAAATTATAAAATATTAAAACATGTTTTTTTAAAAATATGACATGGAAAATGTTAACTACTTGACATTTCAACCTCAATCTTAGATTGTGTGAAAGTAAGTCTCAGACCAACTTAAACACTTCATAAAGCACGTACTCATATATGTTACCAGCTGGCCACAAACACATTTCAGGAGATATGCTCTGGAAACCTAGTGAAGTCCTACTCTTTATTAGTGTAATTAGGCTCAACATACTTATTTCAAACAACAGAGGCATTCCTCAGGCTAGGCTTGGTGTACTGAACAGACTTCAATACCCAGTATCTTTGAATGATTATTGGTCAACAACCACTCAGCAATGAGCTTCTGGTTATCGTCCTTGAATAAAATAGATATTATAAATTCTTATATTATTTTCATAAGTAGGGAGGATTTTAGTTATCTTAAACTTGATAACCTACAGTTGTACCTTTTTATTTACATTTGGTTTCATGCAAAGAAAATATTTTATGAAAGAAAGACGATAAGTTTGAACCTTAATCAGCTCCTTAAAGGGAACACCTGAAACAAAAGGCCCTGGAGAGGGTACTATGAAGTCTAACCTTAATTTTCTCCTGTTTATCCCTTTCTCTCTCTCTCTTTTCTCTTTCTCTTTTATATTACCTATCACTTTCTTCCTTTTTTCTCCTTTAACTCCCAGTACCAGGATGGAGTTAACATCCACAATGTACTGTTGATCAGTGAGACCTACAAGGTTTCCCAAAACAAGACAGACTTCTGTCAGAGTACTTGATTACTCACCAAAGTTTAATGGTAAGACACTACTGAGGAAGACAGCTGGAATCTGGAAGAGAGCCAATCCCCAGACAGCTTGTCTAGTGCCAGAAGGTGTTTCATGAGCTACTGGGGAAAACGACCACCACCTGTCCAAGCAATTTGAGGTCTAAGCTACTCAGCAGCAAACAACCTGATGTGATGCTCACCCAAGTGCAATAGTGGCACACTGCCATGGCGGGTAAGCAACTGCTCTTGGATTGCCTAACAGATCCACTCAGTGGAAAGGCACCCATAGCTGGGATTTGGAAACAAGTCAGCATCATATCCAAATAACGAGTTCATTCTTCAATATCAAGCTCCCATCTATCTTAGGCTACAAGAAGGCCTATACCTATTAAATTTTCTCTAAACTAATAATGGTTATCCAATTTATCCGGCGCTAACTTCATTCTCCTTTGGAGAATCTGATTCTCTTTTTCAGATGGACATATAACCTATGGAGAGAATTAGCCCATCACACCTCACTAGGCCCCAGCTGAAACCATAGAGTAATTGGGGAAATGAGCAAAAGTGCTGTTTTCTTGGTGAACCTGGTATCAGCACAAGGGTGAAGGAGATAGACACAGAGAACACTTCACTCCTACCAAATCAGAGACACAAAGATCCCAAGAGCTCATCACTGAAGTAGACCTAAAATGAACCCAGCATGCCTCAGGGAAATTCATGGAAGAGGGGGCAGAAAGATTGTTAGAGCCACAAGTTGGGACTTTATGCATAGAGACATTGCCTCTTCCCCATAACTGATGGCTACTCCCACAATACATGACCCACAATCCCCATGGAGATAACTGGCATCCCCACAAGGAGGGTCCTCTGGGTGGAGGGACAAGAGTAAGGATGGTATCAACATGTGCTGTATACACACTGAGTATGTACATAACTAATAAAATAAATAAATAAAAATAAAATATTTCTGTCATGAATCATATTTATTTACAAGTTAATAGTGTATGTGTGTTGCTAGTTGTTGAAAAATACCAATAAGAAAAAAAAAACACATTTTTTTGGATTCTAACATCACATCCTTTTTTAGGTAAGGGCCCCTTAACATATTTTTAATTAATTAATTTATTTATTTATTTATTTATTGGTTTTTCAGAGGTAGGGTCTCACTGTAGCCTAGGCCAACCTGGAATTCACTATGTAGTCTCAGGTTGGCTATCCTTCTTCCTCTGCCTCCTGAATGCTGGGATTAAAGATGTGGCCACCACACCTGGCCCATTTAACATTTCTGTACTGAAGGGTCTTGTAAATTACAATTCTTGATTACAATGTATAAAATGAAGATTAAATGCTAATATGTGAGAAATGTGGTGCTAAATTTCACTGAACTAAAGCTGAAGTATGAACCACTGTTCTTGTCATTTTGTTTAGTTCTACATTCTCTTGTGTTTTCCTTCTTTATTTCTTTGGCTCAATTCCAGTTTTCATGTGTTATAAGGTTAGAAAGTTTTAATACATAATTTGGAATTACACACTTAGTTTCTAGTTAAAAATAGCAAACATAATTTGATTTCTAAAATCTTTGAAGTTTAAATGAAGTGATTTGTGAATGCATCATTTAATGTAAATAAATATTTTGTTGTTTATTGAAAATATGAATATTTGGCATATTATTTATTATGTAATAGAAACAACTATAAATATGCCTAATTATTTCATCATGATCTAAATAAACATAAAAGGGTGCTTTGGATATGAGCATAATATCACATCAAATATATGAAGTCTTTTAACAGCACTTAGCAACCTGGCTCTTATACTGAAGCAGATGTTCAATAGATGTTTGTCATACTCTTAGATAAACTAGACTGTGTCTATGTGAAAACAAAATCTCCATAAAATAGAAAAATATTTTCAGAGTACAGTTTTATTGGAGTAAATGATCATATGTATAATTTTGCCATTTTTAATTTTAACTTATTTGCAGGCAGACTGACTGAAGGTGAAGCATATAGAGAGAGTACAGAGAGAGAGAGAGAGAGAGAGAGAAAGAGAGACAGATGATATGGGTGCACAACATGACCTCTTACCATTGCAACAAAAATCTAGATGCATGGGACACTTTATGCACCTGACTTCATATGGGTACTGGAGAATTGAACCTTGACTAGAATGCTTTGTAAGCGAATGTCTTTATTCATGGAACCATCCCCCTAGCCATCACTGTACAATTTAAAATAAGATTAAGAAAGGAAGGCTATAACAAAATAAAAGTCACAAGATAATATAAGATTCAAATTAAAATAATTAGTACATTTCCTCCTTAAAGAAAATAATGTAATTTATAAAAGTTTAAATAATATTTGAAGTAATATTTTTGTTAAGATAGTGAATCTATCTCAGAAAACGTTTATTACTCAAATTAAAATCTTAAATTAAAATGTTATGAGTGTTTATGAAATACAAGATACATATTAAATTCATTTATATTTCTCCCAGTTTCCAATAAATTATATCATGTTATTCATGTGTTATTTGATAAAAACACATGTTCTTCTAGTGGATATTCTTTCTTAATGAAATATAACACTTGTCAATATTGCTATAGTCAATGACATATAATTCATGGTAAATGAATTGTAGGAAAAGAACATAAACTTAATGAGAAAAGGAAAGATGGGGTATAAATTGGTGTCCTTTGTGCATATAGCAATTTGAAAGATAATGGAACACTCTAAGTGGACCATATCTTAAACTCAAACATCATTATTTAAAAGTTATACACCTCATTTTTATGTTTTATCATTATCTCACAACTAATAATACACCCTCTAGGGAAAACTTTTTATAGTAATTAATTGGATCACCCTTACTATTCAGGTCATTTGGCTCTGGAAGGTCGACAGTTATGCCCACACTGTTAAATCTACAAATAGATCACAGGTTCTACAGTACACTGACTTTTTTAGCATACATGAAAATAATATCCTCTTGAAATTATGTATGTTAGAAAATTTATATAACTATGAATATGTTCTGTTAAATATACATTAAAATGTTACATGCACATAAGTAAGGGCAGTTTTGGAGCATACATATGTGAATGTGTGTGTGTGTGTGTGTGTGTGTGTGTGTAGTTAGCAAATTATGCATCCATCTACACACATACAATTTTCCATCAAGAAATTTGAGTTACATTGAAGTCTTTTGTCTGTAGTTATAGCTAGATGACAGTTTAGTATAAAAACACATTCCAAATCTATCAAATTGAACATAAATGTTAAAATTTATTTTATTTCAACATTTCTACTACATTTATATTGGAATCAGTCAGTATAGCAAAAGCTTCCATGGAAGATAGGTAATGAGACATTGACTTCACAACAATGTCTGCAATTTAGTGCCTTAGAACCTAAGAATTCTAGAGATATTTTGGGGATCACTCATAATCAATCTGGGAAGGATATTCAATCATGTGATAAGAAAGTGGATCATTTCAATATAAGATAATAGCTTAGGAGGCATTAGAGAATATATCAGGGTACATGGATAGAATAGCATAGATGCATATGTCATGCAAACCTCATGACTTCAAGTTGGCAAAATCATGTTGGATTATCCACATGATTTTAATCTTATCAATCCTAAGTGTGAAGATGGAATAATAGGTTAGAGTGATGTGATGTGATGTGAAAAGGACTCATAACACCTCAGTTGCTTCAAAAAAGGGAGAAAGAGATGGGTCAGGAAATGCAGTCAGAATCTAGAAGCTGGAAAAGACGAAGAATCCGCTGACCTCAGAAGTCTCAGAAAAGACAGCCCTGCCTCAACCATTTGGCTCATTTATTCCATCTAGCCTCTGTGTGCCTTCAATGGGACAAGAGCTATTCTGACAAAATATCAATGCTGAGAATCATATTGCACTGTGGTAGTTATGTAATTTTTAAAGAATAATAAGCTGTGTTTTTTAAAATATATCTGCCATATCACACCACAAATCCCAAATCCCAAATCTTAGTGTGGAGGTAAATGGGAGCTTAGATGTTCATTGGGGTCACAGTAGGTAATAACTTTCATGTCTCTTTTCTCAGATCCTATATTCCATCATTGAAAGTAGGCTATAACATAATCAATTTTTTCAAAACTGCCACACTATTTCATACTAATCAGTTTCCATTCATGGGTTATAAGATGGCCATTAGTAATTTCAAAAACCATCAATATTTAGTAAGCTATTATAATACATTCTTATCTAAAGCAACCTTAAAAGACTCATATAAACTTGATTAAAATCATGTTTAGACCTACATTAAGGAACTTCCTAACTTTTATCATTTAGCTATTCTAATTTCTAAATCCCAAGACTGAAATACTTTTAATTGATTAGTAAAACTTAAAACTTTATAGAATTTCCACCAGAAATTTTCCATGAAAGTTACATTATAAATTTACACTTCTGCTTTTTGACTGTGTATGTGATATTTGTGCATGTGTGCATGCATGTTTGTATGAGTCTATCTGTGTAGGTTCATGTGCATGTGGAAGCCTGAGGTCGATGTTGAATGTCTTCCTCAATATCTTCAGCTTAGTTTTGTAAATATTTATCTTTATTTCTTTTTAAAGGGAAAGAGAGAGAGAGAGAGAGAGAGAGAGAGAGAGAGAAACAAACTCCAGATGCATGTACCACTGTGAGCTTCTGGCTTTATGTGGGTACTATGGAGTCAAACGAGGTTCATTAGGCTTTGCAAGCAAGCACTATAGCTGCTGAGCCATCTCTCCAGCCATCTTCAGCTTATTTTTGAGACAGGGCCTCTCACTGAAGTAAGAGCTTACTCTTTCATCTAGACTATCTGGCCAGCAAGCCCAAGGGATCCTTCTGCCTCTGCCTTCTTGGCACTGGGATTATAGGTGCATCATGCCCACTTTTTTGGAGAAAAACCCAAGAGAAATTTCGTGTACATATGGTCAGTGATAGCTCTTTTCTGGATTAAAGCTGTGTATTCCAATTGATAACAAAATATAGTATGTGCTTATAGTCTAGTTTTCTTAGAAATTAATGGATTATTGATAGATTTCTTGTGAATCATTCATCATCTAACTGGAAAGGATATTTAATGATGTGATAAGGAAGTGAATCATTTTAACTGTGTGTGTGTGTGTGTGTGTGTGTGTGTGTGTGTGTGTGTGCGCTCAAAAATATTCCTTAAATCAACGTAGACAGTTCTGTCTTTATTGTTCATTTTAAAAATATTCTATTTTTATTTATTTATTTATTTTACAGAAAGAAAGAAGGAGAGAGAGAGAGAGAGAGAAAGAAAAAGACAGAGAGAACATGAGCGGGCTAGGGCCTCCAGCCACTGCAAATGAACTCCAGATATATGTGCCCCTTTGTGCATCTGGCTACGTGGGTCCTGGGGCATCAAACCTGAGTCCTTTGGCTTTGCAGGCAAACTCCATAATCACTAAGCCATCCCTCTACCCCTAAGTTTTTCATATTTTTATAGAAAGATGCATAATCAACCTGATCTGAGTCATTGTCTTATTATATTCTGTATATCTGATATTTTTACATTATATGCCTAAAATGCAGGAAATATGCACAACCAATAAATCCTGAAGAAAATTTTCTCACTGCAATTCTTGTTTTTGCTTCCCATACCTTTTGGAACTAATTCGCACCTGCAACCTCAAAGCAAAATGCTATCTAACAAGTGTAAGCACATTACATATAAGGGAATAAATTTAGAATAAATTATAAAATAACTCATCATTAACCATTTCCAATTGTAAATCTGCAATGGTATCCTACAAGAGGAGAAGAAACTGTAGGAAATCATTTCCAGTCATTTCTGAAGTTGATAAATGGCCACTAAAGTTATCTTCTTAGGATCCTATTTTGAATATCTAAGATGATTTGTTTCAGGTATATATGAAAGGTACACATACACACATGCATCAACATGCAAAGAAGAAAAAAAGTTTAAAAAATTAGGAATTTGTTATATCCTTCAGTACACAGACTCAGTCAGTGTTTCTTAGTTTTTATTTCCATCTTTAATGGGCTGTGTCTCAGTAATGGAGCACTTTAGCATGTGTATGGACATTGGTTTGGTTCCTAGAATCACAGAGAAATGCCATGCATATTATTTTATATTTAGTTTGAAACAGGAAGTAAACATTAAGTATGCTTAGTTATTTTTCAGTGTGTTATTTTTATTTGCAAGGGTACACCTCCCAAAGGATCCACCAGATAAGGTTTAAGTATATATGTTAACCACAATCACTTGAAGCAATGGAGGAATCCCACATTCAACCCATCACAAGAAGTTTCTTCAAAGCTGAAGAACATTGACAGTCAATTGATACACAGAGGAAATATTGAGGAGAGAGTAAGTATGAATATTCCAAGACCTCTTGCTCCTGCAAACTCCAGACAGTAGACACTGAAATCAAGTGTCTTTAACCAATGAGCGATCTAGCTCCCAATAACTGATTTTTTTTATTTTTATTTTATTTTTTATTTTTTTGGTTTTTCAAGGTAGGGTCTCACTGTAGCTCAGGATGACCTGGAATTCACTATGTAGTCTCAGGGTGGCCTCGAACTCATGGCAATCCTCCTACCTCTGCCTCCCAAGTGCTGGGATTAAAGATGTGAGCCACCATGCCCGGCTCCAATAACTGATTTTTAATGTACATATTTCTTAAACGTTAAAAATAATATATTTGTCAGTTGTAAGAAGAGCTTTCATTCTCAAGTCTATGTATAAATAATACAACCTCCCTAGTATAAAGAGAACTAACTGAATATCTGTCAGAATTGATTTTAAACCAGATATATGAAAAATATAGCATCAAATTTGATTCTTATGAGAATTTTCCTTTAAATTTTACATTGGCATCCACAATTCTGTACATTTATGATATTATATGTGTACATATATATGGTATAACATTTGAGGCAATGTAAACAAACCTAATGCCTCAAATATTTATTGTTCTCTTTGATGAACATTTTCAAAATTCCTGTTACTTGCTTATGTTTGATCATTATAACTGATACAGGAATTTTAAAATTAAAACATGAAATTGGAGGTGCCTTATTTCTGTGGAACCTCAAAAATTATTTGATCAGAATTTAATATCCATATATGTGTGTATAAAATTATAGGCAAATGCAATGTATTGGCTTATTTTGCAATGCATTTAAATCAAAATACAATATCTTACAAGTTTTTTCCACAAATGCAGGAGTAGCACATATCTTTTTTATGGGGTGAGATTAATATTAATATTACAGCCACACATTGAGATGAAAATAATAATAAAGAAAATAGATATTTTCCTTTTGAAGGAAGGAACTTCTAATTGACTTTAAGAATCCATATATTTTCTTTCTTTCTTTTTTTTTTGTTGTTGTTTTGTTTTCTGAGGTAGGGTATCACCCTAATCCAGGCTGACATGGAATTCACTATGTAGTCTCAGGGTGGCCTCGAACTCTCAGTGATCCTCCTACCTTTGCCTCCCTAGTGCTGGGATTAAAGGAGTGAACCAAATAATTCATATATTTTCTTATTACTTAAGTGCTAACTTAAAAGTCCTGAATACAGTTAACCCAGAATATTTCACATTTGGTTTTACAGAGTAATCCAGCGAAATAAAATAAGATATCATCCATTTCAGTAACTAACACCATTCCATTTGCTACAAAACAATGAGTACTTGCAGCTCCTGGAGTTGTTAAATATGCAAAATCCATTGTGCGTGCCTACATGCATGCTCATCTCTGTAAATAATAGGTGTGGGACAGGATGATCACTGATAACAGTGATCATAAATCTAGGATACTGTTTACACCAATTAGTAAATACACATGCAATGTTGGACCAGAAATCATTCTCATAATATCCAGAGCACTCTGATAGGATACCATGTGTCCTTGTAAGTATTCTATGTTATAGAACAAACACATATTCTGACAATAATCAAGCAAATCTTATTCTTTAAATATGTATAATAACAAAATGCTAATGATTTCAAATAGGCAAAGGTGATTTAATATAAAAATCATTTAAAGTAGAGCATGGTGGTACATGCCTTTAATCTGAACACTTTGGAGGCAGAAATAGGAGGATCACTATGAGTTCAAGGCCAGCCTTACAATATGGAGCGAACTTCTGTTCAGTCAGGGCTAGAGTGAAATCCTACATAAAAAAAAAAAAAATAAATAAAAATAAACCTCATTCAATATAATTTAAATAATTTATGGAATAAAAGAGAAAATCAGTATGATTTAACTAGATTGAGAATAATTCACTAAATTTCATATTAGTTCATAACTCAAATTTGCATTACATTAGGCTTTGAGAGAAAGTAAATATAGTTTAATAAATCATTTCTTTGAAAATCAAATTTTGATATTCTATAGAACCAACAAGCAATTGAAAAGGAAAGGCAAAAATATTGAAACCTGAGATAAGAAAAATTTATATCATATGATAATTATTTATATTAGAAAAATAGCATAAGGCAAACTTATATATATTTGAAATTTGTATGTATTTTTCATATTATAAATTTTTCTATATTATAGACTTTTTCTATTTTAATTTTTGTTTTTTCAATTAACCTGACGTAGATTCAGTGGCACTCCTTAGTAATACTTCAAGATTTTAGGTAGACAATTTACAATTTCAATCCACAGTGTGTAGATAATATCAAGTCATATCAATTTATAAAAGAAGTATCATGGATAACATTATTAAAAACAGTATCACTGAAGTACTGAAAATAAAAATTCCAGTTTGCAAAGGAACAGAGATATATATAATCTCAGTTTTACTATGAAGGACTTCATATTATAAAATAGATTTTGTTTTGAGTGTGTGCTCATGTGTGTGTGTGCGCACATGCATGTGTGTATTTGTAACAGACAGCTTCAGGTTTGCTGAGATGAACTTCCAGACCAGGCACAGTTATGGAGGAAGGGATATTATTTATTGAAGCTTACAGATCCAGGGGAAGTTCCATAATGGCAAGAGAAGCGGCATGCTCTCCACAGGGCCAAGCAGAGAGAGAGAAAAACCAACCAGCCACCACAGCACACAGAGCAAAACTACAGCCAAAAGGTCACACAGCACACTTCAGGAACTCCTGCTAGGCACATTTGCATATCTTTACAATGGAATCTCAAACTCACACCATTAACACCTTAAGACCGGCCCCCAGTGACATTGCCTTTAGCAAGGTGATTGCAGATGCAAACTATAACTAGTAAAACACTGAATATATTGGGGGACATATATTCAAACTACCACAGTATTCATGTTTGTAAACACACACACACACACACACACACACACACACACACACACACACACTTTGATTCTGTGAGAGTTTGGTGTAGATTAGGTCGTGTCGTGTTTTGTAGCCATGACTCATTATCAATCCACTTCTTGTCAATTTTCTGAATGGTCCCATTGATGAGACCTAATACCTGGCACAAATTATTTTTGGGAGGAATGGTTTCTTTCAGCTTATAGTTCTAGAGGGTACAGTCCATCATGGTGGGGAAAGCCTAGCAGGAGGAAGACATCAGTGTCATATTATTTCATCATAAGTGAGAGAGTACAGAGCTATGAAATGTTCCTGCTCAACCAGCTATTTCTTTTTATAGAGTACCAGGGCCTAGACCATGGAATCATGCCTTCACATCTTAAATAACATAAAAAAAACCTTCTCTGACCATATACAAAGGCTAACCAAATTTATATAATCCTTCACATGTTATTCTAGGTCTTGTCACGTTGACCACCAATACAAACCTACACATGTCTCATTTGTTTCAAGAAAAACACCTAAGAACATACTCAGTCTACTTTCCATACATACATGGGTTTAGATCAAACTTGTTCACTATTTGAATTTTAATGATGGTTTTTATCTGCAGGTTTGTGGGACAAAGCACCAAGTAATTCCTCCAAAACAAAGGTTCCAAAGTTAACATCTTGAAAATATTTCTGATAATAAATTTTGGATATTATTTATTGAAGCTGATCCAGGGAAGTAAACCATCTTCATCAATTATAGTCCAGATATTTTTTCTATCATGGATGTGCTATTACAATCTTTTCCCCACTGCAATATGTGAACAGCTTAAATGCATATATTACATTATTATTATTATTATTATTATTATTATTATTATTATTATTTTGAGGTAGGGTCTCACTGTAGCTCAGGTTGACCTGGAATTCACTATGTAGTCTGAGGGTGGCCTTGAACTCATCGTGATCCTCCTACCTTTGCCTCCCAAGTGCTGGGCACCATGTACCACCATGCCCAGCTTTACAATATTACATTTTATGATATATTATTTTAGTCATTGCATTTAATTTATTCAACACAGTGTAGCTTCAGCAAGTATAAAGTTGCATGAAATGAAATTTCAGGTTAGGTATTGAAAGAAAGTGTACAATTTACAAAGTATATTTAAGTAATGAAAGACTATTTTATGTATATAAGTGGATCAAATAATTATCTTCCAGAAATAATTCTCATAGCCTGAAAATTATGATGTATGAATGTGTTTTTCAAAGGGCTACAGATATGATCAAGAACGGGTGTGAAGTGGACGTGGAGATCTACACAGTTCTAACACTCTATTCATGAGATTTTATCTTTTCCATAGAATTTAACAGAATAAAATGTGTTCCAAAGTGGGATGCATGCTTCAGCATAGTCCTGGGAATTTCTCATTTACCACTAGGAATAAATTGCACAGCAGAGGATGCTTAATCTAAGTCTCCCAGCCAGTAAGTGATGCACTGATGAGATTCAGATTGACTAAAAGCACTGAGATTGATATGAAAATGATGCCAAGCTTAAATATAACATCAAAGACTCTCATATGACAAAAGACCATGTCAAGAAGTAAAAGGCAAGAAATTACTTTTTTGTAAAGCACCAAGTTAAAAGAATTAACTTAAGGTCACACATTGAATAAGCTGCAGAACTAGACATGAATGCTGACCTCTCTTTCCCTCTCTCTCTTTTAGTTTTCTACATGAGTCACTAAGTAAAAATCTTTTTGAAAAATAAAATTTATATTTTATATCCTCAGTTGTATCTATAATATACTATCAATCATTAGTGAGAACATGTAGGATTACACTTTTTTTTTTTCTTTTACTATATTTTGAATCAATTTGATGTTCTTTCAGGCTCAAATCCTGAATTTTTACATTATTGTCTCATTGATTGAAAATCAATTTTAATATTCTTTTTGATAATTTTTATTTAGTAGTTCCTGAAGTTTTTCATCTTTCATTTATGAAATTATTTACATATACTTTTAACAACTATCTGAATGACACTATGAGATTCCTGCTACCACTCTGTCAAATCAGTCCCATTGAAACAATGTAGATTAATTCTCTGTAATGACAGACTCTGATTTATTGGACTTTGTAGATTAGTAAGTACGCAAAAACACAGATAATGACACATTAGAGGAAGTACAGCATAATTTTTTTCCATTTATTTTGACAACTATAGTGTAAATTATTTATGGCATGCTTCACTGTATGCTAATGAATAGCCATTGCTATCTTATGAAAAAGAATTTTGAGACTTCAATAAGAATTGAAAATCTAGTGTTAATAAATCTTGTCTGACAGTATATGTAGATGTTAGGGTTTTTTGAAAAACTTTGGGGAAAAAGCTATGTAGGTTGGCTTCCATTTATAGAATTTATTTTAAAATGTGATGTGTCCCTCTAGCATATCTGATTTCTTTAACATTTCCATGACCCAGAAAAGTCTAATCATCTCTCTGAACTCCTATTTGATTTTTTTTCTGCATTACTTTATAAACTTTGCATGGTAGAGATATGTAACATTATCTTAAAAGTTATCATTTATTTTATAAATCAAATTCAAAGAATTAATGTTGCTGTTTTAAACTTGTTAGTAAAAATAGTTGTTGAAAATGAATTATTAAATTAAATCATGAGATTTTGTTGTCATGGACTGGAGAGATGGCTCAGAGTTTAAGGTGCTTACTTGTAAAGCCTACCAACCTGGGTCATCAGCATAAATCCAGATGGGTATTACTTTCTACTATAAAGAGATCTGAGTGTATACATGCACATACACACAGACACACAGGAAAATGAATAAATAAAAATTTAATGAAGATACCTATATAATTTTAAGCAATTACTAAAGCTTATACTAGTATTCATGTACTAGTTTTGTAAGAAAATTAGAGAAGCCATAATTGACTGTTCACATTTTTGAAACTTATGGAACACAAAGCTTTCAGAATCATAATGAAGTAAAGTGAAAATTAACATGCACAAGTATGGAACCAAAAGTGGAGGATCAACTAGTATTTATTGTACTTATTAATACTCATACATATTAGAATAACAATACTGACATTTATCCAATGATACTCATTGAGGAGGATAAACATTATCAACATTTAGGACACAATATCATAACTATATTGCTAAATTGTAATATATTTCATTTGACATTAAAACGCTACTTACTTTAAGTCTTTTTGTCTCCCTCAGCACACAAGTATGTATAATCACCGTGAAGCACAAAAGAAATACAACAGAAAGGCAAATTATTTTAAGAACATAGCATGGACTTTTTTCATAAATTACTATGTGAAATTGCATTAAAATGTAAATCGATCACACATTCGTTTTATTGCTGGAGTTCAGTCTGTGGTCAATGTGTACAGGATAATGAGGTCATTTACTGTACTAAGGAAAGATGAGCACTGGTTGCTTCTTGTTTTGCTTAGGTAGCTATAAAATATCGCCAGAGACAGAGGGGCTTGCACCCTAGAAATCTAAGCCTCGCATCTTTGGAAGCCAAGAGGAAGGTGTGGGAAGGTTCAGTTTCTCTGAGATATGCACATGCCCATCTTCTTGCATTCTCTTCATCTTGTGTTTCTTGAGCATGAGCTATTTTTCTTGAGTATGCTGCTATCTCTCCATATATTCACATTTATTCTCCTCATGTGGATACCAACCACATCTAATTATTTTCTTCCTTCAAAATAACATTTTAACTTAATTACATCCTTAAAGAACTTCTTTCCAGCTATAGCTTCTTTATAATCAGTTAATAGTTTCATAGGAAAATTTTGGGTAGATACAACTCAATGCATAGAAACAAATCTAGAAAAGTTTCAATCTTATGAAATAACTTTTACAAACTATAAATTAAGTCTGTTCTTTCTTTTCCTTTTCTAGTGGCATTTCCATGCTCTCAGAAGGCAGTTCCTGCCTTATCTCCTCTAACAATGACAAGATTTGCAATTATACATTCCAATCTTTATTTTTTTGTTCCATTCTCTGTTTTGTTTGTCTGTATGATTTTATTGAATGACTTGGTGATCTATGTTTGTGTTCAGTGCTAAAAATAAAAGTATTAGCATACCAATTATATGCCTAATCTTCAAGGACCTTACAGATAATTATATGTAATCTGTGATCACACAAATCAAGAATATTTAACACCCTTATTAATAAATATATTTGTAATGAAAGCGAATGGTACCAATAAAATACAAAAATGCCAATTATGATGTTGTCTAGGCAACAGGACAGTTTTCCCTTGAGCAGTGTTAGTAAAATTTTGATTTGAAAGATAAATAAGAAGAGATGGCATTTTCAAAATGTCTTCAATAGAAGTACAAGCGTCAGAATAAATTAAACCTGGACTTAAGTGTGGGGTCTCTCTGGCCCAGGCTGATTTGGAGTTAACTATGTAGTCTCAGGTTGGCTTCGACCTCACGGTGATCCTCCAACCCCTGCCTTCCAAGTGCTGGGATTAAAGGTGTGTGCCACCAAGCCCAGCCAATTTATCTTTATTTGCAAAGAAATTATGTTATTTCATTTCAAAACCTGTGACTTTAAGCAGTCATTTAACTGAAAACATTATAAAAGAAATGAAAGCAAGTTTTTCAACATGGAGTAAAATACAGACATCAACAGGGAGAAAAGGCTTGCATATACACTGAGAAATCTAAAATAATATATGAAATAGGATTTAGTCATTTTTTTCTGATTATTTTAGTGAAATATATAAGAGAACAATATATTGAAATAAACACATATACTCCAATAGTAAATGTGTTTAAATGACAAAAAAAATATGTTTCACTTCACATGCCATCAGGAAAACTCTAATTAAAATAAAAATGAGATACTGAAAAACTTGTTAGGGTAAGAGCACTCACAGTGTTAAGCAGTGCTTAAAAGTACGTGTAAAAAAAGAATTCACTTTCATTGTTAGAAATTTGAAATTGTAGGCAGGTTATCAGTTTCTGGTAAATATATGTGTGTATATTAACTATATGATGAAGCAGTCATGTTCCTTGGGATTTGGGCAAAAGAATTGACAATTCACAGACATAAAAAGTTGAACATGGATATTTATAGTAATTCTGATATTTGCCCAAACTTGGAAACAACTCAGGTGTTCTTTACTAGACAGAGTTACTAGTAAGCTGTAGTGCGTCCAAGAGATGGGATATAACAAAATGCTAAAAATAAAGGAGCTATCAAACTATGATGAGACAAGGAAGAAACTTAAATACATGTTTCCAAAAGAAGTTAGCTATGTGCAAAGTCTGTATACTCTATGGTCATAGCAATCTCAGTTTTAGATGAAATAAAATCTCTGCAAACATTAAGCCCATGTGCACATACTCTGAATGATACTATGATGATAGACATACCTCATTCTACATTTGCCCAGATGCAAATAAGTAAATAAATAAACAAACAAACAAAAAACAACTAATGGTAAAACCTGATGTGAACTATAAGCTTTTGATTATTACAATGAATTAATGTGCATTCATCATGTGTAAAAAAAAAAAATCTACCAATATGGTGATGAATTCAATATCAGAAGAGCTATACATATTCCTACATCCACTTTTCATCAAGCATTCCTTCCCTAGCAATGCCAATTGTTATTCTTATTTTAAATCTAGCACACACCAGTTCTCTCTCTCTCTCCTCTCTCTCTCCATCCCTCTATCCCTTCCTACACACACACACACACACACACACACACACACACACACACAATGAATGTTATGTTGACAGTAATTTGTTCAAAGTTTATATATTAATCTTCTGGATATTGTGAAGCATTGACTTTTATTGTTATGAATAGTCTGGTTGACAGTCAATTTTTGTTCTTCAGCAAAACTTGTGGTTCACATTTCACTCATTTAAAAAATATTTTATTCATTTATTCATTCATTCATTCACTCATTCACTCATTTCTTTGAGTAACATATACTAAGAGAAAATAGTTGCTCCAGGACCTTTAGCCACTGCAAACTGAACTCTGGACATGTGCCACCTTGTGAATCTGGCTTATGTGAGTACTGCATAATCAAACCTGGGTTCTTTGGCTTTGCCCTCAGTTTTTATTTATTCTTTTATTTTCAATTAGCATACAGAATTTTAGATATCATTATGGCATTTTATATTTTTAATTTTTTGGTGTGAATATTTATAATTGTGTGTGTGTTGATTTTTATGCACATGCAAATGCCTTGTAGCACCCTGTTCACTGGCCTATATTGGCCAGAATGAAACTTCATCAGTCTTCTACCCTGCTTACTTAAGCTATATTTTTCATTATTGATTTATTTTGGTTATTTTTAGTTTATACATTCTTTTTTATAATTAAATTGAAACTTTGAATGTACACATCATTTGTTGATTCCATCATTTCCCTCCTCCTTGTCCTCATTCAACTGAAGGCCTTCTTCTGTGGGATTGCTGGTATTCACCAGGGGGGGTGTGGGTTATAAGTTATAGAGCAGCCTCAGTTATTGTGGGTATGGGCAATGCCTCTGGATACTGCCTCAACCCTGTGGCTCTTACAATCTGTCTTCTTCCATAAAATTTCCTGAGCTTTGGTGGGTGTCTTTTAATTCTGCTTTAGTGTTGTGCTCTCAGCAGCATCTGGATTCTGCTTTGGTGCATTTGGAGTATCCTCAGTGTCTGCCTCCATCACCCTGGGACAGGTTGTCAGGCTGCCATGGAAGCACTCTTGCTCCTTTCACCCTACCCTTGTGATTTCACCTGGGTCCTAGCTGAGTTGTGAGAGGTGGGTCATCCTATGATGGGGAGTCAACTATCTTTTCTTGTCTTGTTGATAGACCTTGGTTTTCACTGCCTTCTGTAAAAGTAAAACAGATTCTCCAGTGGAAAGTGAGAGATTTTGGTCCAAAGACTCTTGGGAGCTTCTTATGGAGTTCATGATCCTGTTCTCCGTAGGATTCAGACTTAGTTCCACCTATGGGTTCCTTTCCACTGACTTGGTCTCTTAGCCAATCAGAGCCATATTTAGTAATCCTAGAGCTTGCTTTCCACGACCCTCCCCCCTACTACACACACATACCCACCACTAACTGAACACCTCTTGGCTCTGTTCCCTACGGTACTGTGTTACTATATTGCACAGTCACATTCATCTGTTTGTGTGTCTCTTAGAGATTGAACTCTTGTGATTTCTCAAGTCTCCTCATACCCTCATGCATGCACAGGAAGTGCTTGTTAACATGGATCTGTCACCCTATCCCTATTATGACATTTAAAATTATATTTGTTTTAGTTTATTCTCGCTCACCTCACCCATTCTCTATGCATCCTTATCCACCTCCTCTTTCTGAAGACATGTCACATGTGTCTTTTTTTTTTTTTTTTTTTTTTTTTTTTTTTTTTTTTTGTGGCAAAGGTTCAGTGACTGCTGAGACCAAACTGAACTGGAATTCACTATGTAGTCTCAGGGTGGCCTCACACTCATGCTGATCCTCCTATTCTGCCTCCTGAGTGCTTCACCATTTCTTAGGACCCTCTCTTGGTCACCTTTCTAGATTTTTATTAAAATATTAAAAGCTAGGATCCACATAGGTGAGTTAACATTCTTTTTTGGAATTTCTGAGTGTGGTTGCCAATCAACAGATAAAGAAAAGGTGATACATATGTACAATGGATACTAACCATCAGGAAAAAGGAATTTATGAAATTTGATGGAAAATGGATGGATCTGAAAAGAATTATATGGCATAGAGCTCAGTCCTAAGATACATCTTTGTTGCATTCAATTATCTTGCCAGAGGTTTTATACAAAAGTTTTCTGTTGGGATTTGAAATTTAATTTATTTTTCTGCAGCATACATTGTAGCTAAAAGTTTATCCTCAAATGCTATTCCTTTCTTTACTCTTTGAATTGTGTAGTGGATGGGCAGTTAAAGAGTAAAGAGACTTTTTTTTTTTTTTTTTTTTTTTTTTTTTGAGGAAGTTTTCTAGGTAAAGTCTCATTCTAGTCCAGCCTGACCTGGAACTCATTTTATAGTCTCAGGCTGTACTCAAATTCATGGTCATTCCCTTTCCTCAGCACTTAGAATGCTGAGATTAAAGGTGTGAGTCACCACAATGGGCTAAGTCAACCTTTAGTGGCAGACCTTAAAATTCTACTCTTTATGATTCTGGTTTTGAGGAATCCACTGTTTATATTCTTCTTAAAAATTTTGTTTGTGTCTAGCACTGGATAGAAGGCTCAGTGGTTAAAGGAGGTGGCTTGCAAAACCTGCTGACCTTCAATTCCTCAGACACCCCACATAAAAAAATGTGCGGTTCATGGACACACACACACACACACACACACACACGGATAAATAAATAAATGGAAAATACATGGAAAGTTATGTTTCCATTTGACATACTGAATCTTTTTTTTTTTTTATTTTTTAAATTTGTTTATTTACTTGAGAGAGAGACACACACACACACAGAAAAAGAAACAGAGACGGCTTTGTGCTACTGAAAACAAACTTCACACATACTCCACTTTGTGTATCTGGCTTTATGTGGGTACTGGGGAATGTAATCTGGGCAATTAGACTTTACAAAGATGTGATTTTTAACCACTGAGCAATATCTCCAGAACCCTGAATCTTTGATGTAATATTTTTCTGATATCTCAGAAAGATTGCCATTTTTCCTGTTTTTTTTTTTTTTTTTTTTTTTTTTTTTTAAATACTAGTTAAGGTCCTTTTACCTGACAAATATTCTAGGGAAAAAAAAAAAACAAAAAAAAAAAAACAAACAAACAAACAAAAAAAAAAAAACTAAATGTGACAAAATGTTTATCCTCTTTTTATGATGATATTCTGTAGTTTTCAACTTTATTCATTCTTCGTTGTTCTTAAATATTTTATTTTTTATATTTTATCTATAGTTTGTGATGGCTAATTAATTATATTTAATACAAGTTATGCTTCTATAATAAAAAATCCTACATTATCCCTTAAATTAGAATGCA
Organism: Orientallactaga sibirica; assembly: GCA_036365145.1. Classification (NCBI taxonomy): domain Eukaryota; kingdom Metazoa; phylum Chordata; class Mammalia; order Rodentia; family Dipodidae; genus Orientallactaga; species Orientallactaga sibirica. The sequence continues at coordinate 9,819,558 of JAEOAD010000024.1, read as the reverse complement.
AATAAAAAATTTGTTCAAACATTAAATTAATAAAAAAATATTTTGAAGAAAAAGAGGGGTTGGAGGGATTGCTTAGTAGTTAAGGCTTTTGCCAAAAAAGCCAAAGGACCCCAGGTTCAATTCCCCAGGACCCACGTTAGCCAGATGTACAAGGAAGCACACTCATCTGGAGTTCCTTTGCATGGCTGGAGGACCTGGGGCACCCATTTTCTCTCTCTCTCCCTGTTTTTTCTGTCAAATAAATAAATTAAAATTATATTATATATATATATATATATATATATATATATGAAGAAAACATTACATTATTTACATGTTAAAAGTGTAGCTGTCAAATAGAACTCTTACCTTTATAAATTCCAGAATAAATTATTAGGTTAAACATTTTCTTATAAAAATTAAAAATACACTGTCAGGTATATATCCTAACTTTCATTTATAGCAGCTAGAGGACTTGGCATGCCTATTATCTCTCTCATAAATAATAAAATATTAAAAACAAACTAAAAAGTAAAATTAAAGCATTATGAAACAAATGCATCAGAAATACTTTGGGTAGCATGAGGTTCATAGTTATATAGTGTGAAGGAAGACTGAGGAGTTGTAGTTACAATGTCCACACTTTTCAGGAGAGGGAACAAGACAAAGCATGCCTACATCCTGGGTCATGATGGATTTTCTCCTGTGTCTGGAAGCTTCAATACATCCTTTTCCTCCTATAAACTAGTTTAGAGGTTCATCCTAGAAACATGAAGCTGACTATGACAGACATCAGACATTAAGCGCAAAATATCCACTTTGGAACAAAATAGCACAAAGCAGAAGATAGCACAATAAAATATCTATGTTAAGGGGGCTGGAGAGATGGCTTAGCAGTTAAGCACTTGCCTGTGAAGGCTAAGGACCACAGTTTGAGGCTCAATTCCCCAGTACCCACACATAAGCCAGATGCACAAGGTGGCATATGCATCTGGAGTTAGTTTGCAGTTGCTGGAAACACTGGTGCTCCCATTCTCTCTCTCTCTCTCTCTCTCTCTCTCTTTCTGTTGCTCTCAAATAAATAAATAAAAATAAACCAAAAAGCTATTAAAGTATATATTTACAAAAAAATCTATAGTAAGCCAAATCTTGATATCACAAAATGAGTTTTTGCTCCATATTAAGATTTTTAATTTCTTTTTGTGAGAACTTTTAGGTTAAAAAAAATAAATGGAAGATACTCAAAAATATATTAAATAATTTAATTGAGTTAGAAAGACTCCCACTAACATGTCATATTCTGATAGTAAATAAGAATTAATTTTTATTAAAATAAACCACATATGATAATGTTAAAACATTTTCTAGTAAATAGTTATCATACACTCTATTTTTCCGATAATGAGAATAAATTTTTTCAAACTTTACTAGTTTATACAAGCAAAATTAAAAAGAAAAAAATAATTACAACAGCATTTAGTGATATGTTTTAAAATATGTTATTGATTTATTTATTTAGAGAGAGAGGATGGGCACATCAGGGCCTCCTACCACTGCAAACAAACTACAGACACATGTGCCACCTTGTGCATCTGGCTTTATGTGAGTACTGGAGAATTGATCCTGGGTCCATTGGCTTTACAAGCAAGCTCCTTACTGCTAAGCCATTTCTCCATCCCTTTAGTTATACTTTTAAGACATCACTTAGTATATGGAAATTTATTAGAGATTTTTAATTGTCAAAATTCCTCTCTCTCTCTCTCTCTCTCTCTCTCTCCTCCCTCCCTCCCTCCTTCCTTCTCTGTCAAATAAATAAATAAAAATATAAGAAGACAAAAAAGGAGGACTGGGTGGATGGCTTAGCTGTTAAGGTGTTTGCCTGGAAAGCCAAAGGACCCAGGTTCGATTCTGCAGGACCCATGTTAGTGAGATGCACAAGGGGGCACATGCATCTGGAGTTGGTTTGCAGTGGCTGAAAGCCCTGGTGCTCCCATTTTCTCTCTCTCTCTCTCTCTCTCTCTCTCTGCCTAATAAATAAATAAGAAAATATATTTTTAAATTTCTTTTTTCTCTTTTCTTTCTTCTTTACTTATTTATTTATTTTGGTTTTTTTGAAGTAGGGTCTTACTCTAGCCTAGGCTGACCTGGAACTCTATGTAGTTTCAGGGTGGTCTTGAATCATGGTCATCCTGCTACCTCTGCCTCCCAAGTGCTGGTGTTAGAGGCACGTGCCACCACACCCAGCTAAAAAATATTTTTAATGAAAATTACTTTCTGAATAGACTAACTTGTTTTGTTAAATGTTAAATCAAACCCACATAATCATGGCTAGGAAAAGGCCGACTGGTCATTTGGCAAAATGTCCCTGAAGCATAGATGGTATATAATTTATAGTTGAACCCAAATGTTCCACAGATGGCAAGCTGAATAAGGTGCAGCTGGAGTTAACATATATATTTTTAGAGTTTATAAAAGTATATGTTGGAGAGAAAATGGTAATGCAGAAGTAGAATATTAACAAGATATCTTTAGACTATAGTGAAACAAGGTCAGTCTAAGTCATATTATTAAATTTTCATGCTGAGAATAAATAATGGAACTCTGCTGGATTAATTTCAGCTTTAATTTATGGCATGAACTTTGGGCCAAGATATGACATTATAATAAAGATATCTATCCCTTTACTGTAAGCTGGACTTAAGTCTAGAGTAATAGTAACATCTTTCATGGTACACCTGTAAGAACATATTACTTTCATATATGCCTTTGTGCAAAGCTCAGATACCTAGAAATACTGTTTATATTAGTGTATTTTGTGATACTGTTACATATAGAATAGGATTCCATTTTTTAAACTGATTAGCAGCAAAATTTAAATACTTCAGCAAGTAACCAATGTTATCAAAGCTTATGTAAATTGTGTGCTGAAGGTTAGCAGTTTGACCTCAGGTTTATGTTAAGACATTTATTTCCCTGGAAGGCCTTGAGAAAACAATTTTTGCATTCCCATTCTCTGAATGTCCATTTTGTTGACATTTCCTAGTTGGTAAATTGTCTACTTTTAAAAGGCAGAAGGCAACATCTTTATATGACCATCAGCAGTGAAGTAAAACATGAAGCCTAATTATGACACGAGCATAAGTAAGACAAAATTAGTAGATTGTCTGCACTCCTGTTTGTAAAGAACCAATTATCACAATTTAATTTCCTTAGATTTATTCTGAAGTTTGTAAAATCCAAAAAATAATATTAATGTTGTGTTGAAAGTTCATCACAATCAAAACTAAACTGACGAATTTGACATAATGAGCCATATTTTTATAAATAAATAAGAAAACTGATATATTTTTTTTTCTAAACCCTATATTTCTGGACTTTCAGAGTATATTTATGGTGAACTATATTTATGAGACTTCAAAACAAAAAAAAACATAATTATGTGAAATAACAAAATAATATATCCATCATTTATAAAATATAACGTCTTTGTTAAATGAAGTGTGTTTGCAGATTCATCAAATAGGCTCTAAAATAGTCTTGGATTAGCAATATGTCAAAGGGGTTAATTATTTAAATAGTGTATTAGGTTATAATACAAAATAATGGGTTTCCTCATGTCACATACTTGTCATACATTTTTCTCATTTGTGCCTCTGTGCAATTTCCCTCATTTGCCATTGCTTGCTCTAGTGTCCCTCAATGCCATTACGTGGCTTTGGGAGGACTTCTCATATAACTTTATTGTGAAATTTATGAAGGAAAATTATTATTTTAAAATATAGCATCATTTCTTACAAGAGTGAAGTATTGATTTCAAACTTCATTTTAAACAAAAATCTCATTATTGACAATTCCATGAATATAAAAAATACATGATCATAATCCCCTAACATCACCTTCTTTCCCCCGCTCCCAAATCTACCCTCCACTGAATCCGTACTTTTATCAAGTAGTCTTTATCTTTTCTTCTCCTATTATGCAGGTTTTGTATACGTAGTGTCAACCATTCTGAAGCTACTTTTGTCTGGAAGATAATATTTTAAGCAGTTCATCTCTTCTTAGCCTTTTACATTCTTTCTACCTCCTCTTCCACAATGGTCCCTGAACCTTGACTTATGTGGTAAAGATGTTTCATTTGGTGCTTGTGATGATAAAGTTCTGTTGTCAACTTGATCAGATTAGGAATCCAAAGACATTCCTCTTGGTTGGGTCTCTGGGGTGGCTTCCAGGAAGGATTAATTGAAGGAGGAAATCCTTCCTCCAGAATGAGCCCTTCCTCCAGAGTGGGTGGCCCTCCAGGAAGGAGGTTTTAATTTAAGAAGCCCTGGGAGTGGTGGAAGACCAGCAGCTCTCCAGGAAGCCTCCAAGCCTTCAGTGCTAGATTGAGACTACTGAGGCATCTGGCTCCATTGAGTAAGCACAGGCATGCAGATGTTCTTATTGTGCTGCCATGAACTAATCCAATAAATCCTATTTATAATACAGTTCATTCTATGTCTTCTGTCCCTCTGGAGAAACCTGAATACAGTGCTGCACACTGTACTATCACATCTCAGCAATTTGTTGAGATTTGAATCTCCCCAGTAGTCAACTTCATCTGGAAAGAGAAGCTGCTCTTAACAAAAGTGAGAGGAACATTAATACATGGACATAAGCAGTAGTATTCAGAGGGCAGTTTGGTGAAAATAATATATTCACTTAGAAAAATAGCAGTATTTTCTGCCTTTAGATTATGACTTCCCCAGTCCTAGGATTTTTATTAAATTTTCAGTAGCATGCAAGAATTCTCTCCCATGGATTTAGTCTTAAGTCTAATCAGAGAACATATTGTTTCCTCCATAACAGGCATGCCACCATTTCACCACCCCCACTACATTTGACCTGCCTGGTACAATGATTTTTTGGCATTATGTTTATGGTTCTTTATGTAAATAATCATATTATCTTAAAATAATAATTTGATGTATTCCTTTTCCATTTGCATCAATTTTATTTGTGTCTTATGTCTCATTGCTGTAGCTGATAATTATTACTATATTAAATAAATTGGACAAAGTGAATGCCCTTGTTTGTTTTTTCTTGAATTTAGTGGGAAGTTTCAAGTTTTACCATATGAAGTATAATTTTGCTATATGTTTTTCATAAATAGCCTTTATTTTATTAATATATGTTCCTTCTATTTCCAGTAGACTTGGCTTAGTGGTCATGTATTCCTGTAGCTTATTTTTAATCATAGGAAGTTCTTGTTTCTCTGTCAATTATGATGCCTACTTTGGCTGGATATAATAGTCGAGGTTGGGAGGTGTTGTCTTCCAGAATGCAGACTCTATTTTCCTATTTTGGGGAATTTTTTTTATCATTTTGTTGAAACTACTTAGTATATCTTTAGATTGAAATTCTTATTTTATATCTTCAATTGGTAAGTTTGATCTCTTCATTTCTTTAAGACTGCCCTGTATATCTTAAAATTCCCACCCATACCTTCCTATTACTCTTTCTCTTTGTTGGAATATTCTACATCTGCCACTTTGTCTTCCATCTCAGATATTTTGTCCCATTATCCATTCTATTGGTGAGACTTTCTATTAAGTTTTCTTTTAATTGCTTTACAGTATTTTCCTCTTCTGCATTTTAGATTGGTATTTTTTCAGTATTTCTCTTTCATATTTTAAATCAGCCTCCTTATTTTGATATGTTTATTTCTTGTTTTGTTCTTCAGGAATTTGCTTTTCTTATTTGATTCCTTTGATTTCTTGTAACAAACTTATATTCATTCTATTGAATTCTAAGTTTGACATTGCACCTACTTCAGTCTCACTGGAAGTATTTTCTGTTGGATTTTTAATGTTGGGAGGAATTATGATTTCTTGATTTTTTTTGTTTCTTCTATTATTGAATGCAGATTTTTGTCTCTAGATTTATTTCAATGCTTAGGTTTTTGAGTTATCTGCTATATTCTTAGACATGTAACTCTGACATTATATCTTTAAGTTGGGAGCTCAAGAGGCCACATTTGGCTTCTATATCACTCTCAGAGTAACAGCAGGACAAGCTGTTACACACCTGCTATGCAAATATCTCAGTATCAAATTAACAGCAGGGTTCCTTGATTTTGATAGTTGCTAGTGAGTTAAAGAACAAGGTTAGGAGAAGTATGCTATGGTTTGTTTTCTTAGAAGTGGGAGTGGTGTAGGGTGAATTATTGTGAAGGCTAGTTTTAACTTTGCAAAACATTGAGGTGGCACAGGTATCTGGGAAAGGGAAGTTGGGGAACCATTAGTTTCTACAGATTTTAGAGGTTACTGGGGCTATGAAGGTTGGATTAATGAAGAATAAGGAGGATAGAACAAGGAGGACAAAATGTAGAAAAGAGAATGGAAAGAGAGGGAAAGTAGACAAGTTGTGCGTGGGAAGAGTAGGGAAAAGATTCTAAAAGTAGGCTTGGTGAAGAAAAATACAAAACCATCCTAAAATCCAACTGAGCAAAATATAAACACAATCAAAACTATTAAAAAATATGTATACACTAGTGGGAATAAAACGAACAGATGCAAAGTGACGCAAGGGCGCAATGCTGCACTTGACCACAAGGGGCGCACACATCTGGATTTCGTTCACAGCAGCTGAGAGACTGCTGGCGAGTCCATCTCTATCTGTCTCCCTCTCTCTCTCTCTGTCTCTCTCTCCAAATAAATAAAGTACCTCACAAAACAATATAGTTCAATATTTATGTGGACTAATTCTGTCAGGAGTAAGATTTAAATGTTAATGGATGACTTCCAGGTAATGGTGAAACAGTAGTAGTGTAGTACTAGTAGCAATAGCCAAGGAAAATGGTGAAATTAAAATGAGGCAATATAACACATAATACACTCTTCTACCAAAAAGTGAAGGTATTAACCCAGATGAGACCCCTGCACAAAAGTAGAAAAGAGCAAGGATCTTCCAGCAATAACCAGGAGTCAGAACAATTCCAGGCAGCTTTCTACACTCTACCCTCTCCAACGCCAGCAACATGAATTGCTGCTCAGCTGAGCTGAGCCCACAGTGCACCAAAGAGGGAACCAGATTCACACTCAACATAACTGAGACAGAAAGTTACCCCAAAAGGTAACTGGGCTATATTACATTAGGGCAATATATACCCCAAACTAGGAATGTAGGCTTACTCTGGAAGTGCCAGTTGTGCCTTCCATGTCCCAGGAAAAGAGATAATTTGCAAACTAGCCCACTAGGAGAAAAGAAATTCTGATACGAGAGTGCTGATGTGGTGTGTGTGTGTGTGTGTGTGTGTGTGTGTGTGTGTGTGTGTGTGTGAATGTGTGGACAGTTGCAAGTGTACAGGGTAGAGAAAAACACTGGAGGAGGTAGTTCCTTGGGAAATATCTACCTTTTGAGGTGAGGCTTTGATCAGAAGGAGAAGCCCCCACCACCAACATACTTTGTGAGATAGGTCTCTCATTTTCTGGAACTTACTAAATAGCTTAGAATGGCTGTGCAAAGAACACTAGGGATCTACCTATCTGCCTATCCAGTGGTGGGATTGCATACATGTGCAACCACACTGAGCTTTTTTTTTTTTTTTTTTTTTTTTTTAACATGGTTGTTGGGATCAAACTCAAGTCTTCATGCATGTCAATCAAGTTCTTTACTGACTGAGCTATCTCCTCATGTCTGCACCAAAGCTTTTGCATGTTTTACATCTCAACTAGCCAACTTCTGTAATGAGCCAGTTAGCAAATGACTAGGGCTTTGCAGGTAATGTTAAAATAATTGTTCAGTCCACATGCAACACAAATAGTGTTATTTACATCAAGTATTTCTAGGTAAGTTTAACTAGTACACAGTCACATGATTTGCATTAAAGTATGTTCTAAATGGTTTACATTTTGTTTTGTACAGTTGTGCAAAATCATTTTATTATTCTTCATTGTTCAAAGATTGTATAAAATTATGCAAAGATACTGCATGAATTAATCAAATCTATACATACCTCTAAATAATGAACATTATTTAAATTTAAGTAAAATAAAAACTAAAGTAACACTTGACTAATAATAAAATTGTCAGTAATGGTACTTTGAAATATCAAGTTATTTTTATGCTGTAACAAAAGCAGATTTTTATTGTAATTTTTTTTTTTTTTTTTGAAGTACAATCTCACTCTAGCACAAGCTAACCTGGAATTTACTATGGCCTCAAATTCATGGTGTTGGGATTGAAGGCATGGGCCACCACAGCTATTTTAAGTTTTTGTATGTTAAAATTACACGCAAAGTCATAATGACTGTGATAAAGTCTAAAAATATAACCTAAACATTTTTACTTACTTTCATCCTCTTTTTTTTTTTTTTTTCACTTTCTTTAACCTTCTGACCATAATTGACATGGTCATCTATGATAAAATTATCTTTGGTTGATTAATAACTGACCCTCATACAGAAATTGGCAATACATTTCAGACCCCTTATATTCAAGGGAATTGATGAACTTATTGCATTCTTTAAATTCTTGATTTAATTTTGTTTAACTATTTTTGCTTGTTCATGTAATGTTGCATGTGTCTGTGTGGGGTGTCTGTGTTGTTTGTGTGGTGCATACACATGAGTGTGCCTATTTTGTACCCTGTGAACTAATCTGTAACGTGTGCTTTTGCTATAGTGGCCTGAACAGAGTCTCACTCCCATTTGTTCTAGTTGAACAGGACGCTCTTCCTTCCTCCCATCCTTTTAGCTATAATAAGTACACTTCCTTCCTTCCTTCTGCTCTCAGTAGAAATGTCGTGTGTGTGTGTGTGTGTGTGTGTGTGTGTACGTGCACATGTGTGTGGGTTTCAAGATTAAAAAAAAAAAAAAAAAAAAAAACTATACATAGCACTTACTTCCTCCTTTCCTTTCAACTACAAAAAGTTCACTTCCTTCCATCTTTCTGGCTGTAAATAGAAATTTTCTTTTGTGTATGTATGTGTGTGTGTGTGTGTGTGTGTGTGTGTGTGTGTCTATGTGGTGTGTGTTTCAAGATAGGAACACTATACATAGCAGTGATACTGATTTTATGTTAATTATACATCCTCTTGTTTCACTAAACTATTGATATTTCATAATTTGAGCATTTGGGGCTTTATAGTATCTACATATCTAATGATCCATAAACAAAGACAATATAAAAATACACTTTTTAGTATAATTTCTTTTTTTCAGTGCAGTAATCAATTGGGACATATGCATGCTAGGCAAATGTTCTCACTGAGCAAACTCCAGCTTCTTCAGGATCTTTCATTTCTCAATTTGTAGAAGTTTTGTCTGGATTTTGAAGAAAAGCTTTCAACATTTCCCTGTTAAAAGTGATATATGTGCATCACTCTTAAATATCATTTATGGTATTTAGGTGTACTCTTTTATGCCTAATTTGTTAGACATTTTGTCAAATACTTTTTTTCACAATATTGATAGCATTGCATCCTTTTGTCCTTGCTTCTGTTTATATATTTAATGACATTTTTGAATTGCATAGGTTGAACTGTCCTTGTATCTCAGGGATGAGTCTCACTCGCTCATGATGAATGATGTTTTCATTGTGTTCTTGTATTTGGATCAATGTTATTTTGTGAAGGTATTTATATATATTCTATTCCAGAGATATTGGCTTGGCATTTATTTTTCTATTTTTCAGGGGGTATCTTAGTGGGGCTTTGGTGTCACATCAGTTAAAATGAAGTAATCCTCTGAATTTTTGGAAGATTTTGAAAATAATTCATAAAAAATCTTATTTGAATGTGATGCTTCAGCAATGAAGACATAGAACACTGGTTTCTTTGAGGGGAATTTTTTATCATTAATTATTTCAAACTCTTTACTATGATTATTCTATTAGATTTTCTATTTCTTTATAATTCAGTCTCAGAAGGTTCTGTGTTTTAAGGAATCATTTATCTGTTTCTTATCAAAATTGATCACATGGAATTTACATGATAGTCATATATGATCCTTTAATCACTCCTTATTATGTCTACCTTTTCTATATTTTTATATTATCTGTTATTTCCTTAGTTTGGGTAGCTAAGGGTTATCAGTATTTGATAATTTTTTCTCCTGGATTTTAGTTTCTGTTTCATTTATTTCTACTCTAATATGTATGACATTCTATCTTCTGCTAAATTGTATATTTTGTTCTTCTTCTACTTTCATAAGACATAATTTACAAAGTAATTTATTTGTCATTAATAATAAAGCCACTACCTGAAACTGTCATATGTTGTTTGTAATAGAAATATCAGGCTGTTAAACACTGACCTTCTATTAAAATCCTTTGTGGATCATATTTATTCCTTAATATTTGTTGTGGTATCTCTGTCTGACTAGTCAACACTTCCAAAATGTGATATTATGTTCACATCAAGTTTTCAGAGTAAATGGAAATATAGACAGAACAATCAGGAGCAGTCAGATACAGACTTTACCTCCAGATTCATAAACACAGTTGCCATTTGTTGTTGTTCAATATGAAAATTTGTCTGAAAAAATGAGAAAATGATCATAAATTTTAAAAGTCCATAATTCACTCACAGGATTTTCATCCTTGTCATTCTGATACAAACTAAAATGTGAAATATTGGTTTAAATGTAATTATGAATATTTAATGAAGAATTTATCATTTTTTCTTTCTTTTTTTATTAGTTATGGACATACTCAATATGTAAACAGCACATGTTGGTACCATCCTTTCCCTTATCCCCGACCCCCCTCAAAGGACCCTCCTCATTGGGGATGCAGTGAACCCCATGAGGATTGTGGGACATGCATTTTGGGGGCAGCAGTCAGTTATGGGGAAGAGGCAATGTCTCCATGCATAATGTCCCAACTTATGTCTCTTACAATCTTTCTTCACCCTCTGCCATGAAATTCCCTGAACCATGTTGATGTCCTCAGTGTCTATCTCCTTCACCTTTGCACTGATATCAGGTTCACAAAAAAAAAAAAAAAAAAAAAAAAAACAGGAGAAATTTAAGTTTAGGCTTTATCTCACCCTCTCCAGGGTCCTTTGATTCAGGTACTCCCCCTAAGATCTTGATGAGGATTCATCCTTTTAGTATATCTTCCAGAATACAGGATTTTATTGTACTTTTTCCATTTAGGTTCAGTTTTGTGTCTCCCCTTCACCCTTATGGTCCCCTCAAGCTCTACTCTCCCTATTGTCCAGGCCTCGAGATGCCTCTTAGGTATGTCAGCATCTTGGGCTGATCCAGGTTAGGAGCTGCAAATGAGTGAGACTATCCAATAATTGTCTTTCTGTGATTGTGTGTGTTCACTGAGTATGATGTGTTCCAAGTTCGACCATTTTTCTACAAATTTCATTGTGTCAGTTTTTTCCTTCTGAGTAGAATTTCATTTTGTAGATATACCTCATCTTGGTTATCCATTCGTCCAATAATGGGCACCTGAGTTAATTCCAGATGAAACCAGGGACTCACAAAAGCTTGGCAAGATTTCTAACACTGTGCTACACAACTCTCCTGGCTTTTCAAATCATATGTCTATGTAATTTTGAAGGATCATATTTAAATTGGTGATGTGTTACCGCCAAACACAATTTAATTTTTTTGTTTTTATTTTTATTCATTTATTTGAGAGTGACAGACACACAGAGAGAGAAAGAGGCAGAGAGAGAGAGAAAATGGGCACATCAGGGCCTCCAGCCACTGAAAATGTACTCCAGAGACATGTGCCACTTTGTGCATCTGGCTTACATGGGTACTGGGGATGTGACCCTTGAACTAGGGTTTTTAGGCTTCACAAGGAATCACTTAACCACTAAGCCATCTCTCCAGCCCCCAAAAGATACAGTTTAATCAATGCAGAGCACACAAAATACTTTTAGATGTAAAGGACACAGCAGACTTGGAATTCTGTATTCATGATATTTTTCAGAAAACCGCGACTGACAGATTATTGGTTTGTAGGAGTTAAGTGTATTAAAATTGCATAGGCTGGGAAAGTTAAGCAAACAAAAAAATAAACATGTCAATATTCTTGAAGGCAAAAACTCTGATATGGAGATATGAATAGTATTTATTTTTCTTTCTTTTGAGGCATTGTTCATTGGCATATGTCCTTCATCTCCCAATGCCTTCATGTGGTGCTTCCTCTTTGAATCGATATCCTAACATCTTGGATAAACATTTCATTCTAGTGTCTCATTTAACTTTACCACTTTATAGAACTTATCTTCCTGTAGAGTCACACTCTAAAGTACTATGGGTTGAATTTCAAAATATTAATTGTAAGGAAAAAAACATAACTCATAAGCTACATTATTCTCCTAATTCATCCTTAAAATCACTAAGAATAATAATGTTACCTGTTATTTTGGTGGATGTAGACCATATGTAATTATATCTATATTAGTAAATGTACTTGAATGAAACCAATTTATATATTCTTGTATTACTTCCCAGCATTAAAAATCATTACAATGATATTATTTTATGCATAGTTTATGATACTTGCATGTATCACAAGTGGAAAGCAATATTTCAGATTCTGCATTATTATACTTTGTGTGTACATTTAATTCTAATAAACATAAATTGAAATATTTTGAGGTAACATTATCAGTACACCTTTTTTAAGTATTTAGCTATGTTTCCTTTATTTATTGATTGTTCAAATTATTCATATCTAATGCTTCTCTATCTTCATGATCTTTCAGAGAAATATTTTGTCTTATTTTTAATTTGTATTACTTGTTTGTAAAAACATTCAACAATTCATTTTATTAATTAATTAAAATTCTACCTCTAAAGTAAACATACATACACACACACACACACACACACCATCAAATTATAGCCCCCATTCTAGTGCCCCTTCTAAAAGCCTTTTCAGATGATTTACATGAAGTGAGTAACATAACCATAACAATTTCAGGAATCCAGAAATAATCCTTTTATATTATATTATGTACCATTTCTACTACCACTGTAAATATTTTCAAAATTTCTGAAGATACATAAGTCAGTAAGTAAAGACTGAGCCACAGTAAGGGTAGGGGAGTATTATTTCTCTACATTTCCAACTGTATTATATCCACCGTTCATCAAATTTCCTAAATGATCCTATGTTTTCTTGGGAAATGCTTTTGTGTGCTCTTGAACTAATAACAACCCTTTGTGCTCTCTTAAAGATACCTTTATTTTCATTATTTGTTTTCCTGTTACAGTTTGTTGAGATGATTCATCCCAGCCCAAGGTGCAATGTTAAGTCTTGCACTCTTGCTACATTGCTCTAAGGTCATCCATCTTCTGGGATGTAACCATAAAACCAGTCAAGCATGATGTCCTTTAATGTGTATTTTTTTTTCTTCCCATTACGTCATGCCCCTAAAATGCTCAATGTTCCTAAGCAAGCATTCTAGGACCAATTCTAACAGAATAAACTCTTTGGTTCCTCCACCTTCTTTTAGTAGACTATTTTGAAAAACAGGTTTCTTATATTCATCTTCATCTACAGAGACACAGTAAAGCAATCTTCTGAGTATGGTCATGCTCTTCAATAGGACTATCACTCTTCTAAGTCACATGGACCACAGCTATGGGCAGGGTACTTATAATTGGAAGTCTCCCTCCCATGGGGCAGTCACTCTCTTCGGCCATATTCTTACTAGAGAAAATGTAAGTGTCCCAATCTCTCTTACCTAGAGTGAGGTTCTATAGTATCTCTTAGATCAATACATATGTGTTTTTATTAATTTTGAATTTAAATGTTGATAAATTAATCTGCCACAGTTATTTCTTTAGTGTATGCATTTTCCCCCAATTTTCTTGATTTTTCTAATATTTATATTTTTTAAAAGTGAAAGAGAGAGAAATAGACTGAGTATGTATATTCCAGTGACTGTTATCTCTTCAAACTCCAGATTCATGTGCACCTTTATGCACCTGGCTTTATATGGGAGAATCAAACCTGAGCCATCAGGCTTTGCAAGCAAGTGCCTTTAACTGCTAAGTCATATCTCTGTTTTTTGGATTGCAATCTTAACCACATCGTTGAAATACTAGAAATATTAGAAAACTATTACCTGTGTCTACTTTTCAGTTACCTTATCAATTAAAGAAAATCAATGCTCACAAATCAGTAGCCTTTCTCTAAGCAAAAGACAAAGATACAGAGAGAAAAAAATAAGCAACATGGTCCCATTTTCAATAGCATCACAAATGAAAATAAAATACCTTGGAATAACATTAACCAAGGAGGTGAAAGACCTTTACAATGAAAACATAAAAACCTCAAAAAAGAAATTGAGGAGAACTTGAGAAAATGGAAAGATCTCCCATGCTCCTGGATAGGGAGAATAAAATTGTGAAAATGGCAATCTTACCAAAAGCAATATACTGATATAATGCAATACCAATAACAATCCCAACATCTTTCTTCATAGAGATAGAAAAAATGAAGCCAAAATTCACATGGAATTGCAGAAGGCCTTATAAAATCTACAAAGAACTCAAAAACCTAAGCAATAAAAAAATCAAACAACCCACTCACAAAATGGGGCATAGAACTGCACAGGGAGTTCTCAGTGGAAGAAATACAAATAGCAAACACACACTTAAGAAAATGTTCAATATCCCTAATCATCAGGGAAATGCATATTAAAACATCTATGAGATTCCACCTTACCCCAGTAAGGACAGCAAAAATTAAAAAAATAATAATAATAATGACAACAAATTCTGATGAGGATGTGGAGAAATAAGAACCCTCATTCAATGTTGGTGGGAATGTAAGCTGGTACAACCACTATGGAAAGCAATATGAGACTCCTAAAAAGGATGTCTATAGAGGTACCAACAGACCCAGGTATTCCCTTACTTAGCATTTACCCTAAAAGCTCCAAGCCTCAATTCAGAGATATTTGCTCAACTATGTTTATAGATGCTCAATTTATAATAGCTAAGAGCTGGATCAACCCAGATGTCCATCATTAGATGAATGGATAACTAAGATGTGGTATATTTACACAATGGAATTCTACACAGAAGTAAGGAAAAATAACAAAAAGCAATTTGAAGAAAAATGGTCAAACATGGAACAGATCATTCTTAACAAACTCACCCAATCACAGAAAGATAAGTGTCACATGGTCTCACTCATCTTTAGCTCCTAATTTGTATTGTCTTAAGATGCTGACATGCCTACTAAACATCTCTAGGACTAGGCAATAGGGACGGATGGGTGGGAGAGCAGCGAAAGGGTGTGGGGGGGAAACAAATTGGATCCAAATGGAAATTTTATCTTTTTTTGGGGGGGGAGGGTTGAGGTAGGGTCTCACTCTAGCTCAGACTAACCTGGAATTCACTATGTAGTCTCAGGGTGGCCTTGAACTCACGGTGATCTTCCTATCTCTGCCTCTCGAGTGCTGGGATTAAAGGCATGCACCACCACATCCGGCCTGGAAATGGTATCTTAAAATCATATATCCTGAAGGATGTACTATAAGGTCAAACCTGCATCAGGTGGTTAGAGAGAACACCCAAATCACAAGAGCTTGGAGAGTGTAGGATGAAGACTAACTTCAATCTTCTCCTGTTTCTCTCTGTATCACTCCCTCTTCTCTCTCTTCTCTCTTCCTCTTTCATATTACATATAGTTTTTTCTTCCTTGTTTTCCCTTGGCACTGACCTGTAACTCCCAATACCAGAATGTGGTTAACATCCACAAGGAGCTATTTATCAGTGAGACCTACAAGGTTTCCCAAAAGAGGACATATTTCCCAAAAGAAGACAGAATCTGGAAGAGTGTCAGTTCCCAGACAGTTAGCTTGTCTAGTTCCAGAAGGTGCTAAATAAGTGAGTGGGGGAAAACGACCAACATCTGTTTAAACAACTTGTGGTCTAAGCTACTCAGCAGCAAACAACCTTACGTGATGCTCACACAAGTGCAGTAGTGGCACACAGCCATGGTGGGTTACCAACTGCTCTAGATTTGGCTAATGGATCTGCTCAGTAGAAAGGAACCCATACCTGGAAATTGGAAACAAGTCAGAACCATATCCAAAAGTGAGTCTGCTCTCCAATATCAAACTCCCACCAATAGTGGGATACAAAAGGGCTTACACCTATTAAATTCTCTCTAAAATAATACTGGTTATAAATGTATCTTGCACTGACCTCAGTCTCCATGGAAGAATCTGCTTCTTTCTTTCAGATGGACACATATCCTGAGGAGAGAATCAGCCTATTGCACCACAACAGAGCATGAGATGAAGACACTGAGTTATAGAGGAAATGAGCAAGAGTGCTGCTTTCTTGGTGAACCTGGTATCAGCACAAGACCGAAGGAGATAGACACAAAGAACTCTCAATCCCTACCAAATCAGACATCCAGAGACAACGAGACTCACAAAACCTCATCAATGAAATAGACCTAAAATGAAACCAGTATGGCTCAGGTAAACTCATGGATGAAGGGAGGCGGAAAGATTGTTAGAGCCATGAGTTGGGTCATTATACACAGAGTCATTGCCTCTCCCACTTAACTGATGGCTACCCCTATAAGGCAAAACCCACTACTCATGGGGGGAGGACAGGGAGAAGGTACCATCATGGCTGTATAAGATATAGTATACACATAATTAATAAAAATATGTTAAAAATAAGATAAAATATTTTTGAAAAGAGAAAAGAAAAGGGGTTTCTATGAGGACAGTATGTTGTAGGGAGACAAAATAAGGCAATGGAAGGGGATTTTGAATGAAATACATTATGTACATATATGAAAATTGTCAATAAAATGTTTTTTTAAAGAATACAGACTAAAAAAATAGTGCTATTATGTAAGTATGATTCTAATTTTGATAGTAATAGTAAATTTATTAAATAAATGAATGGTAATAAAAATGGACAGTATTGGGAAATATTAATAGTTACATATAAATCAACCAATTTAGTTGTAGTTTTGGTAATTTATCCTTTCTTAACTCATCAAGAAGAACCACTATACTTAATTGTATTATGCCTTAAAAATTGATAACAATTAATAATTTACATTTAAGTGATTAAAATTATGCATCTATAGTCGTTGAGTTTTTGTTTCCCCTGATAATGGAAGTGTGGTATTTAAACAATTTGCAGCAGCAATGCTACATAATTTGAAGAAATGAGGAAATTAGGATGTTACCTTCACCTCCTTTGAATGGCTTTTTTCTGAATGAAAGGAAATAGTTTGAGAATCTTTCCTACCTCAGAATAGGTGTACTGGTGGTAGTTTTCTTCCTTTGGAGGTCTAGCTTGTTACCTATTATGTGGTGTAATGTTCCTAAAACCACCTCTCAAGTTAGAGGAAAAAATGAGAAAAGTGAAAAAATAAATACATATTTTAGTCAAAGTGAAAATTAAAGAAAATATAATACAAAGAAACCAGAGCAAAACACTTTCTTCATTTTTATATGAAGAATGCTCTAAAAAGAAATAATGATTCACAAAAGTGTATTTTTTCTTACTCGTAGCATGTCCTTTTTTCTTACTCTTAGCATGTCCTGTATTTTTGAGTATCCTTTTCATTTCCACTCATTTCACTGTATTTCATCAAGATTGCTACTTTATGTCAAACCTAGAATTCAGGACTAAAGCTTCACAATTTATTTAACACATTTAGAGATTTTAGACAAAATTATAGGACTTACGTTACACAGGACCTTATGCAATAATGAATTTACTTATTTTTTTCTGTGAGTTTGAATAGTTCTTATTATCTAAAATACTCCTTGCCTTTATAATAAAACATATATTAAACCTTTTATTTAGTATCTCATGTGATCATACATATATGAAATGTGTCCTTACTAATTTGTTGTTTGAATAAATTATAATTGTTTTACAAATTTTGAATTCAATATTTACTGTAATTTCTTAAAATAATCAATTCCATTCAAATTGTAAAAAGTAAACATATCACTTTTGAAATAATATGTTTTATAGATAAAATATTACAGCTAATTATAGGATTATGCTGCATTACCCATATTTTGAGATAATAGAGTATATTTAAATTAAAATTTGTAATACAGATGAATTTCAGACTAAATTCAATTTTACTAGTTCTTTTAATCCACATTTGTATTCCTCATCTATGTTCTAATTCAAACAATACACTTATTCTGTCAACTTTGGTTTCATCTTGTTTTTGTATTTCTTGAGATAGGGTCTCTTTATATAGTCCATGGTGGCCACAAAAGTATTACATAGCCCAGAGTGAACTCAAATTTGTGATACTCCTTCTTCTATCATCCATGTTCTAGAATATAGATTGGCAATCCTTTCTGTTCCTTTCAAAATTTCCAATGAATGTTTTTTATTTCATTTACCTTACTAAATATTTTATAGAGTAAACCTTTTAAGAGGTAAAAGTATAAATCCAATCATACTAACTTCATGCCCAATGTGAAGCTGCAATGCATACCTTGAATCCTGCTCTAAAGCTGTGTCACTGTCAATAAGATAAATCACATAAGTTAACATGTATGTATCCTACAACAGAACAGAGATTTTGTTGAATAGAGTTCTTTTTATCTATTGCTTAGCTGTAACAATTTGAGTACAATATGAAGTTTACCTCATGACAGAGTAAATAATATTCTTCCATGTACATAATATGATCACGTGAATTCTGCTGCACTAATGGGAAATGGGAGGAAACATTGTTCCAAAATAGAAGAAAACCTGCTGTCAAGCAATGTCAATAAAGGTATAATTGGACCAACATATGATGAAAACGTATAGAGACAATAAATATTTTAGGTAATCATAAAATTTATTTCCATCATATCTTACTTATATTTGCTTGCACAGACATCAATGGACAAAGCTGTGTTCCATTTTGTGTACTTTAAATCCACTCTCAACACTGTTTATCTTAATTTAGCATTGATGCTTACGGATATGCTACAGTTATGAAGGAAGGTCAAATCACCCTCCTCAGGGCATTTCAATCTCTGGCAACAATTTTTATTTGCTGATCATAAATGCACTTTAGATTCCTGCATTGTTATTTTATGTAATAATGTCAAGGACAAACATTCTGAAGCATGTCTAATAACATTGGGATCTGTTTTCTCCCCTCTGCAATGCAGAACCCTATTAAATTTAAAAATACCTGATTATATTTTTAGTGAAATAGCAGATATATTAGACTTTCTTCAAAGTGTTTTGTGCCTATTTTTTATTTATTTTCTCATTCTTCTTAATTGGGTTAATGCGCACAAGGTAATATGAGAGAAAAGTCTCTACCACATTCTCTTTTTCACAATTATTCTTAATTCTTCTGAACTACATTTCTAATTGTGATGATAAATGTAATACAGGTGGTCATGAAATGAGAAAAGATGCAACGATTTAGGGTAGGTAATCTGTATAGTAGATATTTAGTGGAAATCATTGCCATTTCATATAAGTAATTTTAGAAATCTCTTCAAAATGGACAAAATAAGTGTGTAAGATCAAGCCATCCATAATGAAGCCAAATATATTCAATACTGTAATACAGTATAATCAATCAGTTGACTTTATGTAGTTTTTCCTTCCTTCCTTCCTTTCTTTCTTTCTTTCTTTCTTTCTTTCTTTCTTTCTTTCTTTCTTTCTTTCTTTCTCTTCCTTTTTCTTTCTTTTTCTTTCTTCTTTCTTTGTTTCTTTTGTCCAATCCCAAAAAACACCCTGGAGTTGAGATTTGGGAATCAGAGTTATTAAAATTCACAGGATTGTGTACTGAGTTCCTTTGAAAAATATTCCTACTTTATAAACTGACAGAAAGCTTTATAAAATTATTTGGATTTCAAAGAGACAGAGAAATAATTTTGAATGAAATGTTTCTAAAGAAAATGCTTTAAAAATAGGGATGTCAAGGTCAAGTGAGCAAAGCTTGGGAAACAAGAATCTCTGGTGAGCTGCAAACACCTGCCTGATTTTGCACACATCATAGACAACTTAAAACAAGTTCTCCTCAAGACAAAACTGCTCTTTGCAATTCTTACAATTAAACCACTATATAAGAAGTTTCTCAGGAGACCATGTCTATATGCTTTATTGCAGAATGCTTTGACTGTTTCAGCAAAAACATAAATAACAATTATGACTGTTAAGTATTCAGAAAATATCTTGTATAGCAGAAATCAAACTAAAGAACAACATAGCACACATGTATTTGTTTTTTGTTCTTAATAAAATCCTAAATTTTGTAGTGTTTGGAATATTATTAAAATGTTAAGTTAGGATTATGATACTACCTAGTATATAGTGCACTTACCTGTAGTGACAACATCCCAATCATCCACATGATTAATTCTGTCTTTTACTAAAAAAAGGTATGGCATCAATATTGTATAAAAAAAAGTGTTGAAGCAGGGACTAAGAAATAGTAATGCACTGAAGAAGTTCAGAGATTGCCAACAATTAACTGATCTAACACTGAATGCCTGCTGCAGTATCACATTTCACTATGAGGACTAGGAACAACTACATGTTTGGAAAACTAGAAAAATAATTGAAATTATTTAGTTGATTTTATTTCAATTTGCTAATTAAATATTACTACTAATACTTAGGCAAAATTATTTTTCAAGATATTAAAATTATATGATGATACATAAGTCTATTTGATAGTATAAGGAATTATGCCTCAGAAAGTTTGCTTGATTCTAGGTTTAGTCATAGAATTTATTTTGAAAATTAGTAGAGAAGGTAATTTGTCCTCTGATCCTTTTTTTAATATTTGTATTTTGTTTTGTGTTTTTTTTTTTTTTTTTTTTTCCTGAGGTAGGGTCTCACTCTAGTCCAGGCTGACCTGGAATTCACTATGTAGTCTCAGGATGGCCTTGAACTCACGGTGACCCTGCTACCTCTGCCTCCCAAGTGCAGGGATTAAAAGTATGTGCCACCACGCCTGCCCTCTGATCATTTTTAATTCTGACAAAAATGGTATACAATTACTTCTTTGCATATTTGAGATTTTAATAATCTTTAAGTGTCCTATCCAAGCATATAATATGTCTAGATTTAGCCCCAAACCAAAGGCATCATAGGAAATCCCTAATGTGAATTGAAGTTCTCAGAAAAATGTCAAATCTATTTTCAAGACTCCACAGAGCTGATTGTCTAATTAGACCTTTATAACTGTAAAAAGTTGGGATGTTATAAATCCACAGCCAAATTATTTTGGGCTCTCTTTAATCTTCTTAATAGCCATCTATGCCCTCCTCTGTGTCTAAATCTAATGTCTTTTCAACTATCAGACCAGAAATGTATAAAATTAGCAGCTCCCTAACTTCTACCAACCCAAAACCCAAATATGTGTTCAGATGGTCAAGCAAGGTAGGTACCTTGCACATTCTCCACTTTGCTACAACCCATTTATCTGAGGTCTCCACTAATGCCATTAGAAAATGCTTTCATTTGTAACTTGCTTTTGTTCTATAAATATAAAAGCTTTAAAAGCTACAGGTATATTGGTACATGTTATGCTAGGTAGACCTGAGTTTGGGTTCCTGGTCCACAGTCATTCATCTGTGGCCCAAGAATTAACTATCTCTCATTCTCTTTGAGGAGTGAGCTGTGTTTTTTATCCATAGTACTTGCTGACAAGAATGGACATCATCATTGAAAGAATGACTGACTTAGCATACACAAGGTCAAGGAATAGATACATATTGATCATTTTAAATAGGTATGCCACTGCTGACCCATGACTGTCATCATAAATTGCCAGTGTTTTCATAATTAATCATTCCTTCAGATTATGCAAGGAAATTAGTACCATAAAGAATTTTATTTGCTTTAGTGAAAATGCAGTTCAGTATTACTGAATTCCTTCTTCCTGAAATACCTGCATCACCATCTTTAGGAAACAAAACATATAATATTAGGCAATATATTTATGTGGTCTTAATTTAATTTAAAAACAATTCTATGAGTATATTCTCAAAGTTGTTTTTGAAATTCTATCTTTGATTTGATTGAAGTCGCTTAGCAATGTCAAAGGCTATTGTACTGTAAGCTCTTTGTGTCTCTGTCTGAATAATAATACTATGTAATCAAATAAAGCCAGTGAAGTGTAGACAATCATATTATCTAATGCTGTTTGTGATGCTTATAGCAAGCTTCTGGAAAGCTAGAGAAATATGTATCCTCCTTGTAGGATGCATAAACATGGACAATCATGCATAATTATGGAGATTAAGTTCTAATTAAGTCTTAATTTCAATAAACTCTCAACCCACAAATCTTTTCAAGTTTTCAGTGACATGAAGTAAGATCAAGGTAACTCGAGGCGTTGGTCCCCTTTAAGGATAAGGATAAAGTAATCTGATGAGGAACCTCTGCAGGTATGACTGTGTACTGACTGCAGGACACATCAGAAGCATTTCTCCATTTGTGTCGTGATTGGCACAGTTATCCTTTGTAGAATTTATAATCCAAGAAAGAGTTTATGTATCTAAGGACTCTGGTGAGAACTTGAAAATATGCAAAATCTATTTTTTTACAGTTGATATCTGTGAAATAATATTTTAAATGTCAATTGCACAGTTGCCAGATACACATTAAGAGATTTTCTGTTTAAATTTACTATCTTGCTTTGAAAAGACCAAAGGAAAGCCTTCACATTTGATAATATTGATAGAAATATTGATAGAAAGTTCAAAAGGTCACAGTGTTATGTGAGAAACTGCATATCTATGTACACCGTTCTATTAACAGGGAAGTTAAATAAATGAAGATATTTCCTTGTTTTTATTATAATACTTTAAAATATTTATTTTTAGCTAGCATGAAAAATTTTAGATATTGTTATGACATGTTCTTTTGTGTATACGTATACATACTTATATATGTATAACTTTATAAGAAAAGACGGAGGGAGGGGTGGACTAGTGCCTTTTGCCACTGCAAATGAACTCCAGATCCCTGTGTCATTTTGTGCATCTGGCTTTTATGTGGGTACTAGGGAATTAAACCCTGATGAGCAGGCTTTGCAAGTAATCATCTTTAACCACTGAGCCAACCCTGCAACTCCAATTCTAGCATTTTTAAACACATTTAGTTTTAGCTGTTTCTCCTCCCTCCACATTGGCCTTATTCCTCTTTACTTCCTAGTCCTCCCCCATTATATTTCTATTTACAATTTACATGTGTCTTTCACTCTTCTCCATTTTCCCTTCCTTGGGATCTCTCATCAAATTCTCTTGGTCACCATACTAGCTTTTTAAGTTTTACTTACCTTTGTCCCATGCAAATAGAAAATTTATACCCTAAGGTTGAAGGCATTTTTGAATATCCTTGATGTATCTACCTACTTATCATATTGAAATATTCTTAAGGCACAACATGTGGATATTCATAAACATTCCTCTTACTTAACATTTTGAGATGGAATCTTATCAATCATGTGAACTGATTATATGATGCATACATATGTTACCTAAAAGGATTAAGGTGTATACAATTTCAATGGAAATATTGTAGTCAATTAATCATAAAAAAATGAATGACCACAAGAGCTGTACATTCAAAAGGTGGGATACTCTGTTTTTATTATTACACTTCAACCTTAGGGTATAAATAAATATAATTGCACATTGGTGAACAGGCATCAAAGATGGTGGGTGTGTGGATGGGTAAATGGAGAAAATAAAAGCTTTTTTTCCTCAAGACTAACTAAATTTTCTATTCAAAATTATGCATGCATACACACGTGCATGGTGTTTAAAATTATTATAAACTTCTCTCTGAGAATGAAAAGACAGAAAGGTTTATTAAAACAATTATCCAGGACTACGAAAGAAACAAAAATGAGACTATAAAAACATTTTCTTTTTTAAAAATATTTTATTTTTTTATTTTTTAGAAAGAGACACAGAGAGAGACAGAGAGAGAGGGAGAGGGAGACAGATAGAGAATGGGCACGCCAGCAGTCTTGCAGTTGCTGTGAATGAAATCCAGATGTGTACGCCCCCTTGTGGGCAATTGTGGCATTGCGCCCTTGTGTCACTTTGCATCTGGCTAAATGTGGGACCTGAAGATTGGAACCGGTGTTCTTAGGCTTAGGAGGCAGGCGCCTTAACCGCTAAGCCATCTCTCCAGCCGTATGAAAATATTTTCAATTTGTGCTGCTATAGATATTTTCTTTTTTAAGATTTATTTATTTATTTATTTATTTATTTATTTATTTATTCATTTATTTATTTATTTTTGGAGACAGAGAGAGAGGGAGACAGACAGAGATGGGCCCACCAGCAGCCTCTCAGCTGCTGAGAACAAAATCCAGATGTGTGTGCCACCTTGTGGTCAAGTGCAGCATTGCACCCTTGCGTCACTTTGCATCTGGCTAAACGTGGGACCTGGAGATTGGAACCACTGGAGATTGGAACCAGTGTTCTTAGGTTTAGGAGGCAGGTTCCTTAACCATCTCTCCAGCCCATGATTTATTTTTATTTATTTATTTATGAGAGAGAGAAAGGGGGAGAATGGGTGCACCAGGGCCTGTAGCTACTGCAAACTAACTCCAGATGCATGTGCCACCATGTGCATCTGTTTTATTTGGGACCTGGAGAATTGAACCTGGATCCTTAGGCTTTGCAAGCATGCACCTAATCACTAAGCCACCTCTCCAGCCGATATTTCTTGATATAAAGAATTTTTGTGCCAGTCGTGGTAGCACATACCTTTAATCTCATCACTCACGAAGCAGAGGTAGGAAAATTGCCGTGAGTTCAAGGACACCCTGAGACTACATAGTGAATTTTAGGTCAGCCTGGACTAGAGTGAGACACTACCTCAAAAAACAAAACAAAAAAAGAAACAAACAGAAAAATTGTGATCTGCATAGACAAATCGTATGTTCACAAAATATCATTAAGTTCTTTTTCACTCTACTTAAATCTTAAGTATTTTTTTTTTGTAATTTTGTTGGATAGGTAGAGTAGGCAGTACAATTTTACATAACAAATGTAGATAGTAAATAGTCTTGCTTTTTGACTTTATCAGAAGAGTTGATACATTGTGTAATGGTTTTGGTTTTCCCAGAAGTAAACATTTTATTGAATTATTACCATGAAAATATCGGGGGCTAGGAGAAGGAAAGTGCTTTCCTTGCATGCAACCATGTGTACTTGAGTTTCATGACCTAAACTCACACACACACACACACACACACACACAGAGAGAGAGAGAGAGAGAGAGAGAGATGCACCATGGTAGAGTTCATTTGTAATCACTGTACTGAGAAGTCTGAGAAGGAGGATCCCTGGTGTTCACAATGATATTTGTGTCTACTCACTACGTTGCAGGCCAGTGAAAGATCTTGTCTCACAAAAGAAAATAATAGGTCAAAACTAGGTGGATGGCATTCCTGAAAACATCTGAGGTTGTCCTCTGGCTTCTGCATGCACATGGACAGATAGAAGCTCGCCACACTCCCACACTCACCAATAAATATACTGATTTTGAGAAAGTACCTCACAATATTTTTATTTATGTTAACATGGAACCATGGTAATTGTTGCAGTCATATTCACATTGCTGGCAGAAAACACCCAACCAAGACCAGCTTGTGGGAAAAAAAAAAAGCTTTATTTTGGCTTACAGACTCAAGCGAAAGTTTCATAATGACAGTGGAAAAATGGCATGAGCAGAGGGTGGACATCACCTCCTGGCCAACATCATGAGCAGAGGGTGGATATCACCTCTTCATCAACATCAGATGGAAAACAGCAACAAGAGAGTGTGCCCAACACTGGCAAGAGGAAGCTGGCTATAATACCTGTAAACTGGCCCCCAGCCTCCAACAATACACTGCATCCAGGAGGCTTTAATTCCAAATTCAAATCAGCTGGGGAGCTAGAATTCAGAACACCTCAGTTCATGGGGAATACCTGAATCAAACCACCACAGTAATTTAGTGGCCTACTCTTGACTCGTGGATGGGTGATAGTGATAAACTCTCATGGTCACACAATGCTTCCACTGAATTAATGCTTCAGGTTCTTGTTTTAAAATTCACAAAAATGATATTCACAGACAATAGAGGGTGACGTTTAGAAATATTTTATTACAGAGACTTACAGAGTTTAAGTAAAAGGAAAGAATACAGAACTTGTGTCCAATAGGAGGCAAGAGTAGGGTTCCCAGGAATGGGAAAGCCCGACATGTATATCTCCTAATCAGTTTGGGACCCTCTTTTGGGGACTGGATGTGGACTGAGCTGATTAATGAATCCAGTACCAATGCCAGGTTTCTAGGTAGAGGTCAATGTTTTCTGGGAAAGGGGTCATTTTTCCAGGAATTTTAATCCTTTAGGAAGGGAACAATTTTTCTAGGAAAGAGGTAATAATCACTGCTAGGAAAGGGGAACCCCTTTAGAAAAAAGAGATTTTGGCTTCAGATTCAGAAGAGATATAAGGGAAATCCCTTACCAGAAAGAGATAATGGAACAACAACAACAACAACACAGAAAAGAGAAGCAAAGAAATAAGAAAAACAAAAACAGATTCTCTTTCACAGGTGAAAGGCCATTTTTTTTTTTCTTCACCCACTTGTAGTTTCCATTCAGGTGCCTTGTTAACCCTATACTACTTCATTATGAATACTCTTTCTCATATACCTTCAAAAACTTTTATTGTAAAATATTAACACTGGAGGATTAGTTACAAAATTCAAAACAATATCATCTTTAAACAAAAGAATAACAAATAAAATATCCATCTTTGGAAATTAATTCAAGATGACAGAGTCACTAAAATGGCTACTTTAAACTCACAGAACCACTCACTAAGTTACACGGTTAAGTAGCTGTGATTAGTATCTGTGTTGTAATACAGCAGCATCCCAATTCCAAGACATTATTTGACTCCTGGGTGTGAATCAAACACCAATTGGCCATGCAGCACTCACAACTTTCACTCAGGACAGAACATTGCCCGGGGTCCGTATGTTGCACTGGGGACAGCTAAGGCCCCAGATTCCTTTTGCCAGTAAGTCTCTGCAGAAAACAACCTGATCACCAGGGAGGAGGGTACTTAAGGGTTTGTGTTGCCATGGCATGATCCCCTCCCTCTCGCTGATAAGCAGTAATTAACAAATTAAAATAATGCTGAGCCAAGGAATAGTATTCAAGGGTCTTTCTGCTTAGAAGCATAGCAGTAATTTACTATGTAAAAGCTATCCAGAGAAGTTTAACTAATTACATTGATTTTTGTATTTACTATAATATATTAATTAGAGGGCTTAAAGATTAACAGATTTAGTTCTTTATGTGTTTGCAAAAACTAGTTGGCACTATTTTGTTTTATTGTTTTCTAATCGCTAAAAGCCTAAAGGTCTATTTATATATTTATATAGAAAAAATATTGTGCAAAGGTGACAATTTACAACACCCTTTGTATCTTTCACTTACAAGTGTCTCAGGATATATCTGTTAATCAACCATCTTTAAGAAAAAGCTACAGTTCTGTGCTCACTTCTGTGACTATACCGTGCTAAATTCATCCCAGGTGTAACCTGTCAGGCTGGCCACATTATATCTTAGCAGATGGTTCCACCATGTGCACTGAGTTATGAATTTTGTGCTTTGGTTCACTTTTCCTGCCCTTTCACAAATGATCAGAGATAATTGGTTTGGAAGCACTAATCAATCATATAGACACCTTCATTCAATAATTTTATCTGTCACTCTTTTGCATTTATTGTTGTTTGCTAGTCCTTCACAATTGCTGCCTTGACCTCATGGCCAGATCTCATGGTCACATCTAAACTGCAACAGTTTTGTATAAATGTGAAGAAAGTAATGTTGCAACAAATATTGTAATAATGTCCATAGTAAAAGATACTGTGAATTCAGGTTCTTATTAGGGCTTATATGTGTGACTGTGTGTGGCATGTATGTATTTGTACATGTAGGTTTGTATGTATGGGGATATGGTATCTTCCTTAATCACTTTCCACCTGATAATTTCCAGACAAGGTCTCTCCTTGAACCAAGAGCTAATGAACTTAGCTAAACTACTTAGCTGGTGGCAGGTACTTTGTCTACTTTGATATTTCCCCAGCCCCATATTAGGTTTTCTTTCTTTTTTTTTTTTTTTTTTAAGACTGGGAAATTACCACAGAAAAATTTATTATCCTTACATTTTATGCAAGAATATAGTTATATATTTTATCTTTATGGCTTGAAAAATGTTTTGTATTGTTGCATCAAGAACATAGACAAGACACCTTTTTTTTTAATCTATCTCATGTGGTTTAAAATGAAACATTTTACTGAACATCGGAGCTACGTATAAAGTAGAAAAGAAAATTAAATACCCCTGGATTAAGTTTACTTGTTCAAGAAATCACATAACTAAAATATGAGGTAAAATAGGGAAACATATTGTTAGATACAGAGTTTTGTTACTATTTTCCAAATATCTGCCTCTGAAAATGTGCTCGATATATTCATACATTTACACGTTGTTGATGCTGAAGCATTCCAAAGTCAGCTGTGTATCTTTGGGTATATAATCTCTAGTAAATGTTCCGTATAATAATTCCAGGGTCTTTGGCTTTTTCCTCATTACTATTTATTCCACATCTTGAGGCTTATATGAAGCCAGAAGGGCTGAGCAGCAGGGTCTCCCAGGCCTGTAGTTACTGCTTCTCGTTCTGACAAATCAATATAAAATGTGCTCCTGAAACCTGATATCATCAACCACATTTTCTCATTTTCCCAGCAGGAAATAAAGTTATTTCAAAATCCAGGGCATCAGATTCACAAGTGTTTATTGTAACATAATTTAGCCAGACAAAATACTGAACTATTATTTTCTCATAATATTATGGTCTTTAATGTTAGATCCAACACTTATGTAAAACTATGACGCAAAGGACAAATAAGCATTAATATGCACAATTATATCAATGGCTGTTGACAATATCTATTATTTGAACATAGGTCAGTTTAGTGCAAAATGTAAAAAAACAAATAGATAAAAATATGTTTTCAATAGATTTTCTTTTTTTTTTTTTTTATTCTGTTTTGATTCACAAAATTTTATCTGACTCAGTAGCCATTGTTTAAAAATAGATATTCATCTGTCTGGTAGGTACTACATTTAAACTTAGAAATTACTTGTACAAAATTTTAATAATAAGATTCCATTTTGTTTGTTACATGCCAATAATATCAAAGAGGTATTTGGTTCCATTAGCGTTCTGTAAAGGGCTGAAAGAAGAGCAGCTTGCTGCTCCAATGTTACACTGGATTTCAGTGCACTCCCCATAAATGTTGTACTGGCATTTTTCACTTTAGGGTACAGCTTTAGAATAACCTTGAGTCTACTCTGAATTCCCAGAAAATAATTGTATCATCTAAACTGCCCTGGCCAAGCATTTGAGAATCATTCAAACAAGTTAATAAGAGTAAAATAGAAACAAAAGACTCAATGTTAAATATTTATTTCTCCCAATCAATATTACTTTGCCTGTCTTTGAACAAAATGATTTCTGACTTCAAAATCTAACTCTTATTATTACTGTATTATTATTATACCCTATCTTGATGGAAAGATCATCTCATATACTAAATTTTGCAACACCACATCTCATTTTCTTTTGCCAAAACAACTACTAGAAAATGTATGGAATAAAGACTTTCAGAATTGGGGTGAAGGTCATGAATATTTTGTTATTAAAAGAAACTTCAGGTGTATAACCTTGAATTGTTTTACATCAAATACATTGTGAAAATATCAAAATTTCTAATTTTCCCCAAATATTTTGAAAAATTATTTCAAATCACTATGGTGTTAATCACTTCATCACCATAATATTTACTTGCATACTTTATCCAATGCACAGAACTTTTCCTCCATTAATTTATGAAACAAAGCAGTGTCAAACACACCTGAAGAAAATAAATCAACATGAAATGATTGGTACTTTATCAGGTAGCACAGCTCCAGATGTTTTGAGCATTGTTTGTCATTTGTGTAGAGTGAATAAAAATGATATTCAGTGAAGAGGAAGGATATTCAATGAAGGGAAAGAAGTAACTTGAAATGGTATAACAAGCACCAAATAAAGCACATGATGATTTCTTAGAAACTGAAGCAGAGTTCATCATTCAAACAGCTCTAACATTTTCACTCTATTCAGATGGCTGTTTATGTTGTCTTTCACTGTTGAATACATTGGAATCATTCCTTAGACAAGCCAGATTTTCACTCAGTAGGAATTGGATTCCATCCAGGTAGCTGGCACAGGGCCCCAAATAACTACACGCTGAAGAGTTCTACACTGCCAGAGCAATGTTAAATTAAACTTGACATTCTTAACAAAAAGATTCATTATTTCCATACTTTCGGGAAATTTGATTTGTTCCCACAGTTCTCCTCCCTTGGTGCTCTGAGCAGCTGGTGTAAAATAAAATCTGTTTCTGCCACCTACATCTATTATTCATAATTAATACTTATGAAAATACAAATATTTACAAATCACCATAATCTACTAGTGAATTTAGTTTAATCATTGGCAACATAATTTGAGATCAGATTATCATACAGTTATTAGCCTTGTGAAAGAAAATCTATTAGCTGGTATTATATTGTATTGTATTTTCATGTTATGTTTATCTGTATAAAATCATGATGTCAGCTAATACTAGAATATTTATTTAAGTTTTCTTTTGGAAACATTGCTTGCATTGTCACTCCTATATTATTTCAGCAAGAATTCCTGGGTCTGCACCAAAGTCATTTGACATCACTTTACATAGTTTTCCTTTTAAATGCTCATGTTAAATGTCACATTTCTAATCAGCATACTAAAGTGAGGGTGACTATAGATACATCCTCAGCAAAAATCCAGATATATGGGTGGTGAACCATTCATTGTTAAAACAGTAAAAGAGGGGCTGGAGAAATGGCTTAGTGGTCCAGGCCCAAATGGATTTATTGTTGAATTTTACCAGACCTTCATGGAAGAACTAACACCACTGCTTCTCAAACTTCCAAAAAAATAGAAAAGGAAGGAATTCTATTAAACTCCATCTGTGAAGCCAACATCACTCTGATACCAAAACCAGACAAAGACAGAACAAAAAAAAAAAATTATAGACCAAAATCACTCATGAACATAGATGTGAAAATTCTCAACAAAATATTGGTAAACAGAATACAAGAATATATCAAAAAGATCATTCACCCTAACCAAGTAGGCTTCATCCTAGAGATGTAGGTATGGTTCAATATACACAAATCAATAACTGTAATACACTACATAAATGGGCTAAAGGACAAAAATCACATGATCATGGCAATTGATGCAGAAAAGGTATTTGACAAAATCCAACATCCCTTCATGGTAAAAGTCCTACAGAAACTGAGAATAGAAGGAATATATCTCAACATGATAAACACTATTTATGACAAACCTACAGCCAACATAATACTAAATGGGGAAAACTTGAGGCTTTTCCACTAAAAGCAGGAATAATACAAGGGTGTCCACTTTCCCCTAAAGACTTTACCAGCAAACTGTTAGAGCTAATAAACAATTTTAGCAATGTAGAAGGACAAATAAAATACACAGAAATCAATCAGTAGCTTTTCTATATACTAACACCAATCATGTGGAGGATGAAATCCAGAAATTACTCCCATTCACAATTGCCTCAAAGAAAAAA
The DNA here is from genome assembly GCA_036365145.1 of Orientallactaga sibirica. NCBI lineage: Eukaryota > Metazoa > Chordata > Mammalia > Rodentia > Dipodidae > Orientallactaga > Orientallactaga sibirica. The sequence continues at coordinate 9,787,875 of JAEOAD010000024.1, read as the reverse complement.
AAAAAAATGTACCTTGGAATAAACTAACTAGGGAAGTGAAGGATCCCTACAATGAACACTTTAAAACTCTCAAATGAGATTATGCAGAAAACTTTAGGAAATGGAAAGATATCCCATGTTCTTGGATTGGAAGAACCAACATTGTAAAAATGTCAATCTTACCAAAAGCAATCTACACATTTAATGCAATTCCCATTAAAATTCCAATGGCATTCTTCATGGAAATAGAAAAAAAATCCTAAAATTCATTTTGGAAGCACAAAAAATTTCCAATACCCAAAACAATTTTAAGGACCAAAAATAAGGCTGGTGGTATCACCATACCTGATTTTAAGATATTTTACAAAGCCATAGTAACAAAAACAGCATGATATTGGCACACAGAGAGACATATAGATCAATGGAACAGAATAGATGCAAATCCAGGCAGCTATTGCCATTTTATTTTTGACAAAAATGCCAAAAACATGCATTGGGAAAACACAGCCTCTTTAACAAATACTGGAGGGAAAACTGGATATCTCGATGTTGAAAGGTGAAAATAGATCATTATCTTTCTCAATGCACAAGAATCAAGTCCAAATGGATCAAAGACAATATCAGACTTGAAACTCTGAAACTGCTACAGAAAAAAGTAGGGGAAACCCTCAACATATTGGTATAGGCAATAACTTTGTGAATTGAACCCCAGTTGCTCAGGACATAAAACCACTAATCAACAAAAGGGACCTCATGAAATTGCAAAGCTTTTGTACAGCAAACGACACTGTGAATAGAGCAAAGAGGCAACCTTCAGGATGTGAGAAAATCTTTGCCAGCTACATAAAGTATTAATATCTATGATATACAAAGAACTCAAAAAACTAAATAATAAAAAAATCAAATAACTTAATTAAAAATGGGCTAAGGAACTAAATAAAGAGTTCTCAAAAGAAGAAATACAGATGGCATATAAACATCTAAAAAATGTTCTACATCCTTAGCCATAAGGGAAATCAAATTAAAACTACTTTGAGATTCCATCTCATTCCTGTTAGAATGGCTATCATCAAAGAAATTAAATAGGGCTGGAGAGATGTCTTAGCTATTAAGGAGCATGCCTGTGAAGCCTAAGGACCAGGTTCGATTCTCCAGGTCCCACGTAAGCCAGATGCACATGATTGCACATGCATCTGGAGTTCGTTTATAGTGACTAGAGGCCTCGGTATAACAATTCTCTCTCTTTCTCTCTCTCCCCACTCTCTACCCACTCTCTCTGTCTCTAATAAATAAATTAATTTAAATATTTTTTAAAAGAAATGAAATAACAATAAATATGGCAAGGATGCGGAAAAGGAGGAACTCTTCCACACTGTTGATGGGAATATAATCTGGTACAGCCATTGTGAAAATCAGTGTGGAGGTTACTGAGACAGCTAACAATAGATTTAACATATGACACAGCTATATCATTCCTAATCCACTCTTCCTACCTTAGAGATACTTGCACAAATATGTTTTTGCCACTCTATTCACAGTAGCTAGGAAATGGCACCAGCCTAGATGTCCCAAATCTGATGAATGGATAATGAAGATGTGGTAAGTTTCTATAATGGAATTCTATTCAGTGGTAAAAAAAATGAAATTATGAAATTTACAGTGAAATGTGTGGATTTGGAATGGATTATACTAAGGCCCAGATAGCCACATGTCATATATTTTCTCTCATATGTGGATCCTAGTGATAAATGTTCAGACTTGAGTGTGAGATGGAGTAAAAATCAATAACATAGGCCAGTAAGCTAGAAAAAGGTTATGGAAGAGGGAGGAGAGGGGTGGACTTAAGAGGATACTACTATACCTATGTAAGTAGATTGACAGATTATTGTGGGAAGAATGGCCTAAGCAAGGTCATAAGGAGAGTTTGAGTACAAGGAGTGTTATGGGAGGGTTAATCAAAATTCAGGATATTGTGAATAAGCCACATGATAACCTACATTTTTGCATCAACAAGGGGTGAGATCACGAAGCTGGGGTGAATGGGAGCGGCGATAATGAAACGAAACTTAGGACATGTTGGTACTAGCTGACAGGTTGGGCTTCAGCAGCAAGACATTTGACTTTTTTTCCCTCTCTCTCTTGCTTGTTCTTCCTCTTATTTACTCTCTCTTTTACTTATTCTTTCTCACTCACTCATTTTTTCTTTTTTATTCACTGACTTTTTCGCTCTTTTATTCACTCTTTTTTCACACTTTTTCTTTCTTTTTTCTTTTTCTTTTTATTTTCTTTCTTATTTCCTTTCTTTTTCTCTCTCTCTTTCTTGCTCGCTCGCTCTGCTTTTTGCCACAAAACCTCAGTGTTTTATTTTTCTCATACAAGGAAATAGGATTCAAAAGGAACAAAGCAAAAACAAAACTGTGTCCAAATTTGACATGCATGCATAATCTTTGAAATTACACGTTCATAATATTTCCAGGAAAGTTATCCCAATCCCTTACAATCATTATGAGCAAGCACTATTAACCATTAGCTGTGAAAAACATCTTCTTTAAAATTACAAATACATAATGTTTCCAGGAAAGTTAACCCCATCCTTTATAATCTTTATAAGCAAGCACTGTTAACCATTAACTGTAAAATACACCTTTGAAAAACACCTTGACCAATTCTTTTTTGATTAATGGGGCACTAGTTCCTTGTGGTTTCTTTTATATTCTTTGTTAAATGTTGGTCCTATTTTCAGTTGCAAGTTAGCAAAGGTAAAAGACAGATTGGCTACCACAGGTGCCTATTCTTTAACTATAGTTAACTCTAAGTTTTTCTTTTTCTTTTTCTTTCTGCAAGCAATAGTTTATTCCATAATCATTACATCCAAATTGAATTTGCTAAAAATATACCTAAATTAAATTTTTATAATTTTTTTTTTAATTTTTTGGATAAACAGTCATAGGGTCTCAAATCCCTAACAGCTAAATAATAAAACCTAACTCATCAGCCCATTTTCCTTTGTAGTCTCTCCTGTCCCAGATCCTAAGTCTTACTTTTGAGAGACCAAAAAGAAATAGCATGCTACATATGGCTTCTTGTAACTTCATTCAATACCCAGACAACAGTACTGCCATTTTAGAACAGACAGCCATTTTAAATAAAAAGCCCAGGCCTGATTCAGATAAGGAACTAGCTGGCTAATGTGCTGACCTTTGCTTCTGTAACCTGTGCTTGCTTGCTCAACTGCAGCCCCCTCCCATCCGGTCTCTGGGAAGTCTCCACCTCAAGGACATTCCAGAAATACTCAGCCACAGAGGCCTCCAGTCTCTTGCAAAATATAAGTTCTGCACACGGTCTACTGACCTAAGATAAGCAGTTGGAATGTTAGAACCAATCATTTTAAAAGTCGCAATATGATGTAACCACTGTGTTTCTTTCCTTTTATAAACCCCTTCCCTCTGAGGGTCGGTGCTCTCTCCCACTCCCGTTGCATCAGTCTGTGTGGATTGAGTCCCTACCTAGGCTTGAGAATAAAGAATCCTGCTGCTAAATTGCATTCGAGTGTCTCAGCTTTCTTGGTTCACTGGGTGACTCCTGAGGACCCCAACCTTCATTTGAGGGTCTTGGCACTTCACTCTCCCACATTTAGGGTCATACTAATATGTACCACCTGGAAAAAGTAAGCTTTTAGGATCAAATCTATGTCCCTCATGAGTAGCCTGAGGGGGCTGCCACCATTTATTGTTGTTGTAATAAACCCATTGTTTTTTTTTTTTTCATTCCATTTTTTGTTTAATCTGGGAACACATCTCCTATTGCCTGCATAATAGTATTCCACAAAATCACCTCATCAAAAGCTGGCAGTATGTCTAACTCCAGGTGTCATGGCTGGCCTGCAAATCATTCACAGAAGAGAAAAACCAAGCCAAAATAGGAAGAAAAAACCATAAAGATCATGGCAACAAACATGAGCTGTACAGCTGAAAAAAGTAGATGCCCTTGCCAAGCTAAATGAGCCAGAAGAGACCACGTGGTCAGATCCATGTCAAGCAATGCACAGGGTCTCAAGTCAGGCTTGTCGAAGCATGCCATCCCTGGCATCTCCCCCTTTCTGTTTAAGTTAAATGAGCCAAAGAAGACCACGGGGTAGAATCCTTGTCAAGTGACACACAGGGTCTCAACTCAGGCTTTTTGGAGCATGCCGTTCCTGGCATAGTGCCATACCCAGAAGCCATAGACAGTTACTAAAAAAAAAAAAAAAAAAAATCAGTGCCAGGGATAGGATACCTTCCAGTGAGTTGGTGACCAAAGTGGTCCATGAGGCCCTGAAAACATTACAGGCTATTGTCAAGGCTCTTGGTTTCCCACCAGAAATACATGATAAGACCCTGTTGCTGAAGACTCCACAAGCCTGGGCTGCAAGGTAACTGAGAAATGAAACTGGCTTAGCTGAAAACCTTCTCCTGGTAGATCAGGTGATAGAAAGTTGGGAAATGCTGCACTGCATGCAGCCTTATGGGAGATGGATGCCATGGTGGTGAAAACAGTGGGCAGTGCAAGCCTAAATTTTGGCCAGCCAGGCCAAATGAAACAACAGGTGCAATAGTGGCATGTCTTATATGGGGGAAACAAACTGCTCTCTAGTTTAACAAGGACCTTCTCTATGAGAAGGAATACATGGCTGGTACTGATAATCTAATCAAAAGCCTATGGTGGGTGAGGTCATGAGCATTAGGAGTGTAATGCCTGCTCTTGTCTGGCTCATCAAACTGCCCTATAAGCACTGCACTTAATGTTCATACCCACATATTAATGCTACACTCACTTTTTAGAAAAGCTTCTCTTTTCAGATGGCGATGACTACTGGGATGACCCAAAAGGCACTATTGTACTGAGAAGACATAATGGAGGAAATGTTTAGCACTGAACATCTCTCTCACACCTTTCAAGGCTGAGGGTCCATTGTGAAAAGGTGGTGGAAAGAATTTAAGAGCTGAAGAATGGGTAGGAATGCTTACAATTCAATCATGCAGAGAGAAATTGTCCTTGAAATCCATAACCTTGCAGTGTATAGCACTATCTTCACAAGACCCTCATAATAGGAGAAAAAGATGGTGACATCAAAATAAAAGAGAGACTAATGGAGAAAGGGAGGGGATATGATGCAGTGTGGATTTGTGAAGTGGAAACTGAGGGAGGGGAGGGAATTATGGTTTATTTTCTGTAAGTATGGAAGCTGTCAATAAAAAGGAAAAAATAAAAGAATAAAAATAAATAAAAAATAAAGGATAGACTAATTAAGAGGGGAGAGGATATGATGGAGAGTAGATTTGTTAAAGGGAAAGTGGGGAGGGGGTAATTATCATGGTTTATTATCTATAATTATGGAAGTTGTCAAAAAAGTTTAAAAAATTAAAAATAAAATAAAATTATAGTATATATAGTTACTAATTAAATTTACAAATGATGAAATAATTACAAGATAAAACAATTATACTATATAAATATTCCTTTAAAGATAGTATTTATTTATTTGAGAGAAAGTGAGAGAGAGAGAGAATGGATATGGCCAGGGCCTCTGGCCACTGCAAATCAATTCCAGATGCATACACCATCTTGTGCATCTGGCTTACAGGGGTACTAGGGAATTGAATCTTGGTCCTTAGGCTTTAAATGCAAATGCCATAACTGCTAAGTGATCACTACAGTCCTAAATAGTACTATTTAAAGATTTTTTTTTTTCATATTGAAGTATTAAGAATCAATATATTTGGAACTAGAAAATAGAGCAACATTAATTCTGCAGTTGTGACTTAATATTGTTACATTGAAGTAGAAGAATGATGTTTACAAATTCCAGATTCTTTATTTGAAAAATAGCCTCATAACAGTGTATAATAGTACAATTTAATAAGATTGCTTTTATTTTTAAGAACGTGAAAGGAATCTGTAAAAAAACTTATCTAATGTATGTCTGCCATAAATGTTACCATATCTTATATAGCAAGATTATTGCATCTCCATCCCTAAATTGAGTCACACTATATTCTGCCAATAAGCCCATAGCACATCTGCTAATGCATATATATAGTTAATAATAATCCCATGGTCCTTATGCAAGTCCCACCAATATGCTATAAAGAAAAAATAGGAGAGTTAACTGAAATTATGATGTAAAAACATAACATACTTCATGTCCTTGAGAGTGGCCATAATTCCTTAATTACCCCAATAATTAATGTTTTGTATTTACAGTACTGCAGTAGCCTTAGTGTAGAGAGCTGTTATGCTTCCATTTGGTATGTCACATAATAATTCCCCTGATTTTATAGGCTAGAGAGTCATTTTGGGGATTCTACAATTGTTAAATATATTTATTTTAAATATTAATTTTGAAATTAGAAAATACAATGATGGAATGTTTTGGAGATCTACTGGGCACAGTTTTTTTTAAGCATGGACTAAAACTCCTTTGGTGACATAAAATCCATGAGCAGCTATTCCCTTTTAGGTTTCTTGGAATCATTGCCAGTGCACAATCAGTATACCAACTAGCGATTGTGCAATTTCAGCCCCATGATTACAGGAGATAAGATTCTCCTTAATGGGATACTTCAAAGCTTTTGGGTTATTTATGTGTATCTAGAGATGAGATTGAATACCCAAGCTCATTGTTTTCTTTGGTAATTTGCATAGTTATAGTAGGAAATACCATCAAACACACAAACATAGTATAAAAGTACAATGTTGTTCGGCCTGCATCTTATTTGTCCCACCAAGGTCAATGTGATGAGGGCTTGTTCAGCTGTATATGGCACTGAATGGAGGTGGTAGAAGAGTTAGGAGATAGGTTCAGTGGAAAGGATTTATGTGAGTGAGGGTGAAACCTTCAAAAGGATATTGGGATATTTTGCCTTACTGGCCAAAGTAAAGAGAATAGAGCACTTCCAGCCAGCTCTTAAGTTCACCATGCTCTACGTTCATAGGGTGTGTTCAAACTAAGCATGCTAGGAAACAGCTACGGATGCAAACCTTTGAAACAGCATGGAAAATAACACTTTTCCTTTATAAGTTGTTTCTCTTTTAAATAGATTTATGTTTAACTTCATCGAATGTATTTGTTACATTGGACAAGCTCGATCATCTTGACAAACCATGTTATATATAATAGTGTTTTAGTTTATCCATGTATTCATGTATATATACATATATATATATATATCCCTAGCCTACAGTCTAATTTTAGATAAGATAGGATGTTTTCATTGTGGTATGTATATTGAACATAATCTATTTTTATTCAAAAAAAAGTTAGGGAGTGGGGACATGGATCAGCTGTTAAGGTACTTGCCTGCAAAGCTTAATGACCTAGGTTTGATTCCCCTCTATCTATTTAAACCCAGAGATACAAAATGGTGCATCTACCTGGAGTTTGTTTGCAGCATCTGGAGGCCCTGGTGCACCCATTGTTTATGTCTGTCTTCTATCTCCCTTTACTTACAAATAAATAAATAAAATTTACATTATCTATAAGTTTATGTGTGTATATTAGTGTTTTGTGTGGGGGGTGGGCACTCTAGCATCTCTAGCTGCTACTAATGAATGCCTTTCCTCCCTTTCTCACATTATGTGTGTGGCTTTGCAAGCAAGTGTCTTTTACTCCTGAACAATTTCCCCAGCCCCAGGAGTCTACTTAGAATAGAAAGCAACTGTAGCTGATGAAATTACTGCCTAAAATTAAACAGTCCAAAACCAAGCAGGACAACTTGTATTCTCCTTAATGATTGAAAAGGACATTGCATTGTTGGATGCTATTCTTGCAGTGCCTACAGCCAGCAGCCACATGCATCCCGAGAACTGGACAGTTTTCCTTGCACTCTCTAGGAATTGCCTCTGTGTCTGTGGTGACACACTACAATTAAGTCCAATGTTTGTCTAGGAATATTAATAGAACTATTGGGATATAAGGTATCAGTGTTTATATATTGACAGGCTTGTTGCAGATACCTTGAGTAAGAAATTGAGAATAGAAATACAGAGTAATTTATTTATTTGCATACAAATTAACAGGGTTTATGGCACTGACACACCCATCTCCTCCAGGCACCCTACCCCACCTCCCTAATCTTAAAATGCTTCCTCCAGTATGCCCTAGCTATTGATTTCTAAACTTGCATCATCTTTCCCTTCTAGTTGTATAATGCTTTTCATGATGGCTCTTCACTTGTTGTCATTATTCTCCTCAGCTAGAGATATATTAAACAGTTTATAAAGATGCTTGAAAGGAAAGTTACTTCACATTCAACATCTGAATTATCAATGCCAATAATCACATGGAAATTACTGCATTATGCATCTTTCATTGTTACTTTGTTAAAATCTATTGTCAAAATAATTGGACTTTGTTATGATTCTCTGACAAGGGAAATGATTTGGGATCTCCAAATTATGCTTCTCATTTATTTCTGACACATCAGATTGGCCTTGTCTATAAAATTAGCTTGCTTAGTTCACTCTTTCAACATGTCTCTTATGATTGTGATACTCCTATTCCATGGTGCAACACTGTTAAGGGGATCATTTCTCCATGCTCACAGTCATGTCCAGGATCTATGAATATCTGAGATCAAACACCAGCTATTACCATAATTTCAGGGTATCCTTGATAGTATCAACCATTACCAATGACAATATATTTATTTATTTATTTATTTATTGTTTTTTTGAGGTAGGGTCTCACTTTAGCCCAGGCTGACCTGGAATTCACTACGTAGTTTCAGGGTAGCCTCAAACTCATGACAATCCTCCTACCTCCACATCCCAAGTGCTGGGATTAAAGGCATGTGCCAGCATGCCCGGCAGTAACAATATATTTAATCTTTCATGCAAACATGGCAGTTTTACTAGAACAGCTGTTATGACTATTTAATATTGGAAGTTTAATATTTAGCCCTTCAATTTAAGTGATGAATTTGCCCACAGTTAGACATTATCAGTCCCTCTTCAATAATCAGTCTTTTTTACTTGTTAGCACATTTTAATGCAAATGGATTTGTAATATGATATAGAATTATAACCTCAACTTGTAATTTTCTTTGCTTAGATTATTCTTATACACACTATTTTAAAATGATGGTCTAAGAGGGAAAATGGGAAATTTTAGAAAGAAGAGAAGTGAGGCAAGTGGACAACAGATTGAGAGCAAAAGGAGGAGGAATGAAATAAGATCTCATTTAACATATTTTAGTTTTGATTGTATTTTTATTTAATTAATTATGGACGTACTTAATATGGATACAACATGACTTGGTATACTCCTTTCCCTCATCCCTGTCCTCCTTCCCCTGGGTTCCTTCCTCAGTGAGGTTGCTAGTATTCCCCTTGGGGTTGTATTTTATGCATTATGGGAGCAGAAGTCAGTTTTTACAACAATAGCATCTATGGTATTATTGGCAGAGAAACTGCCCTGAATTCTAGTGGAATGCTATTACCAGTTCTAAAGAATAATGTAAATACAATCCTCCCAAGATATTTAAAATACCAAATGTAATATTGTTGCTTTTTACAATAATATTAGAGTGAATTCCAGCTATACTTCCAATGATATGTAATGGACTAATTTCTACTGCAGTGTTAATGTGTTTGGACAGAATGCGGGTTGACAGTAAAGAGATGCTATTCTCAGGGGATTAATCTCTGTAGCACTCTCTGACATGTGTTCATCTGCAGATTATATCTTCCTTGTGAGTTACCAGCATTGTGATTTTCATTAATAAAAAAATTATTATTTTTCTTTTTAGAAACTTTTAATGTTTTAATGTATAAAGAAAATTTATACATGTTATATTTAAAACTAATATTGTATAAATTTTAAATCATGGAAGACCTATTGACAGATATTTACTGTGATTGTTTTCCTGTAAGATATTCAGAAATTTGAAGTGATATGCATACAGATACAAGATGGGCAAAAATACTTTAAAATACCATGAAGGGGAATAAGTACAATGCTAGGGGAAAAAGTAAGTTCCATGTCTTTAACATCATCATAATTTGATATTATATGCCATATAATAAAAATTATGTTCATAGTTATAAGCTAAACAATGTTGAAAAACCTTTCTCATGAAAGTGATTTTGAATTATATTGAAAATTAACATAAGGTGGTTTTGTTTGTGTTGTCAGTTTTAATGCACACATCTTGATGTTTCTTCAGTTTCAAAAATATGATATTAATATTAAGTTCATGATTAAGCATTAAACTATAAAGTGATCTATATTTCCTTAGTTCTTCTGTGTATTTCTACATACTGAATACATTTCTCTCTCTCCTTTTTTAAATTTTTGTTTGTTTTTTTAGGGTCAGAGAAAGGGAGAGAAAGAGCAAGAGAGAGAATGGGCATGTTGGGGCCTTAAGCCACTGCAAACAAACTCTAGACATATGTGCCTGGGTATCTGGCTTATGTGGGACCTGAAGAATCAAACTTGGCTCTTTAGACTTCATAGACAAGTGCCTTAACTGCTAAGCCATCAAATTTCTTTCTCTTTCTATCCCTTCCTTCCTCTCTCTCTACCCCCATTCTTTTTATTTATTTAAAAGATCATTATTCATTTCAGAGAGAGAAAGAAACAGAAAGAGATCATGAGAATGGGCATACCAGACCCTGCTATCATTACAAATGAATTCTAGAAAAATGTGCAACTTTGTGCAAGTGGCTTTACATGAATACTGGGGAATCAAACCTGGGCCTTCAGAAGTTGGAGGCAAGTACCTTTATCCTCTGAGCCACCTCCCCATCCTCCATGTTTCTTATTCATTGCTTTCCTCCTTCCTTTTCCATATTTTCTACATTTTCAAGTCAATTCAATAAGATAAAATTCAGAGTGTGTGTGTGTGTGTGTGTGTGTGTGTGTGTTTGGCAATATTTATATTCAGTAATTCTTGATATATTAAAATGACTGAAATGCTTAAGCTGGCAAGGAATAATACTTCATTCAATACTTTTGTAGAAAAAAATATGAATTTAACTCACGGAATTAGATTAGAGCAAAAGAGATGTTTTACCAGTTCTCAATTTCATTAAGAAACAATTGGGTTTCAATTCTTTATATTTATTATCTAAGTTGAATGTCTAATAATGGGTTTTAATACAAGCTTTATAATCCTCTAGCCATTTTATGCATGAATTATACCATAAAGAAAATATTTTCCTCTTCCTTTTTTTTTAATGTTATTATTATTATTGTTAACAACATATTTCATATGGATACATCATGTGTTGGCACCCTCTTTCCCCTCAGCCCTGTCCCCATTCCACTGGGGACACTTGTTAGTGGGATTTCAGGTATTCCCTGTGGAGTTGTGGGTCATGTACTGTGGGAGCAGCAATAAGTTATTTTGGGGTAGAGGGAATGACTCTGGGCATGATGTCTCAACCTGTGTCTCTTACAATCTTTCTGCCCCCCCTTTCTACAAAATTCACTGAGTCTACTTCAGTGATGAGCTCTTAGGAGCCTCTGGATCTCTGCTTTGGTAGGTGTTGAGTATCCTCAGGTCTGTCTCCTACACTCTGGTGCTGATTATCAGGTTCAGCATGGAAGTAACAATTATGCTCATTTCCGCAATTCCTCTTTGGTTTTAGAGGTAGCTTGGCTGAAGTGTGAGGGATAGTTTATCTCCTCCAGTCTTGCTACCTTCTGAAAAAGAAGAAAATATTCTCCAATGGAGAGTGAAGTCAACATAGTTTAGTTGGGCTGAGCCTTATGAATTTAAGGGGAATTTGATGTATGTAATCCCTCTTTTAGCCAAAGACTAGTGAGAGCTTGACACAAGAAAACAAACTTTGTCTCCATAGGATTCGGATCTGGTACCCAATTCCAGATATGAATTACTGTTACATGGAGTGGATCCCTTAGCCAATGAGAAAGTTATTGGTTACCCATTGAGGCTGTGTGCCACTTTTACACTGTATTTACATCCTGTCAAGGTGTTTGCTTCAGAGTAGTTTAGACCTCTGGTTGCTCATACTGTTGTTGGCCATTTTCCCCCCATAGCTCATGTAGTACTTTCCAGCACTAGGCAGCCTAACTCTCTGGGGACTGCCTTTCTGCTGAATTCCAGGCACGTCTCTCCATGCTCTGTGTCAGCAGCATATGCAGCAATAGGGTCTTGGCTTTTGCCACATAAGGAAAATTTACATATCACATTTTAATGATAAACCATGTAGTTTCTCAGAAAATAATGTCTTACATATTTCCTACCCCATTCCTCCTGTACTTTACACCATAATCATTCTGGGCATATATACTATGCATATATTTTAAATTAAATAGTAGATTATGAATTTAATAATGGAATATTCCATTCTGTGTTCATCTGAGCAGCAGAACACACCCATCCCTCATACCAGTAGCCCAGTTCCAACAATGTTTTCTGTAGTCTTTCTTTCCCCTTAGAAAACTCATAGAGCAAAGCCTCTAAATATAATTCTCTCTGCATTTAGCAATTTCAAATTCTTACCATAATAGCTCATAAAACTTGGCTACCAATCTGGAAGGCATCTTCAATTGCATGTACCAAGTCCATGCTCACTCCTCCAAAACAAAAGTTCCAAAAGACCCAAATCTACATGGTCAGATCCATGATGCAGAAACTCCACCCTGCTCTTGCTACCAATTCTGTCATAGTCAGCTTTACATTTCTGGGATGAATTTCTATTTGAGGACAAGATATAGAAGGAAGTTATTTATTGAAGCTTACATATCTAGGGGAAGTTCCATAATGGGGAAGAAGCTGGTCCCCTTTCACAGGTCCATGCAGAGATAAATACCCCCACCAGCACCACAAGCAAGCACACTCCATGTAAACCAGGCAAAGCCCAAGCACTCTGCATATCAAAGGCTGGAATTCAGATCTGCACTCACACCTTAGGGCTAGACCCTAGCATACACCCACAGTGACAGGAAGTTATATGTTTGAATACCATTCCTGAATCAACTGGGGTATATCCATTCAAATTAGAACATCAACAAATATGTATTGGGAAATTCTAATATCATTATTTTATATTAAAAGGTAATTATGGTTTACATCAATTTAGTGGCAAATATTAAATTATAACTGGATAAATTATTTGTTGTGCTCAGAATTTATACTACAATGTAAGAAAAAAAAAAAAAAGAATAATCCTAAAAATTAGGATATTGCATGATCCTAGACAAGATAATCGTAAAAAAAGATTAATATCTAGTGAAGCCACTGTAGTCAAATAGAATGGAATGGTGAGCTAAGGAACCAAATGATTAAGGGCAAATGACCCAGCTAAGTACCTCATTCTTGATAGTGCCTTAATAAGGCAATGCATTTTAAATAAACTTACAAGTTTAAAAGTTTAAAAAATGAGAAAAATATAAAACTAGTGTGAATTTTACATTTTTTACATGTTAATTAAAATATATTTTCTGGGGCTGGAGAGATGGCTTAGGGGTTAAGGCGCCTGCCTCCTAACCCTAAGAACACTGGTTCCAATCTCCAGCAGTTCCAATCTCCAGGTCCCACATTTAGCCAGATGCAAAGTGACACAAGAGTGCAATGCTGCACTTGACCACAAGGGGGAGCACACATCTGGAGTTTGTTCTCAGCAGCTGAGACACTGCTCGCGCACCCATCTGTGTCTTCATCCATCTCTCTCTCTCTCTCTCTCTCTCTCTCTCTCTCTCTCTCTCTATCTGTGTGTCTCTCTGAAAAAATAATTTAAAAAAATATAAAATAAAATATATTATCTGAAGAGTGCCAAAACAGTTTTCAAATTCAATAGCTAAATTATGTTGTGTTTTTAAATGGTAGAAAAAAAATCTGTTAACATTTGAGATTACCTTTCTAAACATGCTAAAGAAAGGAAATTAATTTAGAAGCGATTTGCACAGAAAACATATTAACAAGAAAGTTTTATAAATGATAGGAAAGTTTTCTAAATCAAAAAGTACTCTATAAAGATATGAGACACTTGGAGAAGTGGAATTAATTCTTTCATAATCTTAAGAGATCTATAATTCATTAATACTTTGAGATTTTTTTAACCTTACTTAGTATTATGTTTGATTATTACAAGTAATTTATTATCTTAAACTTCAAGCATTTTTTCAGAAATATTCATCAAAAAAAAGTGAAATCTATAAAACAACAGAGATAAGCTATATGAAAACAAAGTTCTTTAGCATTTAATAGCAGTAACACATGAGCAAAAATAAATGCCAGAGTTAGATCCATAGTGATGTCAAGGTGAAGGTTCAATGAATAAGTCTTGTGCCACACAAGCATCAGCAACCAATATAGGATGCCTGGAATACAAATAAAATACCCAATGTGGTGGTGGCCCTGCAATGCCAAATCTGGGGAGGCAGAGACACATAAAGTCACTGACGCTAATTGGCCAGTGTGGTAGTTTGAATATATGTCCCCCAATATATTCAGTGTTTTACTAGTTATAGTTTGCATCTGCAATCACCTTGCTAGAGGCAATGTCACTGGGGGGGGCGGTCTTAAGGTGTTAATGGTGTGGGTTTGAGATTCCATTGTAAAGATATGCAAATGTGCCTAGCAGGAGTTCCTGAAGTGTGCTGTGTGACCTTTTGGCTGTAGTTTTGCTCTGTGTGCTGTGGTGGCTAGTTGGTTTCTCTCTCTCTCTGCTTGGCCCTGTGGAGAGCAGGCCGCTTCTCTTGCCATTATGGAACTTCCCCTGGATCTATAAGCTTCAATAAATAATATCCCTTCATCCATAACTGTGCCCAGTCTGGAAGTTCATCACAGCGAACCTGAAGCTGTCTGCTACAGCCAGTTAGTCTAGACGAATCAGTGAGTGAGCTCTTGGTTCAGTGAATAACCCTGTCTCAAAAAATAAGGTGGAGAGCAATTGAAGTTGACAATGAAGTCAACCTCTGGTCTCCTCACACATATAGCAACAAACACATGCTTTTGTATATATATGGACATGCTCTTACACACATATATGCACTCACACACATAAAAAACGTGTACATATATGTGTACATATCAAGCACACCTACACACAGAAATACAGTGCTGTTAACTGCTAAGCCATCATCTAATCCCTAGTTTTTACTTTTTATTTTCCAGTTTGTTCTCCATTATTAAATATAATGAAGAATAACAATATATGAACCAATTTTGTCTATATTAATAATGTCATTTTTGAAGGACCAGAGAGATGACATAGCATTTAGTGCACTTGCCTACAAGCCCAAGGTTTCAAGTTCGATCCCCCAGTACCCATGTAAACTAGATGCCCAAGGTGATACTTGCATTAGGAGTTCATTTGTAGGTAGTGGCTAAAGGCCCTGGTACACCCATTCTCTCTCCCTCCCTCCCTCCCTCCCTCCCTCTCTCTCTCTCTTTCTCAAATAAAAAATAAAATAAATTATTTTAAATAGAATACCATTTTTGTAGAATGCAATTGCACACACCTATGATACCAGCCACTCCAGATGGTAAGAAGATCCTTAATTTGAGGTCAGCCTCAAACTTAGATCTTACATAAAAATGTGATCTTGAAGGTCAGAGAGTGTAACTCAATTAAAAAGAGTTCATCTACTGCATTTGAAGTCCTGTGTCCAATCCTCAAAACTGTATAATATATTATTATGATTTTTAGTGCTGGAATGAGGTAAGTTGAACTTACTATTAATCCATTCTTAAATAAATTTTGTAATGCTGCAATGAACTATGTAGCCTTCTACTTGCAATAAAAAATAATTATTCTTCCAATGAAATGAATGAATGAACAAGACTAGATAATATACTACTATCCTCCAATGTACAAATCTTGTCAGCTATTTCAATCATGTATTATGTACTCTCCTTCTCCAGCTACTCTGAGAAGAGTAGGATTATGTGTCCACCTCTGCTAACCGTGATGAGTGGTGGTACATTCAGTCTTGGACAGGAAACCACACGTGCTGTGAGTTCATGAGTATAGGACTTCTGTAGTATTCAGAAGACTGTATTCCACAACACTCTTCCCCATCCTCTGGTTCTTCCATTCTTTCTTCTGCCCTCTTCCACATTGTTTCCTGTGTCTTCAGTGGGTTTCTTTAAATGTATTGTCAATAAATGCTCGATGTCAGGAAAGTGGATCTGACTATGAGTGTTGCTAATATTATCATCAAAGACAAGATTTCTTACTCTTTTTAAAATATATTTAATTTAATTAATTTATTTATTTAAGAGAGAGAAAGAAGCAGAAAGAGAGAGAGAGAGAGAGAGAGAATGGGTGCACTAGGACATCTAGCCACTGCAAACGAACTCCAGATGCATGCTCCCCCTTGTGCATCTGGCTTAGGTAGGTCCTGGAGAATTGAACCGGGATTCTTTGGCTTTGCAGGCAAATGTGTTAACCTCTAAGCCATCTCTCCAGCCCCAAGATTTCTTACTTTCATTTTATTTAACATTACACAAAAGAGAATGCCACCTTAACACTTGGATACTGGGGGTGATGGAAAATGAAAGTTACTTAAGCCACATATATCACACAACTATACTCTAATAATTTATGTGTAAAGATATTCTAGAAATATAATAGGATAATATACCAATAGTTTTGTGTATTAATTACTATAAATTCTCATTTAGAAGACAGAATTCAAATATCTTTATCTTTATTTATTTTCCTTGACAAATTCAAGCATTCTATTTTAATATAATACTCTCATTATTTATACTATAATGCTTTGTATTTGGTAAGAATTTGCTTTCTACTCAATATTTTGTGCATGAAAATATATTTATTTGCCAAAAAAATAAATTCAATGTTGAGTATAATACCTTTCACTCATCCTTCAGAAACAAAATGATAATCCTCAGAAATAAGAAATTTAGATGTTTAGAAATACTGATTCAGGTAAAAGAACATTTATTAAATTTTGTATTGTATTCCACCAGGCATAATGGCACATGCCTTTTAACCCAGCAGTCAGAAGGCAGAGGTAGAAGGATCACAATCTGTTAAAGGCTGAGACTACATCATGAATTTCAGGTCTGTTTGGGCTAGAGTGAAACCCTACCTTGAAACATCAAGATAAAAATTCTTATTAGATTCCACATAAAAATTCCTAATATTTATGAATGATGTTACCAAAATAAATAAATAAATATATATATATATATATATTTTATATAAATATTATATTTATATATAAAGTATTATAATTAATCTGATAGTAGTAGTTGAGTAGCTTTTAATTGAGGTAGAAAGACCCATCTTTACCATAAAAGGGATCATCTTATAGGCTGAATTGTTCTATATAAAAAGAAGAGAGTTGGTTCTGAATCAGAATCTATCATCTTACTCTTCCTGTCTGCTTTTGGATGTGGCAGAGCTCTGGCCTGCCATGCCTTACCTGCCATCTTGAAATTTCCTTTCAAAAGTGTAAGTCTAGTGAAATCCTTTTCTTTCCATAAGCTTCTTCTCATTGGATACTTTGTCCAGGCAATTAAAAAGTAACTAATACCAATGATAGATACAATACGGATAAATTTCATTTCAAAGTTTGTGAGATTATTTAATATGTCACTAGTGGAGTGACTGACAATTAGTACATAAATGAAGTACAAATCAGAACATGTTCCAAAAACTTTTATATATGATCCCTGAGTTATAACTGAGTTATAGTACTCTTTACATAATGTTACTGTAATAAGCTATTTACATGAGTTGTATTTGTAGTTTTCAGTGTGAATATGTTTTCCTTCCACTTTCTGTGAAGCTTATTTTATTAAACTTTTAAAATGCTTTTTAGCAATATCATGGTAAGAATTATTTAGAAGCTGAGGCACATTGAAATATTAAATCTTCACTTGTGTAAAAATCAGCCTTTAAATAAAAATGCCATTTTTATTTCCATTTCAAAAACTACTCTGTTAACTAGACCTGAGTGAGACTAAGAAAATTCTTAGGGACTCGGGAGGTGTAACATTTACAATGGTCTCTGTTATGACTAACAAAACATTAATACCCTCTATACTTTTAATGATGTATCAATAGGTTCATTTTTTAAAATCAGACAAAAATCACTTTCTATACTTCCTTTGAAACTGAAAACAGAAAACAATATATAACTATCAGAAGAAGGATGAAAAAGAGGGAAGAGAAAGAGATGAAAAAAAGGAACCATTTCCGTGTTAATGTAAACAATTAGGAATGTCATGGAAAATAAATCAGTTTAGTCAAATCGTTTATGGTTAATTTTAAGTGTCAGTTTGATGGCATTCAGAAACATCCAGTTCTGGGTCATTAAAGAAGCATACTTTTAGGTGTGCTGTGAACCTGTTACTAGAGGGATAAAACTGAAGAGAGGACCATCCCATACCCAACTAAATGAGGATAACATCATCCCATGGGCAGGGTGCTGGCCTGGAAAAGTGATTGGTGAGTGTTTGCTCTATGCAAGATATACCCATCAACCTCCCCAAGCTCATGGCCCTTGGCAGAAGATGACACAAAAATAATGTAAGAGCAACATGATGAGGATGAGCACAGTGGAACTGTGTCACTGGATTGGAAAGAACATGTCACTGAAAAACTCAAGTGGGATGTGCTGACTTGCACAAGACCTACATGTGATAGAGCCAGTCAACATCCTCTAAGAGAGGGACGGTCTTGGGAAGTCACTTGGCTCCATAATGAGCTAATGATAGTGGAAGTTTGCCTCCTTGGGAGGGGTCTTCTTTCTCTTCTGTGGCACAACCATTGATAATAGAGGAGAAGTACAGTGAAAGGAGGAGGAAAAGAGAGGTCAATAGGGAGTACACATGATGAAAATGTCATATATACTTATGAAATAGTGAAAGGATAAATAAATAAAAGGGAACAGGAGAGAACCACCTGAAAACTGCCATTTCCCTTCCTTGGCTTTGTGATTGGAATCACATATCTAATCATGCTCACCAACATGCCTTTCTTCTCATAATGGGTTGGATTCATCTTAACTGCCAGGGTTGAATTCATCTTAACTGCTAGTCCAAATAAAACCATCTTCCCTTAGTTTCCATGGATCAGGTCCAATATGACTAATATATAGCCACAACTGAGCTTATAGTCACTTGACTATAAGCAAATAAGTATCTTAAAAGTCATGGAAACTAAGTTTCCAACAGATACTTTATCTCCAAAGAAACATTTTGCTTATAAAGGAGGCAAGTACAGTTAGAGAAAATGTCCGAGAGGTCCCAAAATTACATATAAAAAAAGATCAAAATGTTTTATTTATGGGAAAAGCAATAACTAATATATTTCCCAAAAATGTAGCCTCCTAATAAAGACTCCTCTTCACTAGATACAGAAAACAAAAATTATGCAGGACAGAAACATTAAGATAAAAGACATATAACTTTAATAAATACTGAGAATGGGAAACCGAATTTAATCTTAGAAATTATGATAAAAATAAAATATAAAAATCATACAAAGATAACACTGTCTCAGCTGAAAAACCTTATAATACTGTAGAATAAGAACATAAGACTGTAAACAATAAAAATATTCTGAACAAAAATTAAATCTGAACAACAGGGGAATGGCAAATAAATGTCTTAGCTTTAATTACAAAAGCAGAGGGGAGAGATACAAACTATGATACTGACAGTTGTTTTATTTGATCCTAATTTCCATGGAAGTATTTATCTTATTGAAATACAGTTAAAATTGAATTCAATCAAATCACCAATCATTCTAAATAAGTGTAATCAACATGTCATTAGACTTAGCACAAGTATTTTCTATGAACAATGAATATACCACAGAAATCAACCATAAAACTAATAATTACAAATTAGTACTGCTAAATTTCCTAACTGAATATAAGCAAATTAAGTCAGAAAAGAATATACAAATTCAAACAAATAAGTGGAAATATTTTATATCACTAAAATGGAAATTATATATGTTAAATAAAACAAAATTTCTTAAATAATAATGAACCTGAAGGATTCCAAATTAGTTTTAGAATGTTAGGTTGTTTGAAAGCTAGGGTGCCCATTATTAGAGTACAGAGACAAATGTAGGGAGAAGGCTAGATTTATCCTCATGGACATGAATGGATGAAAATGTCATCACTATGCACCTTGAGTGTTTTTTCATATGTATGAAATTTTAAAATTACATGCATGACACTGTAAACAAGTAACATGGTGACTTACCTTCTTTTAAACATTCAGCTAGGAGATCCTGGAATTGTGGACACCCTAAAAATAACAAGCACTGATAGATTAGGCCTTGTGTTTAAGGCCATTCTGGCAAGAAAGAAGGAGACATTCTGGACAAGAAAGAAAGAAAGGAGACAGAGATGGAGGTATGGGAAAGAAAGAAAGGAAAGAAGATGAAAGACAAAGAAAGAAAGAAAAAAAGAAAGAAAGAAGGGAGGGATGGAGGTAGGGAGGGAAGGAAGGAAGGGGAGAAAGAAAGAAAGAAAGAAAGAAAGAAAGAAAGAAAGAAAGAAAGAAAGGAAGGAAGGAAGGAAGGAAGGAAGGAAGAAAGAAAGAAAGAAAGAAAACACACACATACAGGCAGGCAAACAGTCACTGATAGGAATGACAGGGAAAAAGCCACAGGGACTCAGGAACCAATTGGTGACAACACCCAAATCTGGAATAATTTGATTGAGATATAGATGAATTATAAAGATACTCTATCTTGAAGGAGAAGAGCATAATTGCCATTTATGTGTTAGATTTACAAAACGACTTCTAAGAGTACAAGATGGAAAGGGAATAAAAACAGTGATTTTATTCTGGAGAAATCTAGCAAGCACTATGATACTTGGAGATCAGGGTCAACTTCAATAGTGATCAATCATGTTGAAAGTACACACCTGGATTATTTTGATTAAAAAAAAGAAAAGAAAAAAGCATTTTCCTTTGTGATTTTCCCCTAAAATACACACAACTCAAGTCTAACAAAGGAAAAGATGAAGACAGTATGTATTAAGGACATTGTATAAAATACCTGAACAAGTCCCAAAATATTTATAATGTCATGAAAAATATCTAAGAAACTGTCATATTCAGGACATAGCTTAAGCAGAATTGATGCCCACAAGCAGTCTCGTGCCCTGAATGAAATCATAGATGTGATAAGTACAATTATAGGGCTGGAGAGATGGCTTGGCAGTTAAGGTGCCTGCCTGCCAAGCCTAAGAACGCCGGTTCCAATATCCAAGTCCCACATTTAGCCAGACACAGAAAGTGATGCAAGGGCACAATATTGTACTTTCCCACAAGAGGGCACACACACCTGGAGTTCATTTGCAGCAGCTGAGAGGCCGCTGGTGCACCCATTCTCTCTCTCTCTCTCTCTCTCTCTCTCTCTCTAGCTCTATCTCTCTCAAATAAAAAAAAAAGTACAATTACATTAAAAATATGGAAATGCCAATAAAATATGCACTTTATATGATAACATGTCAATGTTGTTTCATTAATTGTGACAAATATGATATCCAAATGCAAAATATTATTATAAAATAAGTAGTAGTAAATAAGAGTATTTCATTTTAATTTTTGCTATAAATCTAAGTACATTGTCAATTATGTATTAAAAATAATAAAATATAGGGCCGGAGAGATGGCTTAGGAGTTAATGTGCTTTCTTATGAAGCCTAAAGACCCAGGTTTAATTTCCCGGTACCCACACAAGCCAGATGCACAAGGTGGTGCATACATCTGGAGTTCGTTTGCAGTGGCGAGAGGCCCTGACAAATCCATTCTGTCTCTCTCTCTCAAATAAATAAATAGATTAATAATTTTTAAAAAGAAGAAATAGCAAGCAAATTAAGACAATGGAAATATATTAAAATAAAACATGGAAAAAAGGAAATGTGGGGAAAAAGATAAAAAAAAAATATTCTAAATTGTTGGAGTCATTAAAAAGAAAAATATCAAATATTCAGATAAGCATTAGGTATTTCCAATAACTTACTTTTACTCAACAGCTATATATCTGGACCAATATTATGAATAATGCATATTGTCTACCGCAAAAGCAACCTCAGGAACAATAATGACAGAAGGAATTACAAAGAAAAGGCTGATTATTATTCTCAAGGATTAATAAAATCACTTGGAATTCATTTAAAATATTAGCACCTGTCTGGAGAGATGGCTTAGGGGTTCAGGTATTTTCCTTTGAAGTCTAAGGACACAGGTTCGATTTTTCCAGTAGCCACATAAGCCAGATGCATGTGGTAGTGCTTGTGTCTGAAGTTTGTTTGCGGTGGCTAGAGGCCCTGACATGCATATTCTCTCTCTTTCTCTTTCCCTAATAAATAAAAAAAATATTTTTTAAAGTAGCACCATTGAGGATGGCATTGTCACAATAACTAAAATGTCTATTTACAATCATGTTAGGCCTTGAGGAAGTGATCTTACCAAAGAAGAGAGCTCCTGAACTAAGTATCTATTGTCAATTTTGTCTATGGAGGAAGTACACAGATCCCCTTTGTTGGATCTGTAGTGACTGATTATTTAGCCAAATGGGAAGGGGGTTAAGGGAATAATATTGAAGGACTGAATGAGTGTACACGTTGTGTATAGCTGTAGTCAGTTCCATGTTGCTGGGTCAAATATCTAACCAGGCACAATTTATGGGGAAAAAAGCGTTTATTGCAAGCTTATAAATCCAGAGGAAGATCCATCAATGGGGTAAGAAATTGGCTCCCTTCATAGATCAAAGCACAGAGAAATCCACCAAATAGCCAGCAAACATCAAAATCAACAAGTAAACACAGCCAGAAAGAACTCAAACTGCTCTGTCCATACGTTTGAGCTAGAATCCAGATCTGCCCCATCCCCAGTGATATGCACTTTCCAGCTTATGGAATCTTAAGCTGTAAATTTAACCTTAAAAACATCTAAGACTAAGCTGAGCCTTTGGTGCTGTGTGCCTTTAATCACAGCACTCAGGAGGCAGAGATAAGAGGATCTTGAATTTGAGGCTAACGAGAGACTACATATTGAATTCCAGGTCAGCCTGGGCTAGAGTGAAACCCTATCTTGAAAACCCAAAACTAACATATATATATATATATATATATATATATGTCTAAGGCTATGGGGAGGCAAACATTCACATTCAAAACACCCTATAGTGTATGTGAGAATCCAACTGAATCTATCAGAAGGAATGCATTTTAGAAAGGTATTTGTACTGTGAGTCCTTAAACTATAATGATGAAACTCTGATAAGTGAAAAAGGAGACTGAATCTTTGAAGACAGCTAGACTCTCTCTCAGCTTAGCATATGCTCAGTAAATTCCTAAACAAAGTAAAATGCTCCTAGCTATGGAGGTGTTTCATAGATTCATATACTTGTATTTTTACCTTCTCTACAATCAACTGACCATAGCATGAAAAAGCAGAGATCAATGCTATAGTTCAAGGAGGCAACATTTGTGATTGAAAAAGTCCTACAGGTGGAAGATATATCAATTATAGATGTCTTTGATCATGACTGGTTCCTTTCTATTGAATATGGGCAATTGATTTGTACATAGATTTTTAGCTTTCACGAAAGTGCTCTCATGGTCCTTCCTCTTGTTTATTAATGAAATATCTTGTCTATTTCATGACCAGAAGACAGGAGTATGAGCCCAATTTTTCTTCATGTCTGTTAAAGAGAATCAACTTCACTGAAAATTGACCTCAAAAATTTAGCTTCCATGCTTTGACACAAATTTTGATTGCTTAAACTACTCAGTTTCTGGTACTTCAGTACAGAGGCCTAGAAGACTTGAAAATTCAGCAAAATTGTGATGCATTTGTCTTTCTTTTCACATTAATTGTAAGAAGTACAGTATTTGTAAACTCTGTTTGGCCAGTTATGGTTTGTTATTTCCCCCAGCTCTGTGCATTTTAAGTTTTTGCATATATTTTACACATTGAAAAAAGAAAATCCCTTGCCTGGAAGGTTTTTATTTTAAACCTTGTCATTAATAGCAATGTATGTAAAGTTTGGAATGTGAACTAGAAGCCACATTCACCCCTGCAGCAATAGGAAGTAAGCACATGGAATCTTAATGATGACAAGTGTCAGACTTTGCTAGTGGCTTATGGCCACCCCCTCATTCAACAACTAGAGACTAGAGGCTGCTGAGCCCATCCCCAGTGACTCCTGGGGACATCTGTACTTCTTGATTATGTGAGCAGTAGTTGCAGATTTCTGCATGTTCTTACCCAACTTTTCTAACATTATCTTAAGACCCTAATTCCTCTGTAATACTTCCCTGGCAGTTCACAATACCTAAGGTCATCTCAGTATGCTAAACTAAATACACATTCTCTCAAACTTTATAAAACAAATTAGAATTTAGAAATAGGTACCCTCACATAATCCAAAAATAATGAAAATCTTTACAGAATTTTGTTATGAAAGAGAATTGTTTGACCTTTAGGATGAAAGATCTGTTTAATTCTACAATGACAAATACTAATTGGAGCATGGCTCACTCTGGACCCATAGTTGTCCATAAAATTTGTAAAAATACAGCATCTCAAAAAGTAGTAATGTGAGATTCTTGTCAACTATGGGTTAATAGTTTATAGAGCCTCATGGCTTAAGCAAAGTGGAAGGTCTCTGTGTCTCTAAAATGATATTGACTTATAACTGAGAAAATCTCAGATAGGTATCATAGATGGCTAGGAAATATTTTATATCTTAGAATATCTTATGTGAAATGAACTGAGACTATTGTCAAACTCATTTTATCTTATAGATTTTTTTCTACATTTTCTCTCATAAAACAACGCTTTATTAGATAAGCAAATTGAACCCAGTGCAGATTTACCATTAGGTAATAACTACTCCAGGGAATTACATGTTCTTGGAGAAGATTAGCATCTCTTACTGCCTTAGGGGTATAGTTAGATTATGACAAGCATAACCCTCATTGTTTCTTCATAAAATATATTAGTATAGAATTACTTTTTTTTTTTAATTTTAAGGATCACATTTCTACAGTGGAAATTTCTAGGTGTTGAAACAATTAGAATATTTCTCTAGCACTTTATTGTTGTTCTCTCTACTGTGTGCTTCATAGATGTAGTAGTAAGCGGGGTTGTTCTAAATGTTTTACCCAGTCTGATATGTTTCCTAGGAACTTCTTGGTGATAAAAGGTCCCATTTATTAAGGGACTTATGTTGAGGCAGAATCCTTAGACAATTCAGTGTTAGAAATAGCTGCTATTAAACTCTCATTTCTAAATAATTCTGAATTGCTAATGCTGGGACATGACCGAATCAATCTTGAGGCTGTACTATTTAGAGCCCCACTTGTCCATATTTTCATAAATAGGTACTCAATTATTGAGAGCTTTATAGGTGATCATTTATTGAGGACTTTGTATTATGTAGGGTATGTCTGTGAGTGTTAAGTATTTATAATTATAGTTAATTTGTGTTAGTCCTTTCCAAAGACTCCCATATCAGGTTATTATGCTAAGTAGTGAAAACACAATTAGTCAGGTCCAAGTGCATGTACCATGAAGATGAAGTAAACATAATGAACTATTTTTGTCCCAATAAATGTAGGTATAAAATCTCAGCAAAGCACATGGCATAGGAGGAAGTTATGTGAGTACTCTGAAATGTAAATAGAGGCAAAAATTGGAAGTCTTCCCAATAGCATTGACTTTTTGTCTTTCTCCCTTCTTACATTCTTCAGTTTGATCTCTAGGCAATTCCAAACTAGATTTATCAACAGCAGTCATAAAGAATATTAACATAGCTGGGAAGATTTTTTTTTTTTTTTCTGGCAATGGTAACAGTCAAGAACTGAAGGACGTCAAACTGGGAGTTCCTTAAGTCACAAAAACTGAATTGTTACAACTTTAGAGCAAATTTTATTGCATCTTCCTTCAATCTGTTCCAGGATCTGGATCTGGCAAAGCAAAATTATATTAAAATAATTGGGCATATGGGCTGGAGAGATGGCTTAGTGGTTAAGGTGCCTGCCTGAGAAGCCTAAGAATGCTTGTTCCAATCTCTAGGGCCCACGTTTAGTGATGAAAGCATGCAATGTCACACATGCGCACAAGGGGGCGCACACGTCTGGAACTCATTAACAGTAGCTGAGAGGCCCTGGCACACCCATTCTCTGCCTCTTCCTCTCTCTGACTCTTTCAAATAAAAATAAAATAATAATAATAATAATTGGGCATAAAAATGTATATACTTAGCCAGGCATGGGGGTACATGGCTTTAGTTCCAGCATTTAGAAAGTCAAGGTAGGAGGATCACTGTGAGTTCAAGATCAGTCTGAGATTACATAGTGAAATCCAGGTCAACCTTGGCTAGAGCAAGACGCTATCTCAAAAAACAAAAAAATGTATATACTTGAACCTAAATAGCAGTCAAATACAATTTATAAAATCAAAATAAATAATAGACATGAATTCAAATAATAAAAATCAAAAAATGGGGTAAGTATATGTGGTAGTTTGAATATATGTCCCCCAATATATTCAGTGTTTTACTAGTTATAGTTTGCATCTTCAATCACCTTGCTAGAGGCAATGTCACTGGGGGCTGGTCTTAAGGTGTGGGTTTGAGATTCCATTGTAAAGATATGCAAATGTGCCTAGCAGGAGTTCCTGAAGTGTGCTGTGTGACCTTTTGGCTGTAGTTTTGCTCTGTGTGCTGTGGTGGCTGGTTGGTTTCTCTCTCTCTCTGCTTGGCCCTGTGGAGAGCAGGCCACTTCTTCTGCTGTTATGGAACTTCCCCTGGATCTGTCAGCTTCAATAAATAATATCCCTTCCTCCATAACTGTGCCTGGTCTGGAAGTTCATCTCAGCGAACCTGAAGCTGTCTGCTACAGTAAAGTAGTACCGAGGAGTGTGGGGTGAGATGAACCTGACCGTGTGCATATTCGTCTTTTGGAACCGTTGTTTTGGAGGAATGGGCATGGACTTGTTGCTTGCAACTGAAGATGCCTTCTGGAGTGGTAAGCCAAGTTTTATGGACTATTCTGATGAGAGTTTGAGAATGCTAAGTGCAAACAGTATTGAACTTCGAGGCTTGGCTTATGAGGTTTCTAAGGGGAAGGAAAGACTGCAGAGGACTTTGTTGGAACTGGGCTACTGGCATAAGGGATGACTACATTCTACTATTCAGGCCCAGAAAGTTTGATCAAGGTTAAATTTGTAATGGACTGATGTTCTTGGCTAAAGATATCGGACTGAGATTTTAAGATTTTAAGTTGGAAAACCTCAAGCAAGTTAAAAGCAGAGGCACTGAGACTGGTTTTAGGTTACTGGAGCTGCTATTGTCAACGCATTAGCAATCTTAAGGAAGGTGGAAGGAAGGTGGCCTGACTTGATTTACATTAAAACAATGGAGAGGATGCCTGAAGAAAGACTGTTAAAAATGCAAATTCTTGGAAAGAGCTGACTGGAGAAGGAACCTGCTTTTCAAGGCTATGGTTTATTTTGTCCCTGGATTAAGAATATGTCTATGTCCTGCACACCTGGTATTAGTTTTGGAAGCATGAAAAATGCATGGAGTGGTCATGAGTTGCACACGTTTCCAGGAGCCGCTGCTGAGATGCAGCATGAAGGCAGGGCATGAAGTCCCTGAGGAATAGGCTGGAAGAGCCTTTTGGAAGATGGACCGTGGTTTGCATGGAGACCTGAAGATGTTTTGGATATACCAGGACTGTGCAAAAGGGCTACCATGGAGTGCAGTGTTGGCATGGGATGAAAGTTTTCCCTGGCAACTCTGCCCAGCTGGAGGGGCAGAATTGGAAAACCTGGAGACTGTCAGTCTCTGGTTATATTGAACTTGAACTGCAGAAGTTTGATGACGGCTGATGGTGGTTGAGTTTGTATTGTTCTAGTCTCTCCTCTCCTTGCTATGCCTTATACCAGTTAAAAATGTTTACTCTGAGCCTTGACATGTTGAAAGTATTTAACATGTTTGATTTTACAGGACTCACTATCTTAAGTTGATCAAGACTATGAGAACCTTTGAAATTGGACTGAGTACAATTTACAATGTGTGATAGTTATAAATCTATTGGGGGCCAGGAGCTAAATATATTGGGGGCCAGGGGTGGAATGTGGTAGTTTGAATATATGTCCCCCAATATATTCAGTGTTTTACTAGTTATAGTTTGCATCTTCAATCACCTTGCTAGAGGCAATGTCACTGGGGGCTGGTCTTAAGGTGTAGGTTTGAGATTCCATTGTAAAGATATGCAAATGTGCCTAGCAGGAGTTCCTGAAGTGTGCTGTGTGACCTTTTGGCTGTAGTTTTGCTCTGTGTGCTGTGGTGGCTGGTTGGTTTTTCTCTCTCTCTCTCTGCTTGGCCCTGTGGAGAGCAGGCCACTTCTTCTGCTGTTATGGAACTTCCCCTGGATCTGTAAGCTTCAATAAATAATATCCCTTCCTCCATAACTGTGCCTGGTCTGGAAGTTCATCTCAGCGAACCTGAAGCTGTCTGCTACAGTAAAGTGGTACCAAGGAGTGTGGGGTGAGATGAACCTGACCGTGTGGATATTCGTCTTTTGGAACCTTTGTTTTGGAGGAATGGGCATGGACTTGGTGCTTGCAACTGAAGATGCCTTCTGGAGTGGTAAGCCAAGTTTTATGGACTATTCTGATGAGAGTTTGAGAATGCTAAGTGCAAACAGTATTGAACTTCGAGGCTTGGCTTATGAGGTTTCTAAGGGGAAGGAAAGACTGCAGAGGACTTTGTTGGAACTGGGCTACTGGCATAAGGGATGACTACATTCTACTATCCAGGCCCAGAAAGTTTGATCAAGGTTAAATTTGTAATGGACTGATGTTCTTGGCTAAAGATATCGGACTGAGATTTTAAGATTTTAAGTTGGAAAACCTCAAGCAAGTTAAAAGCAGAGGCACTGAGACTGGTTTTAGGTTACTGGAGCTGCTATTGTCAACGCATTAGCAATCTTAAGGAAGGTGGAAGGAAGGTGGCCTGACTTGATTTACATTAAAACAATGGAGAGGATGCCTGAAGAAAGACTGTTAAAAATGCAAATTCTTGGAAAGAGCTGACTGGAGAAGGAACCTGCTTTTCAAGGCTATGGTTTATTTTGTCCCTGGATTAAGAATATGTCTATGTCCTGCACACCTGGTATTAGTTTTGGAAGCATGAAAAATGCATGGAGTGGTCATGAGTTGCACACGGTTCCAGGAGCCGCTGCTGAGATGCAGCATGAAGGCAGGGCATGAAGTCCCTGAGGAATAGGCTGGAAGAACCTTTTGGAAGATGGACCATGGTTTGCATGGAGACCTGAAGATGTTTTGGATATACCAGGACTGTGCAAAAGGGCTACCATGGAGTGCAGTGTTGGCATGGGATGAAAGTTTTCCCTGGCAACTCTGCCCAGCTGGAGGGGCGGAATTGGAAAACCTGGAGACTGTCAGTCTCTGGTTATATTGAACTTGAACTGCAGAAGTTTGATGATGGCTGATGGTGGTTGAGTTTGTATTGTTCTAGTCTCTCCTCTCCTTGCTATGCCTTATACCAGTTAAAAATGTTTACTCTGTGCCTTGACATGTTGAAAGTATTTAACATGTTTGATTTTACAGGACTCACTATCTTAAGTTGATCAAGACTATGAGAACCTTTGAAATTGGACTGAGTACAATTTACAATGTGTGATAGTTATAAATGTATTGGGGGCCAGGAGCTAAATATATTGGGGGCCAGGGGCGGAATGTGGTAGCTTGAATATATGTCCCCCAATATATTCAGTGTTTTACTAGTTATAGTTTGCATCTTCAATCACCTTGCTAGAGGCAATGTCACTGGGGCTGGTATTAAGGTGTAGGTTTGAGATTCCATTGTAAAGATATGCAAATGTGCCTAGCAGGAGTTCCTGAAGTGTGCTGTGTGACCTTTTGGCTGTAGTTTTGCTCTGTGTGCTGTGGTGGCTGGTTGGTTTCTCTCTCTCTCTGCTTGGCCCTGTGGAGAGCAGGCTACTTCTTCTGCTGTTATGGAACTTCCCCTGGATCTGTAAGCTTCAATAAATAATATCCCTTCCTCCATAACTGTGCCTGGTCTGGAAGTTCATCTCAGCGAACCTGAAGCTGTCTGCAAAGTATAAAAAGGAGATCATCATAGCATGAAATGAAAAAAATTCATAAACATGGCACTAATTGTACAATGCTTAACAAGTAGTAATTGATAAACCAGAAGTCATTAAAATTTCATGTCTTTTCCTTTTTTTTTTTTTTTCTGTATAAAGAGAGTGAAGAGACAGTTTATATATCTAAAGGAACCATTTGCATGTCACATGTGTGACAAAAGATTTCCATCCAGAAGAAACAGAAGATTTAGAAGGGAAGAAGGCACACCACCCTGTGAAAAATGTAGAGGACCAGAGGGTAAAGGGTTTGAAGAGACCTATAACCAAAAACCATACGAGTATATAAATTATATAAAGGCAAGAAGGCTATGAGGATATGTAGAAGGCAAATAAGTGAATTTCTCCACAAGGAAGAAAACTGCAATAAAATTCCAAAATATAGAGAATAGATGATTTATACTAAACATTTGCATAGCAAGAAATGATACTGTGGCTTCATAATGCATGAAACTCACACACATAACTCATGGGAGCACAATATTATACAGCCACTGTAAGTTGGTAATTTTGACAATGTTACCCTTATTTATCCTATGGCTCAGCAATCTTGCATGTTGGAATTGACACTAGAGAAATGAGAAATTGTGTTTATGCAAAAACATTGACATAAATGTTTGGAGAAATTAATTTTTAAAAAATTGCAAAGCTAGAAACGATCCAAGTATTATGAAAGGGAAAATGCTGAGACAAACTATAGGCCATTCACAAAGCAGAACACTGTATATCAAAGACACTTTCAAACAGCAGCTTTTAGTTTTGATCTAAAATAAAGTTGGATAGATGAATGTTAAAGGGCAGATTAAAGGACCCAGTCCCTAAAGTTTACTTCTTCTATGATTTAATTTATATGACTGTATAAATTACATAAGACTATATGAAAGAGAACAGATCAGCTCTTTTTAGTGATTGGTGATATAATAAATTTGGCTTCCAAAAAGACCCCAAGAGAGATCCATTTGGAATAGTGAAAATGCTATATACCTTGATTATGTTGTTTTACATGAATATACACGTGTAAAAAGTCATAAAATGCCAACCATACTAATGTCAATGGCACTGTGTGTGAAGCAGTAAAAATATAGATTGTAACGTTATTATAATGTTACTGAAGATTTTACATTTTATGTACATAACACCTAATTCAAACCACAATAAACAAGTAGGATATTTAATGACACATGTCATTGAAACATTTAAAATAAGCATCCTTTAATGTGAAGCTTACAGACTTTCCAAGCGTCTGCATTCTTATGAGCACTCATTGCTTTCATTTTGCAAATCTTCAATTTCTATCTGCACTTGACAATGTACCAGCTTTAAACTTGTGGCCCTTATCTTATCATAAAGTGAAGACTCAACAACATTGTTATGACTTCTCTCATCCCTGAGACAAAAAAGATAGGGGAGTGAGGTATCATGACTCTCTCCAGTTAATCATAATGGTAATAAAGATCTAGAATTCACATTAAGATCAAATAATGACTGGCATCCTTCCATACAACTGTCATTTTGTTCAGGGACAAACCTAACACATCCTTAATGAAAAGAATCCTCGTTTGTTACTTATTATCATAGGCCAAAGGGAATTCCTTTTTAGATCTACTATGAGCTAAAAGTATCTTCATGATATGATTATGATGCTATTGGAGGCCTGTCCATGGAAAGAAAGAAGGCAGGAGATCTAAGATCTGAGTAGAAAAGGAGTGTGTGTGTGTGTGTGTGTGTGTGTGTGTGTGTGTGTGTGTGTATGAAGTCCATATATATTGGAAAAAGCAACTCTGGATAGAAATGACAGTTTATAACAAATCCTAGGCAGACATTTCAAAATTTGATTAATTGGCTCATGAAATACCATGAGTTTGTAGAATTTATTTATTAATTTTTAAAGCATGCTACCATTTATATTCAGTAAAACAGACTTCTGTTAATATTTACAAAAGTATATCACCTAAACACATTGCTTCACAAGTTGTTTTTTTTTAGATTTTATCATATATATATATATGAAAGATAGAGGCAGAGTTTTTTATGAGCAATGATATACAATAGTACCTGATTACAAAATAATTGGATTTTAAAATAAAATAAAGGCTGGTGGGATTGCTTAGCAGTTAAGGCATTGGCCTGAAAAGCCAAAGAACCCAGGTTCAATTCCCCAGGACCCATATTAGCCAGATGCACCAGGGGGGTCACGTGTCTGGCTTTTGTTTGCAGAGGCTGGATGCCCATTCTCTCTCTCTCCCACTCTTTCTGTCAAATAAATAAATAAATATTAAAATATTAAAAAATAAATTAAATTAAATAGGGCTTGAGAGATGGCTTAGCAGATAAGGCACTTGCCTGTGAAGACTAAGGACCCAGTTTAGATTCTCCAGTACCCATACAAACCAGATGCACAAGGCAGTACATGTGTCTGGAGTTCATTTGCAGTGGCTAAAGACCCATGACTGTTCTCTCTCTCTTAAAATAAATAAAATAAATAAATAAATAAATAAATACAGTACAAATAAATAAATATAATTAATTTTCAAAAAATTCATTTTACTCTAAAATTTATCAATATAGAAAACACATGACTGTTCTTGTAAATGTATTTTGTGTAACAACTGAACGTATTCCATTTGGGCAGGGGGCAAAGGTCAGTGGTAGAGCAGCTGCATAATGATGTTAGCCTCTGTGAACAGTGCAATGATGGCACAATTAAATTTCATCTGATGAAACTTCTTAATCATAGATATTTTGTTATAAAGCTATTGCTTATTATTTTTATGTAGCAGGCATTCTTAATTAAATGTATATGTTGCAAAAATAAAAAACAATAACAGACAAAAGGAATTGTATAATTTTGTCTGTATTCTGTAGCAGGCTTCATATAAGGGAAAAAAATCCCTGACCAAAATCCATTGTCTGTGCCCAGTTGTGCAGAAGAAAGGCTATCCTCATAATAACTTATGTATTACACACAAAGTTGATTTTTCAGAGATTGTAGTCTTTTAAAACAACCACAGATTAAGTATGCATTGAACTGGAACTGTTATGGAACTGACCAGTCAACCTTTGGTTGCCTATTCTTTCTTCAATGCCAAAAAGAGAAAAAAAAAATGGAAATGGAATCCAGTAGCTATTTGCCTTACAAGTTTGTAGATGTTGGCCTTACATACAATGTGGTCTCGTTGCTATAGCAATCCCTACAGGGAAAGCAAAATAAAAGGAGGAAAATTAATCTGCCTTATAGTGTAGGTTCCTGTAGTGCACCCCCTGTGTGGTGAGTGAAGTAATTAAGTCTTATTTACTGTGTTTTCTTTAAAACCTTTGATGGACCTGATGATATCATCACTGCTTGATTGATTTTTCAGGTAAGGAAACTACCAAAATTAATTGCCCTAATCTTCACACAAGGACAACACATACATTTGGAGCTAAGGCAAATTGTTTCCTTGTGGCTTTTAAACAGCTGGACATTTTGAATTTCCTTTTCATTTCCTTTCTGTATTACAAGTAAACGCATTCTCAGGGAGGGAAAATTTGTTGTAATCCACAGGTTGAGATTTTGGATGTGGAGCATGAAATGGACAGAACAAAAGGATTTGCTCTCAAATTAATACAGCTTCCCTCCTGATACAAAATGACAGCAGGAAACAGAAATCTTTTCATACAATGAACTTCTGTCCAGGGCAAGATGCAGCCTAAATTGGATCTCATATATTGAATTCTAAGCATGTATTATTTTAAAATATGTTATCTTAAAAATTATGCAAAATCAGAAATAAATAGTAGATTGGGTATCTAAAAAGTTCATAATGTATTATTCCAGAAAAATATAGTTTTTAAAGATGTTAGTCTTTTCACATTGATGGATTTAAAAAAATGCACACACATCTCAGATAGTAAATTCTTTTGCTTAATTGAAAAAAATTATTTGGGCTGGAGAGATGGCTTAGTGGTTAAGGCGCCATCTCCTAAGCCTAAGAACGCTGGTTCCAATCTCCAGCAGTTCCAATCTCCAGGTTGCAAGTTTAGCCAGATGAAAAGTGATGCAAGGACACAATGCCGCACTTGACCACAAGAGAGTGCACACATCTGGATTTCATTCAAAGCAGCTGAGAGGCTGCTGGAGCACCCATCTCTATCTGTCTTCCTCTCCCTCTCTCTGTCTCGCTCCAAAAAAAAAAAAAAAAAAAAAAAAAAAAAAAGAAAAAGAAAAGAAAAAAAAAAAAAAAAGAAATATTTTTCCTTTTGGCAGTAATTTCAACTCCCAATAACCAGTCTCCATACATTTGTTTATTAACTAAAACCTTTGAGCAAGACTGGAAAAATGGCCTAGAGGTTAAAGGCTCTTGCTTACCAGCCTCTCTGAACTCCCTGTACTCAGTACTGTGTAAAACAGGATGCTAACTATATTCCATGTCTGCAATACCTAATTCCTTATAGCAATAGAATGGGGACTGAGGGAAATCCTGAAGGTTCTAAGCATCAACGACCAGAAATATGTAATCCCAATAAGGTGCAATGAGAAAGGAACACTTTAAAGTTGTGCTTTCACTTAAGCACACATGTAAGTACATGGCCACACAGAACTATCATATATATACTTACATCCATCCATCCATCCATCCATACAAACATCATACATCATATACACATCATACCTACTTTCATACATACATCATACATACATATGTACACATACATACACAAGTACATAATAAAAATAGAAGAAAAATCCTTCGTATAACATACTTTGAATTCAACCATTAGTTGATTTTCCAGCTCTCAGGTGTCAGTTCCGTTCTGCTCTTATTTTCCTACACTGAGCCTCCATCTTCTTGGCAAGCAGAAACCCTAGTTTCATAAACATGAAAAGCTCAGCATCTTTTGTAAACAAATTAAGAATGTAACCATATGGTCCCTTGAAATTCAGACCATTGTAATTATACGATTTATGTGCTTATGTCTCCTTACATTCTCAATATTTTAGGAGGAAAGAATTCTCCCTCTGTTTGAACCCCATTTTTGCATCTGCCTTTCTTAATTTCTTTTATAAATGGCCATAGAAAAGTGCAGATCTTTTTTTCCTCCTGTTCCCCCATGGCTTTTTTTTTTTTTTTTTTTTTTTTTTTTTTTTGGTCTTAGTTTTTGTCTTTTCCTCAACAGGGTTAAATATATATTCTGATATTCTGCAGTGACAGAAAAAAAAAAAAAATCAATACTTCAAACTTTCTTTGGAAATCTCTAAAATTCTTTATGTGCCTCCCTCAATGTGAGTTCAAGTTAATTTTTTCTTCCCTTTCTCTTATAGCTATTCTTAGTAAGAGGTCATTTCCCCTGATTATTTTTATCCATCTCTTGTTCTTCCACATTCACTGTACATATGAAACCTTTCAGGAAGGAGTATAGTATTTGCATCATGGAATGAGAAAGAAGAAACTCTACAACTCAATATCCACAAAGGAGTTCATATGTTTCTTGCATGTTCACAATGGTGTGTGGTATGAGTGTGGTACATGTACATGTGCTGATGTGTCACCCCAGGCTTTCCTGGGTGTACTTCCAGAAGTTTCCCATGGACTGAACTCTGGTTGCTGGAGGAAAATGTCAGGTGTTCCCCTCCATCAATCAAACACCATTTTTTTCACATGTGTTGGAGTAAATGAATCCAGACCTTGCCATTCCACTCGCAAGCCCCAGTGAGTCTGCTCTCCACAGGGACATTGTAATCACATGTGTGCCCATGTTCAGCTCTTTACATGGGTCCTGAGATTTGAACTGGGTTAGTATTATGCCCTGACAAGCCCTCATGCTTGTGTGGGAAGAGCTCACATCCACGAAGAAATCTTTCCAGCCCTGAGTCCATATTTATAAATGTTACAAAGCAAATTGAATTATAAAGTAAATCTTTAGACTATCTTAAAATGTTTTAAGATTTATTTTATTTATTTATTTGAGGAAGGGGAAGAGATAGAAAGAGGGAGGGAGAAAATGGGCAGGCCAGGGCCTCTGGCCACTGCAAAGGAACTCCAGATGCATCTACCACATTGTGCATCTGGCTTATATGGGCACTGGGAAATCAAACCTGGGTCCTTAGGCTTTGAAGACAAATGTTTTAACCACTAAGTGATCTCTCCAGCCCTCTTTTTTATTATTATTTTTTTTATTTCCAGAAACAAGCAATGGTAATATAGGCCAATTACAAAATGTATCTTTCAAATAGTCATATCTTCAAGCTAAAATGAACTCATTAATCATATCAAAGAATAAATTATCCACTGGAATTATGATCATCCTAATAATAAGACTGTATACTTTTTATAATTCTGTTGACTATAATTTTTCTGCATCTTGGTATTTGTTTACCTGCCTTAGATTTTCATGGGCAATGGAATTTGTTCTGATTTTTCCAGTTGCTTCAATGCTTATTACATCCTTTAATGTGTTTTTCAATGTTAGCTGATTTAAATGCTTTGAGATCAGCATGAAAATGATTGCCAAATATCAAAGGCACATGCAAACAATCATAGTATCTAGCATCGACTGTGTCCTTAAAGTCACTGTATGCAGAATGAATACAAGATCACAGGCTGCAAGATGTATTTTCTGCCTTTGACAATAGTCTTCCTCACACTAAATGAAGTGGAATGTGAAAGTTCCATTGATATTTGCTTATAATTAATACTTTTGTCCAAACTTGTCAGTGAGTTCTTCTTTTTTCAGTGGAATCAATGTAAAATGAATTTAAATTCCATGTTAAGGCTTCCTAATACATGTTTTTTGAATCAAACTCTTATTCTACCAAGGCTGATCAGGAGCACATTCTGTAGTCCAGGCTGGCCTCACATTTGTGGCAATCATCCCATTTCAGCTTCTTGAGTGATGGGAATAAAAATGTACTCCAGGGCTGAGGAAATGGCTTTGCAGTTAAGGCACTTGCCTGCAAAGCCTACGGACTGTGGTTTGATTCCCCAAGACCCATGTAAGTCAGATGCACAAGGGTGCACATGTATCTGGAATTCATTTGCAGTGGCTGGAGGCCCTGGTGCACCAATTATCTCTTTCTCTATGCCTATTCCTCTCTCTCCCTCACAAATAAATAAATAAATTTTTTATTAAATAATAGTTATTTCCTGTCATTTGCTTATCGCATATAAATATAGCTAATTAATTACAAATATGCCCACAAAATATGTACATATATGTAAAAGCAGATATATTCTTAAATAATTATCTATATCTATGCAAACTGATACATAATTTAGGCCTTTAAATGAGCATTGATAAATATGAATTTATATGAAAATGAACCATTTTTTAAATGAAAAAAAAATAAGGATAAAACTTAAAATATTTTAGCCCTGAAATGTGATTCCTTTACTCTGTATTGCTTAATAATTATATTTCCTTGGTAACGCGTGCTCCTGTGTTTTACTTATTTTTTGAGACTAGTAGAAATATAGGGCTGGAGAGATGGCTTAGTGGTTAAGGTGCATGCCTGCAAAGCCTAAGGAGCCCAGTTTGATTCTACAGGTCCCATATAAGCCAGATGCACAAGGGGGCACATGCGTCTGGAGTTCGTTTGCAGTGGCTAGGGGCCCTGGCCCACCCATTCTCCCTCTTTCTCTTTCCCTCTCTCTGTCCCTACTAAATAAATAAATAAATAAATAAATAAATAAATAAATAAATAAAATCTTAGAAAATAAATATATATGTATCTTATACATAATCTAACATATATTATCTTTTACTTACTAAATGACTTCAGTTCTTTAAATTTTCATAAGACTAATAGCATATTACTATAATTACATACAAAAATAAAAATACATTTTACAAGAATGTCCAAGAGGGCTGGAGAGATAGCTTAGCGGTTAAGGCACATGACTGTGAAGCCTAAGGACCCCGGTTTGATTCTCCAGGTCCCATGTAAGCCAGATACACATGGTGGCATATACATCTGGAGCTTGTTTGCAGTGGCTAGAGGCCCTGGCGTGCCCGTCTCACTCTTTGTATCTCTCTCTCTCTCTCTCTCTCTCCCTCTGTCTCTAATAAATAAATAAAAATAAAATCTTTTAAAAAAATAATGTCCAAGAGAGCTAAAAAGCCTTAGGTCCTAAGAATTTCAGTTTAGCTGACCTGAAGCAATGGATGTTTACTATGGCTATAGATTTCAGTAAGAAACCAGTGATACAGCCAGGCATGGTGGCACATGCCTTCAATCCCAGCACTCAGGAGACAGAGGTAGTAGGATCACCGAGTTCAAGGCCACCTTGAGACTATATAGAGAATTCTGGGTCAACCTGAGCTAGAGACCTTATCGAAAAAAAGAAAGAAAGAAAAAAAAAAGAAAAGAAACTGTGATAAGTTTCATGTATGACTCTGACTCTGTCTTTAGAATATGGACTTTTAAACTTTTCCTGGTAAACTAACTTGCATGTTCCTTCATAGTCATGTCTTATCTCCTTTGTGAACATAAAGCTGTTGCTGGTGAATATTAAGAGAATGCAGGCAGATCCTTCACACAGTGAGTAGTTATAATAACTGTATACAAGGTAAGCCATGAATGTTTTATACATTTATAATCACTTATACATCTGAAATGGATATAGTCCCCAAAGGCTAGATTAAATAATATATTTGTTAAGTCTTCATAAATAATTAGAAAATCAAGTAAAGCTAATTCCTTCCTTGAAAAAAATATATTTTTTTCACTATCAATAATGGAACTTTTATTTAGTCTTCTGTGAAGTTATCTTCTCAAGGACTATTCTGTTCAATAGTCCATAGAAGATCCAGCATTTATAATTACTTCAAATACATATTTTCTTATTTTTGCTTTTTTTTGATATTTTTAAATTTTATTTTAATTTTACATTTATGTTGGTGCCTTAAATAGACTCCTCCCTGTCCTTCCCCCTCCAAAGGGACCCTTCTCATAGGGGAATGTGGGTTGTGCATCATGGGGGTAGCCAACAGTTATGGGGAAGAGTCAATGCTCTGTGCATAGTGATCCAGCTTATGGCTTTAACACTCTTTCTGCCCCTTCTTCGGTGAATTCCCCTGAGACATGTTGGGTTCATTTTAGTTCTACTTCAGTGATGAGGTCTTGGGAGCCTCAGTGTCTCTAGATATCTGGTTTAGTAGGAATTGAGCGTTCTCTGTGTCTTTCTCCTACAGTCTTGTTCTGGTTCACCGAGAAAGCTGCACTCTGGCCTATTTCCCCGTTACTCTCTGGTTTCAGGTAGGGCCCTGGTAAAGTGAAATAGGCTAATTCTCACCTCAGTTTAGGTGTCCATCTGAAAAGAGAAGCAAATTCTCCAATGGAGAGAGAAGTTAGCACCAGATAAATGGGATGGCCATTATTATTTTAGAGAGAATTTTATAGGTGTAGACCCTCCTGTAGCCCATGATTGGTGGGAGCTAGATATTGGAGAATGGGCTCATTTTTTTGGACTTGGTTTTCACTTGTTTCCCAGTTTCAGCTATGAGTTCCATTCCACTGAGTGGATGTGTTAGCCAAATCAAGAGCAGTTGGTTACCCACCATGGCTGTGTGCCACTATTGCACTTGTTTGAGCATCATGTCAGGTTGTTTACTGCTGAGCAGCTTAGACTATGAGTTGTTTGGACAGATGTCAGTTATTTCCCCTCAGTTACTCCTGTAGCAACCTTTGACATTAGACATGCTAACTATCTGGGGACTGATCCTCTTCTAGATTCTCACCAGATCTCTCCATGTTCAACATATGGTGTCTTCAGCAGTGGGGTGTTACCATTAACTTTTGGTGGGTCATCAAGAACTCTGACAGAAATCTGTCTTCTTTTGGGAAAACTTGTAAGTCTATCTGGTCAACAGCTCATTGTGAAAGTGAACCGTATGCTGGTACTGGAAGTTACAAATTGGTGCCAAGGAAGATTTAGGAAGAAAAAGATAGGTAATATAAAAGAGAAAGAGAGCAGAGAGAGAAGGGGGAAAGAGAGAGAAACAGGAAGATTAAGAGTGGTCTTCATGATGTCCTCTCCAGGGCCCTGTGGTTCAGGTGTTCCCTCTATGGGTCTGCTAAAGGATCAATCTTTTAGCCTGTCATTCAGGATATAGGATTTTATGGTACCATTTCCATTTTGATCCCTACTTGTGTACGCCCCACCCTTACCCTCCCCTCCCATCCCATGCTCCCTAGTGTCTGGTCCTCAAGGTGCTTATTAGGTATGACAGCATCTCGGGAAGATTCAGGTTAGGAGC